>JAYDZG010000014.1:7671059-7705390 GCA_034509265.1 Microcambeva bendego
AGAATACATGTGCTGCATTTCATTTCCTGCTTACCTAAGGAAATGCTTGACATTTTGTTGTAAATACCAAATTCAAATTGGTGTAATGTCATTTATAAAAAATGTATTTCTTCCGGAGTGAGTGGAAATAAATGAAATGTATGGGGGTGCTGGTGCACTGTTGTGAATGAATTAGCTAATTTGAAAGGCAATGGAGAAAGAAACTAATTTAAGATATAAGGTAAAATCTGCAGCAAAACAGCTCCGCATTTAGATGTAAAACTATGATTCTGACATTAAAATGAATATGTAGTTGGCTAACAGTGTGCAGTCACATTGTTTCACAACAAATTTAGCTTGTTAGGGATTTACTCACTGAGCCTTGTCTTAGTTTAGACCTGCTTATTACACTAGACTTGCTTAACAGCAGAATTTAGCTTTCATCATCAGTGCCTGTGTAACATATTCAGGGCCATCAAAAGCATTTTTAATGTGGAGAGAAACATTGGGTCTGGGGGAATTAGATGTCATTTCCTGCATTCTTATGTCTCTTTAACACCTTATTTTACATACAAAAGTGTCTTAATTCAATTACTATTTTTGAGAGATTCAACAAGTCCTCATTCAAGTAGTCCAGCGGTGCCCACACTTTGGCTTGAGAACTACTATTTAAGTCAGCAGGTCATTGTGATTTACTTTATCATTGTCTTTTAAGCTTTTTAAATGTGCTTCAGTTCCTAAATTAATATTTAGCATTGCAGGGCAAGTGAGTGAGAATAAACGTAATTAAGACTTAATCACACCAACCTTACTCTGATGGTTTGTACTTAATGGTGTCAGTGATGTCAGTAGAATCGCTGCTGATGCCAATTCTCAATCTTTCCAGTGTTCATCAGTTAAAGTGAACCAATATTTATACTCGGAAAAGGCTTTTTTAAGATAGGTTCATGTAAAATCTTTCATTTTTTCTCAACCAAGAGAAGTTCCAAATCTGTCCAGTCGAGACCCTTGACGGTTTAAATTCAATCAGTAAAAAGAATCATTTGTCACATTTCCTGTCAATCATGTTGAGATGTTTGAATGTGTCGGGATCTACCACATTCACTTCAAGATCAACCAGTATTCATCAACCTGTTTTAACCCATTGCTATGCCTAAGATAATGAAATTAATGTGACACTATAAAGCATTAGTATCAGCGCTGGGTGAACCAGTTTTATTAGAATATGCTTATTCACCATTGTGCTTTTTACACACATTAGAACATTTTAACCCAATCCGTGCAGTTACACCCACATATACACACTAGTGAACATTAAATGTGTGTGTGTGTGTGTGTGTGTGTATTATGAAATGTGAAGGGAACATGTCTGCCTCAGACTTAATAATAATGATGGCCATGAACATAATATTAATACGTTATGGTAAATTTGCATCAAAAAGTGAACAGAAAGCATCTTATGGCAGTACAATTCTAAACCCCCAAATCCCAAAACTTCCTGGTCAACTTAATTTCCATTCTTTCTGCAAACATGTCTTAAGATGTGAAACATTACGGGGACATTTTTCATCATATTGTAGATCTTTTCATCTTTGGACCACGATATGTTACCTTATTGCAATAGTCCAGCACAGATATCTCAGAGCCCAGAGAACTCTGAAGTCACCTTTGTCCATGATCTTTTTTTGACAGTATGTTTTTAAGTTATGGAAAATAATTTAAAATAATTTATGCATTTATTGACAAATGTGTACACAAGCTGTCATGCTGGAACAGATGTTTGCTGCAGACATATCATCTTAAACACTATATAGCAATATGCCAAATTGATAAGACCGCCCCAAAAAAGTTCATTGCACTGCCTTGTGTACAACAATTGTAGATGTAATGATCACGGTAATGGCTAAATTGTTATGACCACGCAACTGGGTTTAGGTATCTCCAAAATTAGTTTTTCCATTTCAGTTTGTTTAACTTGACCAAGGTTTAATTCTCCACAACCACAGGGAGCAACACATGCAAAGCCAATCCACCCTCGTGCCTAAACCAATTTTCACATTTTTCAAACATTAATGCTTAAATGACAAACACTAAAGATTTGATTTTATGAAAGACTGTTTATTGTGCACATGTGTATATCTTTTGTGTAGGTAAACAAGAAATGCCATGAACAGTATAATAATTTATGCATGTTAAAACAAATGTATCTCAAAAGAAGCAAAGATCCCCCAATGATGAATTAGAACCTGTGGGCGCATTTATATTTTGGAACACTTTATTAGTGTTGTTTTCTTACTAAGCAAAATGACGTTACTTAAAGCATGAAAGGAGCAAAAAAAAACTAAATAAAAAAGAAATGTCGATGGGCACACCACAAAAATCATACATTTGGAGTAGTACACAAATTCACCTTTGCATTGGTCATTGTTTTTAATACTAAAATATTCACCATGGCTACCCAATCTTGAAATGTGCATTTGGGATCATGATGAAAGAGACTGGAGTGATGTGTGAGGGTGATGGTCACAGTCCAGGCACTGAGATGATTTGTGTTTAAACTCTGGATGCTCTCAGTCCACTTCTGTGAGGCCACACGGCCTTCGGAACTCCTGACCTCTCTCGTGGAGCCACTTGTTCGACACTGTTGCCCAAAGCAGAAGAATATGTCAAAATATGAAACTAATAATAAAATAAGACCCATACTGGCATGTGCATATACAGGTGTCTATATGTCAAATGCAAATCAGGCTCATTTGACTCTATTATTGTTTAGCTGATTTTGGACGATATTTAAAGTTCAGGATTTATTCAAAACCAAAATCATGCTAAATGATCACTGTTTTTTAAATACTTGTGTGTTCCAGCATTGCAGCCAGTGATTACTGCGTCCATGACCAGAATTTCATTTTATGAAACTGTTTTAATGTGTATCCACTACTTACCCCATTTACTACCAACTAAAACTGGACAGGCTGCATGTCTGGTCCTGTAATCTCCTTCTCCACTTTTAAAGAGGTTGTACCAGAATACTGCAGTACCCTAAACAAACACAAGAACTAATGGTCAACAAAGAGACAAGAATCGTAATCTACTAAACTAATCCTAAAAATAATTTTAATAAGCTCCCAGTGATTCAATAATAAGGATGATGTGGCAATATAATCATTTAATATAATAACACACATGAAGAAAACATACTTTGATGAGATTATGAAGAATGTCACTATTGGACAATCTGGGTCCTGGAGCTGGGCAGCATTAATACTAGATGACTAAAATACTCAAAGTACCGTGACTATTGTCTAAGCAATCAAGGGAAGTGTCTGAATCCCCAAGATGGACTGGAACACTTAAGCAAAACTAAACCTGCAGTGATCCTGACCAGTATTAACTGGTATTAACAGTATTAATATGAAAAAAAAACATTCTGGTCCACCACAATTTTACTGTTTAGTAAGAGTCTTACAAGATGCCTTTATCCAAAGTGACTTGCATTACATTTGCAGTATACAGTCTGATGATTGAGGGTTAAGGGCCTTGCTCCAGGGTCTAACAGCAACTACATGACAGTGGTGAGGTTTGAACCGGCATCCTTCGGATTTCTAGTCCTGTACCTTAACCACTAGACTACGGCTGGCTTGTAAAATAAAATAATGGAGCTGAGTGGGGGGATACCTTTCTTGGTCTGATAGCAGCTCCAAAATCTGGAAACACAGTGGCACCACCAGCCTCTACATCAGTCATCTGGCATTAAAAGACAAACACGTTAAAACACTTTGTACTTAGTATATAAAAGTGGACAAAATATGTATGTCTATACATATTAAAATAGGCCCCTCCCCTTCTAACCATTTTAGAAGGGCTACACTGTGTTTGTGTGTATAGACATTGTGATTAAAAGCCTGAGATAAACTTGATAGTTCTGTCTCTATCAATTCCACAAAGGGTAAGCCATAAGTATCAGCAGGTATCTTGGACTGTACACATGGGTACTCAGCAGGTTCCTCCATAAACTTCCAAATAGTGGTGATTAACTTATTTATTAATTAGTATTTTAATATTGTGTTTTACACTCTTTGGTTAAATTCCGGACAGAAACAGTGGTTACTCATTACACAAACTTCAACAATGTACAAGGTTATATCGTAGTTATTTAGTATAGTATAACGATTTCCTCCCAAAGTCTGAAGACATGCAAACGAGGTGAATTGGAGTTCCCAGAGGGAGCATAAGCAGACACATGGAGAACATGAACACTTCTGGTGTTTAAACAATTACCCTGCACAAAACCGCCTTTTGTATCCCACTGTGTTAAGGCAGGTTAAGGAGTTGTTGCAGTTGCATAGCATTTGTTGTAGAATTACTACTAGTGTGTACTACTACTGGCAGAACAAAGGTATCCATTGTATTAAATTATATCCTGTATGCAACTTTCATTTATAACTGCTTATTTTAAAACAATAGAACATTTTATGGTTGTGCGTTATTGGGAATTCACAGCTGTGATGTTATTAGTGATAACACGACTCCCGTTATGTTCTATTGCTTAATTCAATACTACTACTACTAATAATAATAATAAAAATAATAACAATCTAAATAATGTCAATGGTAATACACACCAGGCAACACAAGAGGAACATATACTTACATAATTTAAAAAAGTAGCCACACGATTTCCTGTGCCTAATGATTTGAAAGCCTCGGTCTCATGTTTCTATGAAGATAAAATGTCCAGAATAAAGACAGAGTAGACCTCATCACATACTTACATAGTTCAGAAAGGTGGCAAGTCTATTTCCATCAACTTTGAGGTTGCTGTCAAAAGGTCGCTGCAACAGATGTGTATAATTTCACTTTTTTACTTTGAACAGCTGGAAAGTTTCTTCAATAGCAAATCTCACCAAGCATTATGGGAGACTTAACCAAATAAAATGCAAAATGGCCAAACCATATTCCCTGTATTTGCCTGGACTAGCACATTCAAACATTGAATACATAAGACCAAACAGCATCAAATTCTAAAATTCATCTGTTAAATCAAGGGGATTGTTCAAACATTTTGCAGATGTTTACAAAGCCCAGTTCTTGATTTTGTTTGTATATTCACTGTGGCTTTATGACTGAAATAAAAACGGAAGAAGTCCTACTTTGTAATTGATACAATTCATTTATTGAGCAAGGTGTGCTTGATATTGAACACACAAATCAAACCAGATGTCTGAATATTAGGATACATACAGTACACTAAATCTGCATTATTTAACCATATGTAAAAGGTCCAACAGGGCCCAGCTACTTGTCTAACATGCCAGTTACTGTCAGCAGAGGTAGCAAGCGGCAGACACAATTAAAACTGTTGTTCCCCACAAAGCTACTCATACCTTCCCAGTACACGATCACAACTCATGCAGTAGGTCACCTGGGTGCTTTTTGCATACTACCTATTCAGCCACTACAATATTTTTTACGGGACCTTTGCTGAGGTCACAGACCATTCAGACCTCACAGTGGAACCGCCCTGGGAGAGCAATTCTTTTGTTTAACAACCCCTGATTTCTTATTTGGGTTATTTGCTGCCTGGGAAACTGGAAAGCTCTTTAGTAGGATAAGACAGGATAAAATCAAGAATATTATGGTATTCGTGGGTTTTGTTATAACATGATTCCCCAACATTTGTATTTAAAACGGTACACAGTGCATATTGTGCTTACCCTTGAAAAATCATAATGTGGCTCATATTGACCTCCAACACCATAGTTAGCAACCTATGAAGACAGACGTTTGTAAAAATGAGCTGTGGATATACATTTTATTCCATGTTTTACCATCACTAGTCATGGTGGGTCAGATTCATTGAGCAAAGAGCTGGAGAACTCATGTTGTAAGTTCATCACAGGGCAAATATAATCTCACAATAAAGGCAATTTCTAATGAGCACTTGTTGGCCAGGAAATTACATTTAGGCCATTCAGTGCTTTCCACTCTGCCACTGTGGTAACATTTTTTTCAAAAAACAATTTCCACAAATAGAAAGAAAACAGACAATTAAACTCAAAGAAAGAGATCACATCAAACATGTGAATATTGTGTCTATTTGCCTTTATTGTTCTATATCATAGATGTTCAACATTGCACATACACTTGCAAAGATTTAGACTACTTAACTGTTCCAACCCATAAACTAATTATGAACCCTATATAAACAGTTTATTTATCAATTAAACATCTTTGATTTGGTGCTGCTAGTTTTTGCAGGAATACTTTTGAAATGGCTGCTATATTTATTATCCACACAAGCTGTTTCTGTTGTAGTTCCTGAATAATACTGGTTAATTTTCTAAATGTAAATACTTACATAAATAGTTTTATCTTCATTTATTTCTATTTAATTTTTTTCACAGTTAAAAAAGAGCAATAAAAAGGGGGGTGGGTTTCGACATGGTTCAGCCGAGTTTGTATATTTGAACTGTTGTTTACTTTAACTAGAGTACAGTAATGTGTACTATGGAAGCACTTCTGTAAGTCGCTTTGGATAAGATTGTCTGATAAATGCTGAAAATGTAAATGTAAATCTAAAACTCTGTGTACAGCCCAGACCACCAGTGTTGCCAGATTGAGTGGTTTTTCACCAACTGGGCAGATTTTGTTTGACATTGGTGGGTGGAATGGTAAACATCATCTGCCTGTCCTGCATTGTTTTGTGCGTATTTTCATGCTTTTTGGCGGATTCTATAATGCTTTTCAGCGTGGAACCACTGTTGCAATCTGGCAATCCTGCATTGTAGTGTTGTAATTCCGCTTCCAGACCGACACTTAAGATACAGTCCTACACGTCACTAAAAGTGTGAGTAAGACACTTCTCTTTTTCTTCCAGTTAAGCACAGTAGATTCATCTTCTGCTGCTGTAGACCCTGGTCACATCTGAGGTTTACTCTGCCTGCCTCATGCCTAGGTCTACTAGGACTGTGCATGTGATGGAGGAGCCGTGAGCAGCATTATAATCTGATTGAATGCAATCACAAAACCCCAGCAGCAGAAGATAAATTGACTATGCTAAACTGATTGAAAAAATAGAAAGAAAACATAAAATCTGTCACTACCTTTAGTCAAATTATGAGACAATAGACATGTCTTTAAAGAAATACTATTAAAACTTTTGACTACCTGGAGTAGTTCAGCGGTTTCCACTGTTAGACCTGTAATGTCTTCTATTCTCTGATTGACATGTGCAATGACTGGATCCTCATCCCCTTCCAACCATGCACTAAAAGCCAACAGAGACACAATAGTTAACAAAAATACTTGTTCAATTTACTGTGTTACAGTATTATTACCGCCAGTTAATTTCCAGAGTACCACCTACATAAGCTGGTATTGACTCAATAAGATCTGGAGCCATGCTGACTGCAGTGCATCCCACAGGAGCTGGAGGGAATTTGAGGAAAGATCTATAAAGTGCACACAACGGTACAGGTTGCCACACAGATGTTCAGTTTGATTTAAGTCTGGGGAATTAGGAGGACCAGTGTAGTGCTTGGAAGTCTTGGTCATGCTCATCTAACCAATGAGGGACAGTTCAAGCCATGTGACATGTCGGATTGTCCTCATTGAAAATCTGGCCCAGGGAAGACAGTCAGCGTGTATGGGTTTACATGATCAACAATGAGGGATTCATGTGCAAATCGGTTAAGAGTGCCTTCCTCACCTTATATACCCACCATGGAAGCTCATGAATCATGACTTCCTTTATAAGGTACCCATGGCAGCAATTGAAGGTAATACCAGTGTAAATGGACTGCTTTAGAAGCTTTTTTGCAGGCTGGTTTTTTTTTTTAACTCACCTCTTTGACACTCTGTAATTTGCCGTGATTAATACACCAGTTTTTGGATCTCGCACTGTCGCCCTCGCAAGCTGTACAGAAAAACACATCGTACAGATGCATTAACACATGCGTACACAATTTCACCATCCTCCAGTGCTCCATGCCATGAAAAGTTTGATTTTATAAAAATTGTGCATTAAATAAAATTGCCCTTTTGGAACCAAAAACAGCTCATGTGCAGACTGAGACTGCATTTACATGATAATAGTTTAGTGGTTAGTTTGACCAGGCTAAGCACAGACTGCCGCTACTGGAGCGTTCGAGTCTTTCACATAATGTGCAGCAAACAACACTGGATGAATTGGATTTTACTTTGAAACAAGATAGTTCTGCAGCATTGTCATTTGTAGATTAAAGGTTGGGTTAGATAAATGATTGCTTCAAGTGGCAGTCATGGCCTGGTCGCTAGAGAACTGGACTTGTGGTTGGAAGGTGCCGGTTCGATTCGCAGAGCTGACAGGTCATGAAGGCCCCAGACCCCTAATGTATGCTCACTGCCCCTAGCGTTCAGCCACTAGCAGTACCATTATTCAAAACCTAGAAAAACAAACCACTCTGACACTTATAAAACAAAAGAAACATTTTGTGACCTTACTGAAGAGGCTGATAAAAGTAATTAACAATAAAGTTTACACTGCTTAATAGTTAATTGCTCTCACTTTGGGTTTGGCCAGCTCTTTGATCTTCTCAATCTCTTTATCGGAGAGCATGTTTAGGTAGCGAACGATGTGCGGATTGTCCCACTCGTCCTCTTCCTTCATGGGTTTAAGCAGGAGACGCGGGTTCCTGTTACCATCCTGATAACGACAGAAAAGCTTACTGCTTTTCTCTGGAGTCTGAGGCAAGGAAAAGAAAAAAGTAATGTTACAATTAGGGTCTGTGAGAGATCTACAGTGAGGAAAATAAGTATTTGAACACCCTGCGACTTTGCAAGTTCTCCCACTTAGAAATCATGGAGGAGTTTTCATCTTAGGTGCATGTCCACTGTGAGAGACATAATCTAAAAAATATATATCCGGAAATCACAATATGTTAATGCTTATTTTCCTCACTGTATTTTATAATTACATATACAGTGGTTCCTTGTAATGGTTCCCTAACCTCGAAATCGACTCCCTTCGCCTGTGACATTTGTGCCCTTAAACTCAATGTGCAGCCAGAACTTGTCTCGCAATGCAGATGTTCCCAATAAGGTGCATTCACATGAAAAACACTTTGTACTTTGAGAGCCGTGACAAGTGCAAAAATAGCATAATGACACAAAATTATACTTATAATATTGTGTCAGAACAATCCCCTTACTTTACATTAGCCTAAAATAATTACCGATCAACAGGACAATGGAATGCATTAACAGGTTTATGAAAAAAATCCCTTGAAACTCAATGGCTCAAACAAACTGATGTTGAGTTTCAAGGTACCACTGTAAGATTTCAACAGTCTGTCATCATTTTGTGCCCAAGTACATGTTATAGGTTACACAGTCATTTATTTTTTCACTGGAAATTAACCCAATGAACATATTCTGCAAAGGTGGTTCTGTAGCATTTTGTCTATATTACATCCTTCCTTTTGCAGCTGGCTTACCATTTTGACACCCTCTCCTCTACACAGGGCCTCGTAAATCTCTCTTTCGGGTAGATAATCTTTCGGGCGGTTATAGGTTTTCAATGAAATGGGCTTCTCGTCAGAAGAATCTTGTTTGGTTTGGTCTGAGTCACTCAATTGTTGGCTCAACAAGTGTTCAAAGTAGCGTAGGTTTCCTCTTGCCCTCTGGTGAGTGGGATCTGATAATGCAAAACAGAAGAAATGAATGAGTGACATTATTTAGTTTTCTATCCACCAACGTTTTGCGAATTTTGAAAATATGCATTAAAAAACCTTGATGGATCAACTAAAATTTGCAAAAAAGGTTTGAGTTGGAAAAGCTTGACAGTTGCATCACAAAAAAGGGGATGGAAGCGGCTTTTGTGAATAAACGATGTTTCAAGCTCATAATGACGTCATGTATTTAGTTTTAATGTTATTGCTTGGAATACAGCATTTACGCTACAGTGAAGTGTTGTTATGGTTACGCTGAAAGTCTCCCCACTCCCTACGCTGTACTCCACACAAGTCACCAGCTGGTACAAGGAAACAGCAATCGTCTCTTCAGCTGGCACAGGTGACTAAACTTTGGGCTCTACAGACCCGATCATGCTCCAGAGCTTATAAGGCTGATTTTGACATTCTGAAATGATTGCTCCAAAGCTCATCTGATCAATGCTTCTGCACAACACTTCCCAGATGTGTGGTGAACGTGGGTGTGGCACATTAGACGGGCCATTGCCCATTCTGCCCGCTGTATCTTAAACAACATAACTATAAAAATATGGCAAATGGTTGTAAATATAATAGTAATAATTAAAATTTAAATTTTAAATATAATTAGCAAAAACTAAATTAGATCTCTCCATTCTCGTTTACCTGCAGTGTGGTGACACATCTTATAAAGGTTTTGCGACTGTAGTCGATGGAAACTTTTATTTTGTACATGTGTATTACACTTGTGAAAAGTTTGGATGGAAACCTGGTTAGTGAAGTTTCTATAACCCTGGGCTAGGCATTAGATGGATTCACCATTAAATACTTTCATTGACTGTAGTATGCAAGAGTGTAGTATGGCTACAACATATGGACAAAAGTGAGTATTTGTGTTATGGTGATAACTAAGTCATGTATTTTAACCTCAGCATTTGTTAACAGGAGTGATAATTAATTCTATATATTTTTATTAAACTTAGTTTAAAGTCCAAGTGACCAGAAAAGAAAAGAAAACATTGAAAACATAAAAATAAATAAATAAGATATTAATAATAAAACTAAGAAATAAAGTTTGGGGAAAAGGCATGAGCTTAGCTTAAGGAGTTCAGCTCATTGGCTTTAAGTTTATTTATTCTTAAGAGAAAGAAAACATTTTTATAAATGGAGACAAGGCTGAACTTAGTTTTGGATTATTTTGTTTTCCTTACTTTGTTTTAGAACTACATTGTCAGCATCTCCATTGTTTGCTGTTCCCACCTTTTCTCTTTTTTCCACCTGTTGTACCTCATCCCCAATAAAGCCATTAAAAGCTTTAAATAAAGCCAATCAAGCATTGGTCCTTGTTTCAGTGAGTTGATGTTTCGAATCCAGCCCCAACACACACGAACACTCCACATTGTTTCCTATGTTATATAAGCTCACCTGTTCACCCTACAATACACAAACAAACCAAAAGCTCTACTCTTGGCTCCACCCCCATTCCATAACAATATATGCATATAAAAATTCAGGGAAAGCCCTTTAATCAGTCAGCATGAAACTTTAGTGTACTGCCCAGAACCCTGATCTCAGCCTCATTAACCATGAGCAGACTCTCCTTCAAAGACTTGTGAGAAGCCTTCTTAGAAGATTGGCTGTTGTTACATATAATATAGAGGTCACTGTATTTTAATAGCATTTGTTTTGACTGTGGACATGCCTTAGAGAGACTGAAAAGTTGTCACATGATTCTTTGTACAGCAGTCATATGGCCCACGGCAGCCAAGGAACATGTCATTTTATGTGGGCCGCGAAAGTGTCCGAGCTGTTACTGAGGTGCACTTATAATTTAATGTGGCTCCTGTGCTTTAACGTGGCAACTAGTGTCCACAAGGAACAGTGGCACAATGCTGGAATATCCTGAAGAAGGTGCTAATCCATAGCAGGACTTCAGCCGTCGCCCTCTCAGACATAACCAATCATGTCTGTCATGGTAAAGTCTGGACCATCAACCTTCAGATTACTAGGCCAGTGGCTGAACCGGTAAGCTAGAATGGCCTAGGCTTGAAATACACAACACATAAAATATACCACGAGTGTGTCACTGAATGTGCACTAACTATATGGATACCAATCATCTGAATAAAGTGTCGATGTGAGAGTGATTACCAATGAAAACAAGGCGTCGGGTTAGCTCAATAGCTCGAGGTATGTCTCCCATCTGATAGACAGAGTAACTCAGGTAATCCAGGATGTCTGACTTTGAGGCTTTGGCTTCCTCGCCAGCATCCATCTGTCTGAGGGCCTGCTGCATCCACAGCACTGAGTGGTAGTGATCATTCTCATTGTATGCGGTCTTCCCCATGTCGAAGCAGTCATCTACGGTCAGGAAAGCATTAAAACGCACCCCTGTGGACAGAAATGATGAAGTAATTTTACTGTGGTTGTTTCAGATTTTAAGTTTTGAGGAAGAACCTATAAGCTAAACGCTCTACATTTCTGTACTTTTTTAATTCAGGGCAGTGATTTTCTATAAAGAGGTGCTGGGTAGAATTTACTCGCTAGTGCTAACACATCCCACACCCATGATAACAGACACTAGCAATTTATAAAGCTAATACATTTTCATTTGAGAGCGGTTAGGATTGTATAGGAGTTGGTTTTGGCATAAATGTCTCTACTAGCAGCAGGAATGTAAGCAAGTCCACGGGGCGGCGCAAGGTTTGATTTGATGATGGGGCAGGGATATCTCTGTTGACCTTTTCCACTGAATGAACTCAGTTTTTGAGAAACAGACGTTGTTATTACCGGTGGGCGTTAAACACAAAAACGTAAATAGTAATGATTTGCTGTGATCAATGATTTGATGAGGTGGATTGTGTATATTATGTGCGAGCATTTGTGCTGTTGTTACAGATGTTCGTTTTTATGCACTAAGCATTGCATAACCATTAGTGATAAGGAGACGTAAATGTGTTTATCTCCATATATAGTTACATGCAGCGTGTCACTCTCATCTGTGACCCCTCGACGCCATGTACTGATTTGAATCAGTGATACTTTTAAGATGAATCATTATTAACTTTAAACAGCAGTGGGGTGGTGCTATTTTAAAAAACAAAAACAAAACAGGAATCCAGTATTTGTGGAATAGTTTGCAACTCCCTCAGATATTGATTGTTTAGATAGATAAAAGCTAATCACAAAAACTTTATTGTTGTAAATTCACAAATAATGACAAATAGTAAAAGGTAAATTGATAACAAATAATTTGCCTTTAATTTAATTTTGGGAAAAAAATTGTATTACCAACCAAAAAAATTTTTTTATCGCGAATTGTATCATGGGAAGAGTGTACATCCCTAATTTTATTAGAATTTGAACACCATGTTAAGTTATTTTGCAACATATCATGGAAAATTTGGCATCTCTGATTCACCTCACTTGCATGTTTTTTGATGGGAACCCACACATATAATTGTTGACATGTTTTAATTATTAGCAGTGGTTGTGGCTGAAACAACACTGTTTCCAACGATGTTCCAATACATTTGTGCATATAGTGTAGATCTGACCTGGCAGTTTTCCCTTGGAAAAGCTCTCAGAGTCCAGGTGGTATGTGTCCTGCAATCGCATTAATGCTTTCGCTGCACCCTTCTCATCCTCCTCATCAGGGAAGTACTGTCTATGCACAGAGATGTTGGAGATAAAACCTGTGGAACAAGAAACCGGGAAACAAAATAAGTAGGGTCACAAAAAGTAGAAATACCCATTCAATTGCATAACTACAGGGTACGGGGGGGTTAGGTCAAACACATGCACCTCTGCTGGCTGGTTGATAGTGACTGCACTATGGGTGACGGGATCAGGGTTTGACTCTTTGTACACAAAGCTGATTCCGGATGAACTTGCAAGTGAAAAGATACAAACGGCTACTACACACATAATCCTTTGACTACTAGTTCAGAACCGTACCCACTACACATGTGCCTATTTGACAAACACCACTGCTGTGGTAACATGAGTGCAGTGTAGATAGTTTGTGAAATATAAATCAATGTGACACTGCTGTTTGAAGAATGAGTTTTGCTTTGAATGAGGATTTGATATAATAATCCACTTTGTGTTGTTGGCATTTTTATGTCTTAACTTTCACAGAACTTTACACAAGGACATGGTAGGGTAGACTTTTTTCAGATGAGAGGAGGGAGAGCTCGAGGACTGAGGTTCAAGAGTTCCGGTTCGCTGCTGACACACTTCACGCTTCTGAGTCATCCACATTCCCACTCAGAGCTGTTCTCGTCATGGCTAGATCCGTGGTATTATTTTATTCTTCTAAAACTGCTATCACATTGTATTAAAATCAGATAAAACTTTTTTTTTCTTGTTTTCACATCTAAATTCACTGAACTAAAAGCTTCTGCAAACACACCATAATACAGCATGTGAACACATGCTTGCGGGAATTCAAGTCAGGGCCAGCATGATGCAGAAGGCAAGCCAAGTTGAGCGAGGAGGGGTTTGATTTCCATAACTCCATGCAGATGCCTCAGCTAAGCAGAAGCTTTTTTCTTTTAATTTTTTAGGGATGCTTTTGACAGGGAAGCGTTACAATAAAATCAAGCCAGTTCTGCTACTCAAGCTTTTAAATATACTGCTAATCCCTTCTTTAAGCAAGACTGCAATTTGATCATTTCAATCAACAGACACACACTACACCTTGCAGAGCTTTGTGTATTAGAGATTAAGATAAACTATTAACTGCAAAGTCAATTCCCACCACCATGAAGCTGCCACTATGGGGCCCTACAGAAATGCATTTACATAGGAGTTGCTCAGGTTATATTCTCTTTTATCTATCATGTGGTTTACAGAGCCACTGAACCTTTGAATGTGTTCCCAATGAGACCTGTGTTCCACATTAAAACTATAGCATTGTGAGAGGTATAAAGCATAGTGAATTGTGAGCATAATTCCTGGCCCAACTTCACATGTAAATTAAAGAGTATAATAAATACTTAGTTTAAAGCAGGCGGGTGCTTTAAAAGTACTTGTTTACCATCTGAAGGGTCCTGTAGCACCAGGCTTTCCACCTCAGCCCATTCTGTGTTAAGTCTCTTCATCAACTTGTAAGCGTTCACCGGATGAGCCAAAAAACCCTCTGGATCTGTGGTAGATGCACGGGTTAACACATCCAGCCTGTTAGCCCAACTGCAAAAATACAAGAAATATAAATATCAGCACAAACGTAGCCACATCTGTCAAGATCAAATACACGAACGTTGACAAAATATCAATATATGTAGTTAATTAATGCTTGTTGATTATTACCATGGTGTAACAAATACAAGGACATTACTTTAAAAGGTTTGGTTTGGAGAAGGCTGTACCTTTTCACAGCAGCAAGTTTGGACTCCTCGGCTTGGATGTATTCCTTTAGGGAGTGAACTAATTCCCTCTCTGTAAATATAAGATCTGTCATCTGGCCTGAGGGAGGAATGAGGGGAGAAAAAAGAAATATTTAAATATTTGTGCCATAAGTCAAAACTATATTAATGTACGTATGGAATGGTTCTGCAAGGCTCTCTTAAACACTGATAAAACACTGTCTACTGCCATTGTTGTACTTTCTTTTTATTATTATTATATTTAATCAGTGGGTGAGTGGACAGTTTGTTCAAGTCTAGGTTTTGCCTTCAGGATTCAGTGAATCTGCTTATTCATCAATATTCCACTTGAACTGCTTCTTCCTGATTAATGTGCATAATTGGAACACATTAATGTATTTCATGCCCTTACAGAAACATTCAGTGGCTGGGAAAAACTGATTTACTGATTTAGCCACCCTCCCTTTCTCTCTGTGTGTTTCCTTGAAAGAAGTATAAAAGCCTATGTCAAATTGTTTAAGTATTCATACTGTGGTATGCTTTTATGCTGTATGTAGGAATCCATGATTGTTCTTTCAAAAACTGTTCATTAGGGCTCTGTGCAGGCCACTGGAGTTTTTAAGCCAAGCTTTTCTTTATATACGGCTTTATAGACCTTGCGTTGTGGACAGGGGAGCAATCGTGCCCGGAACAAGAGCCTTCCCTAAACTGTTGCTGCAATGTTTGAAGCATTTAATTTCCTTTGTACAGTATAATTGGTTTAATAAACTTGTAAACAACTACGTATTGTGAACTAAAACACACTAAATCCAATCATTAGAAGTGGTGTCCCAAATGTTTTTTTCCATTGAGTGAATATCTAAATATATATAATATCTAGTTATTTTAGCGTCTTGATTGTAAGACATGGCTTCATTTAATAGTACAGTTTAAAGTTCCTGGTGCTGTTTTGGATCTGCTTTGTTGCAATACAAAGGAGATCAACATAGCAAAGACATTCTGATATTGGTCAACAATTTAATCTATACAATTATAGCTTTTTATTATCCGTAAAATTGGACTAAATGTTTAAAAAAAGGTTAAACAGCAGGCCTCAATCCAATTTACAAAGACTGTTGGTTACTTATATTTATTAAGGCTGGCACAAGCCCTGTTACTTAATGTAAATAAGACCGTTGTTTGCTTGTAGAGCGATAAACACATAACAATAGAGTGCTGTCAGGGAGGGGTGCTGGAGCCTATCCCAGCTATTCAACGGGCGCAATGCACATGGTAACACCCTGGATGGGGCACCAGTCCATCACAGGTACCTACAGGACAATTCAGTGTCTCCAATCAACCTGGTAGCATGTATTTGGACTGTGGGAGGAAACCGGAGTACCTGAAAGAAACCCACACATACACGGGGAGAACATACAAACTCCACACAGAAAGGACCGAGATCGCCCCACCCGGGGATCGAAGCCAGGACTTTCTTGCTGTGAGGCGACAGTGCTACCCACTAAGCCACCGTGCTGGCCTTAATTTAATGTATGTAATAGTGAAAATAATAGCAGCAGTTTAGCAGAACTGTGATGTAGCATCTATGAGAGACATGGATTATGAATGCTTAGTTGTTTGAGAAGAGAAATGACAGACACAAACCGGCAGATTGTTAATTTGCAGTATAGGTTATATATTGTTAATTTGGTATATAATGAAATATAACACCCAAACTTCATAACACAATAAGAACATGAGAACATACCGATTGATGTAAACACTTCTGCCTGTATGTTGTAACAGAGGCAACATATGGCAATAACGGTCACAGCCAAAAGCTGCATCTTTGATGCACAATTCTGTGAAACAAAGGAAAAACATTTTTAATATATACATTTATATAAATCAAAGGCATTTCAGTATTATTAAAACAAAGAACACGTAACCTCTGCACATGGTGTCATGACATCATAATCATTAAAAAACTAGTGATAAGAGTTTTTAACACTTGTTGGGGGCCGTGGCAGTGTATGAAGTACATAAGGGCCACATCTTGTATATTTCTTTTCAGATGAGTTCACACCAATATGTAATGTAGCAAAGTAAGAGTAGTGTGGACTTTATTTAGAAATGTTCATTAGAAATATTACGCTTTTATTCTTTAAACAATCTTTATGTATGTATTATCCACTGTCATTAAGAATCCAGAAACACCAGCAGATTTAAGACCAGCACAACACACAACACATGCCATTATAACATCAGTGTCAAAGCTGCTCTTGATAATCCCCCACCTATTATTATTGGTCAGCTGTTCTCCTTTAATGGTTGACAAATTGCACACAGCAACAAATGGACTGTTGTCAGCAACCCCACCTACAGAATCCAGACAGCCAGTTTGGTATTTATTGGGGCAATGTATTTATATACAGTACTAGAAATGCAGTCAAGCTGAAAAGAAGTCAAGAATGAAAAATACTCCATTTTAGAAGATTCTGTGTCCTTGATGTAAAAGTCTCCTCAGTTATAAACTATTTAACATGTTTGCATGTGTGAGTATAGTGCATTTTTGTTCACAATTTGTATATCCTATACATCGATCAGCAAGTTGGTTAAATACACAGTGCATGGACTGAATACATTAACCAAGCATGGACAGACAATTGGCACACCTACCTTTAATGATCAATTTAGTGACCAACCTTTAAACTACAGGTCTATTTATATATTACAAATAAACTTCTACCCACTGATCCACATCTATCACCATACACTACCTTGTATTTGCAATGTTAATATCATTGACATTGTGTTCTTGACAGTGGGGGGTACTTTCGATTGATATTTGATGTACTGGTGGAGATAGCATACAGAGCAACTAATAGGTTTTCTTGCTTGGACAAATCAAACTAAACACAAGTTTTCTGTGGTGAATATGTTGACATAGGTGAAGATGGTGGTAGATTTAAATAGGTCCAAGCTTCTTCTGCTACCAGGTACCATCACAGGTGTACAAAATACCTTAAAGTTCGCTCTAACACAGATGTGTTCATCAAGAGCAAAAATTGCATTTGGTGTGTACACGTCCATGCTGTGGGTTTTCTTCCAGTCTGTCATTTACAGAGCTTTATTTTAAGCAGTGCCAATAAGTAGGACTTGATATAATCTTTTTTTCTAGTTTTTATTACTGTCACATTATTAGTACGACTATTATTACTAATAATGCTCTCCATATAGATGGGTATAGATATATGGATGGATGGATAGAGAATATGTTATGCTGTTTGATTACATATTGAAGTACATTCCATATTTGTATATGAATAAGCATCTGTACACCATTTTCCAACTGTGGTCTCTACTTACTATTTATTTTCTGAGTTGTGTAAATTGGTCATGTGTAAAATTATTCGTAAGTGCTAACGGAACGATAAAATTCGTTAAATTTCGTTCTCTCTACACTTCCGTTTCAATGTTTGCATTCTGTTGTACTATACGCTATTGTATTTTTATTTTTTGCCAATATAAAGAATAATAAAATGCTGTAAGCTCCACTTTAACTGGGTTACAAAAGTGAGTCATTAAAAGAATCGTTTTTCGATTCACGAACCAACTCACGCTGTCCAAATACAGTTCATAAAGTAATAAAAGTTATTAAAAGGTAAAACTAATTAAATTATCTTTACTTCGACAACAACTCAGTGAAAAAACACGGATGTGAAGTAATGACCGATACACATTGAGCCGTCTGCCTTTGTGGAGACCAGAACTGAGCGACGTCAGCTGCAGATGTTTCTAGAAACTTCAAATCAGTCAAAGCCGTTATGGATTCACCAATCAAACGAAAAATATTAGGAGGGCAACTATTCATATATTATTAAAACTACAGAAAAATAAAATTTACAAAAGAGGAATTTTAAACCAAATTTACAAGATATATATATTTAAATCTATAAGAAAAAACATGACCGTGCTACTTTAACGAAACAGATTATTTCACTTCAAACGTTTAAGGACAACAGTGCAACAGAAACTTTCCATACGATATATTCCCCATTAGGGTTACTCAGTTTACACCAGTTTACAAGATACTCCCAAGGAATTCGGTGATTTGTTTAGCTACATTTTTGCGAAATAGTTACAGGAAATATCTGGGTCGGATTCAAAATAACTGCGAATATAAAAAGTAATTATTACCTTAATCAACGAGGCAGAAAATCTCCTAATCTTAATCTTTTGAAGACTGCAGCAACAGTTCAGATTTGTACCCAAAATGTTTGGTTGCCACGTACCGGTACCCCCTCTTTTAACACGCTATACATCTAGTACTGGATTACCGTCATCCCATATAACACGCGCAATCACATTCCTGCATGTGGAAAAAACGGTTAATTCATTTCTTTTCATATGTATTATATCCAAAAGAATTTAATTTACTGTATTTTGTATGACTAATAATGTTCACAAATTTTCAGCATTTCATTTTGTAGATCTATTTTATCCTGGTCAAGGTCTATCTGGTGTCACCAAAATGACTGGGCGATAACATTTACTGTGATATACCCCAAACAGGATGGCAATCAAATTGTGTAAATAAACAATAGCTTGAATTCCAAAGTATGTTGGTCTTCTGGCATGTAGACAGGGGCAATTTCATATCGTGGGGACAGCTGTAGTTTTGTAACGAGTGTGGCGTTGTGCGTCTTTACTTGTGGGCTTACGGTAAATCACGCCATGACTGTCTGCACGTTCGCATGTAGATATACGTACAGCAGATATAGGCACACAAGCCTAAAAATATGCTGTGTTACCATATCCGAACGCTTTAGCTGCGCTTTCCCGGCATGTAGGAGTTTAAGCAAAACGGAAAAAGGCTGTATGTCATATTTCAGCTCTAGGTGGTTTACAGACTGGATATGCTGGTTAGAAGAAACGATTCAAATGCAGATGCTGAGCTTTTATCAGAGGCGTATTAAAAATGCATAATTTGTAAATGACAGTAGAACATGTATTTGAACAAGACCTGTTACTACAAATAAAACTGAACATTTATCAGTATATAATAATAATAATAATAATAATAATAATAATAATAATAATAATAATAATAAATGATTGTGTCAAAAAAAAATAGGAATTAGGAAAAGCGAACTGACCCCATCTCCTCCGACACATGGGCAGTATCCGATTGCATCTTTTCACCTGTGCGAGGTGAGTTATCAAGCCCGTTAGGCTTATGCACGGAGGCCGCAATCAAACAATCAATCAGCCAGCAGGGGTCGGAATTGTATCAGTTATGTTATCCAGCTCCGTCCCTTGATGAGCAACAGCAAAATGTTGTTTTTATAGCCGCTCAATCGGCAGAGCTGAGACTTGATAAGTTGTTTTTAAAATACAAGCTATGGTTCTTTTTCTTTTAAATATCAGATGTTGCCAGAGGGCCTGTAGTCTACATCTCACTAAAATCAGATGTTGACGTGCAGTAAGATCTTGCATTGAAAAAACAAAAACGTTTTCAAAACAACACACATTCTGTTCATTCTAAGGTTAGCAATTAGTATTTCAAAGGTCACTGGTTCAAGCCTTACTATAGCTAGGTTAAAACTGTTGAGCGATTGAACAAAGCCCTTAACCCTTAATTGACTGTAGTGTGCCACTGTACTGTAAGGGGTAGTGTCTGAGTTACTGAATTTGAATCAGGCCCACAGTTACAGAAGGCAATCTAACTGTTGGGAGTAGGCATATTAGTGCAGGCTTCGTACCAGTCCCAAACCCAGATAAAAAGGAGTGCTGTGTTTGGTCTGGGATCTAGATTAAAACTCAAACATCAAACATGCAAACGAATGATCCACTATGGTAAGTCCTAATGGGGGCAGTTGAAATGGGTTTCTAGGTAACATATTTAAAGGTATATTACATATTTACTATTTATTATTTACAAGATGAAGATAACTTGAATATCTAATTATTGTTAATTAAAGATCTAATCATTGAAAATCAACACAATGAATACAGTACTTAATGTACAATGATTCTTTGACTTTTGTGTGAATTGTGCATAAAAGTTATTGCAGTTACTGTGGTTATTTACAGCGAAATAAGTACTAAAATACTAAGTTATGTGAAGTGCAACGACAATGAAGTGCTGTAAATCTGATCCTGTAATCCAGCAGGGGGAAGCATTACGCCACATTATTCATGAAATTAAGACTGTGCACATAATTTTCAGCATTTTCAAGTACACGGTAACCAATATTTTTGTATTAATCAAATCCATCAGGTATATAGTATATTCAAGACAGCTAAACGTTTAGTGTTTGCCTAATGTTGACTAATGTACTCAATGAGTTGTTGTGTAGTTAACGTTTTGTCATTTTTTGTGAAATTGGATAAAGGAAATAAATAAGTTAACCAATAAATGTAGGATTGTGTTTTTAAACAGGAGCAGAAAATTGTCATATATAAAGAATGGCTACTGTATCATAATGAGAAAACCATATGATTACAGTTACATTGTGTGAAGCTAAAGCGTTAATACATACTAAAATCAATTGGGGTGGCAGGATGGCTTGGTGGGTATCACGGTCACCTCACCGCAGGAAGGTCAATTCATTTCATTCCTAGGTGGTGCAGCTAGGGTTAAAATTGTAATAAAAAAAATCAACTAGTATCTGTAAGAGGTCGTTACACATCGCCAGTCACCAGCAGGGGGCCTGGGTGGTGCATAAAGAAAACAGCTGAGAGCGGCTCTCAAAACTCAGTTTCCCAGAAGCCAAGGCACTAATTATGGCTGATGACAACTAATTAGACACACCTGCAGGGCTCTGAATTTAAAGCCCACTCAATTCTTTATTCGGTGCTACATCTTTGTAGCGAGGTAGGCGTTATTGTATCAACAACGGTGGGTATATGTATTAAAAAGAAAGCATTAATAAAGGAGTAAATTAGAAAACAAAGAAAAAGAAATTAACGAATGATAATAATATTAAAGATACATATAGAGGAACTTAACTCTACAGAAGTAAAAGAAAATAATCAGTTTAAAGGTGGGGAGTTGAACTTGAGAGGTTCAGCTCACTTTAAGTTTTATTAACTTTAGAGAAAATTTCATTTTGTGTTTAGCAATGTTCCCATCATCAAGATTAGTAATATTGTTTGTTTGAACATGCCATTTCCTTTGTTTCCCCCAAGTGTGTTTCCATTCTCACAGTAAAGCAGTGGTAAAGCACTACTCCTTTGTGCAAGTCTAGCCCTCACACCCAATCACACTCAAACAATATTTTCCTGGTTATAGAAAATCACATTTACAATAATTCAACCAGGAGCTCTGCTCTTGGGTTCACACCCACTCCCCATCCCATAACATTATCAACTAGGGATTCGTTCTCGAAGCTCATTACACACAATTGACATCTTCAGCATTTAGCAGATGAATCCCTGAAGTTTGATTGGCTTGGTGTTAAGTTGGGACAGCATGAAAATTACTTCTTACATTTACTTTTTTTATTGGAATGTGTTGCAGTATTGAGGTATTTTAACAAATCAAATGAAGATAAAACATGAAATATCTTTGGTTCTAACGATCTTCAATCAAGAATTGCTTTTTCATATTGTCACTTTTTTCTGATTTTTGGATTGTACTTCAAAGCAAAATGCTTTTAAACAACGGGGGAGTTTTTAGAATTTAAGTGAATTAGAATAGAAATTGTATAGAATATGGATTTAGGCAGTGAAATCTTCATTATGTCCCAAACATGCAAAGCGCCATATAGTTCTATACTAATCATCTGGAAATTGGTTGAGATAAAATCCATAAACGATCAACATTTAATAAAAGCAAGAAAGGCAGCACGATGACTTGATAGGTAGCACTTTTCCATTACAGTTTGATTCCCAGGTAGAGCAGGTGCCGTCGGTTTCTTCTTGGTGTGTAGGACTTGGGTTTTGTTTGGTTCCCACTGTTTCTTCCACAGTCTGAAGCCATGCAATTAGTTTTAGTGGAGATACTTTAGTCCACTGAGGTGGGAGAATGTGTAGGTGTGTTTGCCCTTTGATGGACTGGCAATCTATCCATGGTGGTTCCTGCATTTCTACCAGTAAATCCAATCCACTTTGAGCACAAATAGGATAAAACGGAGGTAAAACAGACAATGAAGGAGCAAATAAAAGCAAGAAGGAAGAATGGGGGACCTCCTTACTGATGTCACAGCACCTGTTTGGTTGCACCAATGTCCTAAATGTACAAATTTCTGGAGTTGGGACAGTTTGTAAACTGCAATTAAAAAGAATCTGAATTTGTTGGGTCTCTTAAACATGTATCATACAAACTTTTATATACTGTATATATTTTTTTAATTGTTTTGGCAACTAAGAATACTCATGTATTGCAGTTCTCCATGTGAAATTTAGGCCCACATGATGTATACAACCTTTCAACTGCGCTCTGTGGATGCCATGGTCTGTATTGTAATGATTTGTGATTTGTAATAGAAGACCGACCTGGACAGCAAACAGACCAGTAAAGCATGTAGTGTCTCTGAAGCTCATGTTGAAGCATATAGAAAATGAAGCCTGGGCTGTTCATGGACGTTGTATTTTTTTCGGCTGCTCCTTTTAGCTTGCCACAACGGATTGTGATCCGCAATATTTATTTTTTCGTAGTTTTTATGCTGGGTGTCCTTCCTGACACAGCAATCCCTATTTATCCAGGCTTAGAACCTGCCCTACAATACACTATTGTATGCATCCCAGTGTTTAGGTCAGGACAATGTAGTGTCTTCAATTAACCTGACAGCATGTTTTGGACTGTGGGAGGAAACCCGAGCTCCCGGAGGAAACCGACACGAATGAGCAAACTCCACACAGGGGGTCAAACCCAGGATCTCTTGCTGGAGGAGACAGTGCTTTTTGCTGACATGTCCCTATTTGGTCTTTGATACAAAGCCAAAAACAAGCCAAAAACTTGAGTCTTTCAATTGTATTGTTACACCTGAGATGAGCTTGGACTGTGTAAAAGGTTTGTTTGCATTTTTTGGTGCAATGTCAGACTGTGTTAAGTACTCCTAAGTCCATCTTTCTATATTTATCACAGTAATGGTATGGATTACCACAGTATGATGGATTTTTCATGCAATGCTGAATGGGTGAGTTTCTCTAATACACATGGCCTGGTCTTCTGTTTAAAACTCCTTACCTAATATTGTGTTTTGTGCTGTCTGAAATAAATAAATATTTCTGGTGTACAGTTAAAAAGTATTCAGAACACACCCTTCAGTCCTGAAGAGTTACAGCCCCGAGGATTCGAAATTCTACTTCATTAAACACACCTGATTTAGATTTTCAGCTGATTACTAGCTTCTTTATGGGCTGTTTTTGACGATGTTTGTTTTAGACAAACCAGATTTTTCTGTGTGATATGGAGTTTTGAAAGGAACTATTAGGAGTCTAAAGTTCAGCTATTGTAATAAAGGTTTTGTGTTAAAGACAAGGTGTTGACATACGCCATTATAGCAGAGGAGCCTCCTGCTCAACTAAATGCAATTTTCCCCCATTTTCCATTGAACAGAATACAAACCTAAATTCCCGAATAGTTACAACATGTAAAATGAGAATTAAACATAAATCCAGGGTCTGAAAATCTTGCAACCATGTTATTTTTTCTTATGCACTAAGAAAATTCCTAGAAAGAAACATTTCATTGAGACTCACCACTTTAAATATGCATTAGCAAATCAAAAATTAAAGAACAAACAAACAAGAAAAAACTTTGGTCTTAGAAAGTAAGGCCAAAAAATCACTGCTAAATGCCTTTTGTTTGTATTCAGATCATGTTACATTAAATCTGGAACACATGCTAATTAAAAACAACAGTAAAACAAAAACAAACAAAATACAGTAAACCATTAATATATTTCTGCTTTGTCACATGTATCTGGAGCCATACTGACAGCTATGCACCCTACAACTTCTGGTGAGGAAGAGCGAACACTATTGTCAACGTGGTCCGACAGAAACTTAGTTGGTTTCAATTCGGGGGAATTACACAGCCAGGGTAGTAATTGGAAATCTTAACCATGCTTTTCCAAAAGTGTTTGTTTCTATCATCAGTTCGTTATGTCTATTATAAGTGGTGTCTTTAGTCTCACCCAGTTTTATAAAACACAACAAGCATTATTTTTTTTATATATTATATTAAATTATATAGCATTTATATCCCAAGATAAAAACAATCTAGATTGAAGGAAGCTGTGATGGTGATTAGCTCATTTTGACATCACTTCCGCTGTGATCTATTTCTTAAATGCATCAGTTTCTGTGGTTAAAGTCAGAGATACAAGTCTTTTAACTATCATCAAACATACTGTTGCTTGTAGCAACAGGTTGGATGTAACACCTCTGGTGCCACTGCCTAATAACACTCTCTTGAGCTTTATTACAGGTCCCAAAACCAAAAACAAGTTAGTACATGGTAATACTGAAGATGTCACATGATGGCATCTTTTGTTTTGCGATGAGTGACAAAACATAAAGAAGATTTGTTATGAGGCCTTGAAGAACTAGTGCACTTGATATTTGCAGGCTCCTTTTGTTGATAATGAATTCTAAACTTTAACTAGTTTTAAAATTTTGTTGTAAATTAGTAATTTTCATTTTTGCTACCATTAAAATGTTTTTATCCTATTTTATTTATATTTCTACATTTATTTGGATTTCTGTGTATTTAAATGTTTTGAGGAATTTTTATGTAATGGCCCTGGAATGTGCCTCACTGCAGGAAAGGTGAGTCAAATGCCACACATGTGCAAGAACTGAAATAGAACAACACTGAAACAACAGAAAGGGCATAGCCACAAATACATTAGGGCCATATTATTGGAAACAAATTAACAAATGGAAGACCTAGAAACATCTGCAACCCATAATTAAGAAGAAAAATGATAGAACCCTTGTTAGGGATCCCCACAGTGGATCGTGGTCTTCATGATTTATTTTTTGGCATAGTTTATACACTGAATGCCCTTCCTCCCTATTTATCTGGGCTTTGACTCGGCACTACAATGCACTAATTTATGCATCCTAATGGCTAAAAGGAAAATTCAGTGTATCCAATTAACCTGGCTGCAAGTTTTTGGACTGTGGGTGGAAATTGGAGCACCTGGAGGAAACCCACCCAAAAACAGGGAGAACATGTGAAAACACAGAAGAAATCTGACCACCCCGCCTGGATTCATACTGTGATACCCATTGTGCCACGCCAGAAAGAATTACACATTGTGTATAGATATTGACACTAAAAATATGTCTTTAAAAATCAACTATGCCTTTAAATACTTCATGTACAGTCATGACCAAAAGTTTTAAGAATTTTGGTTTTCACAAAATGTACTACCTCAGTTTTCATTGTGTCATTTTGTATTAACCCTAGATTGTGAAGCGTGATCAGATGAATTATTTCATTTATCAATAACTTCAAGAAAGGAGGTTCAATTGCAGTGAAGGCTTCAGGGCACTCGAGAAAGTCAAGCAAGCATCAGGATCGTCTTTTAAATAGGATGCAGCAATGAGATCTGGTCACCACCAGTGCAGAGCTTGCTCAGGAATGGCAGGTTTGAGAGCATCTGAAGATGAGATGAAGTGAAATGATGGCTTTGGGAGGATGGATTGGTGTAAAGATGGGCAGCAAAAAGGCCACTTCTCTCCAAGAAAAGACTTCGCAGGAAGTCTAGGGATTGGGCTGCAGAGGACTGAGGTATGGTTACTGGGGAAAAATCTTCCTGACTTCAAACAGGAAATCTGAAAATCTGTCCGGTGAAGAAAAGGTGAGCACTTCCGTGAGTCCTGTGTCATGCCAACAGTAAAGCATCCTGAGACCATTCATGTGTGGGTTTGCTTCTCAGCTAGGGGAGTGGGTTTGCCTAAGAACACTGCCATGAATACGTAATAGTATCAAAACATCCCCCAAGAGAAAAGGCGAACTGCAAAAGTTTTAAAGAACGGTCAACTCAAACTTAAAATTGATGTATTTGTCGAAAAAACATTGAAAAAAGTAGGGACTGCTTACAAGTGTTCTTCATTATACCAACTAAACATATGACAAGCGGTCTTAAAAAAAACTGAGGAAGCAAATTTTGAGCCATTCTAAACTTTTACAATCAACACTTTTTGTATTGCACCATAGACATGAAAGAGTAAAAATTAGTGCTACATTACATATTATTATTGTAAGCCCTGATGACTGCAGTAATAAAGGACCTGCAGTAGAGTTTCTTCCTACATGTCTGGTGCTGAAGGAGCTTGTTAGGACCCCTACAAACTTGTGTAGTGGATGTGCAATGAGAACTATTTCACAGTATGACCGGTTGCTCTTGCTGTCTGCAAAAAAACAGGAATCAAAAAAAGAACAGACAGAGAACTATCAGAACCTGCTAGCTTGGCAATTCATTATTGTAACCCAACTGACACTTACTATAAGGTGGGTGAGTAAGGACAAAAAGGGCCATCATGTCACCAATGGGGAAATCGGCTATATCAGTGAAGTATCATCTAAGGTGAGTTCCAAGAAACCAAAACAATGTTAACATATCAAATGAGTGGAAAACCAAAGCATCATGGAAAAAAGGAAGTGCGTAAAACAAAGCTGGCAATAATGATTAGAAGAGACCATGGGGAAGTTTCACCTAGAGTTTATCGGCGTGTTACACCAGATTCCAATTGAGTTTGGTTTTATTTATTAAGTTAAGACATCTGTGGTAAATACAAATACTAGACATCTGACAAGTTTTTTAAAGATGTTTAAAAATAATGCATAGATTTCTCCTTTTCTCCCAATTTTTAGGGTAACCAGTTGCCTCATTTTGTCACGGTTCCTCTCCTACACTACAGGAGTACAATTTAGATTTGTATGGAGAGACACTTAACGCACTCTTTCCCTGCCTCTCCGGCTAAATGTCCCAACCCTGGTTCCCTTGTGTGAACAACAGGCTAATCGTTGATAATGCTTTATCCAATGTATTCAAGATCCCAGCACCAGTTTGTTTTTTTGTTTTTTAGTTTATTTGTTCTGATTAGGGCTGCGGTGAGCCTGGAGTGTATACCGGAAGTTTTCGGCACTAAGCAAAAAAAAAAGAAAAACATATGTGCATAACACACATGTACTTGCAAATAAAAACAAATAGCCATCTACTACTACTAGCAATAGTTCTACACATTATTATTGTTGTTGTTGTTTTTAACTTTTACACAATGAATCAGACTGCAACTCGAACCTGGATAAATAAATGAATTAATCTGTAAAATTAAATACAATAATAATAAGTGGTGTGATTTGTTTTAATTGAAAGAATCACATTCCCATCAATGATTTGTTGTTTTTACATGCTCGAATAAAATTTTTCAGCAATGTTTTCATATCAAGTTTTATGCACAGGTCAAAAGAGGTCATTAAGTGAGCCGAACTGCACCTGGTTTGGTATCTAGACTCTTCCAATTACAAACAAAACAAATCAGTGATGTTAACTTCATTTTACGCCTCACTGATTGTGCCTGGGTTGCAGAATACATGACAGAATGCAGTGACAAAGACAAAGTGAGAGAGACTTCGCCTGCTTTTTGTATTGCATTCTGTCTGGCTGAGCACAGGCACAGGATTGTCTGCCAGCCCACAGGATCAAGTTTCAATAGACCCGAATCACTATGGACCAGATGAGGTCTCTGGAGAAAGAGGTGGTGAAAACGGGATTCGCCTGGCTTAGCCATTGAAAGGCTTGTGTTTTTAACTCATAAGCTGTTCAGCACTTCTACTGGATCCCTTTATCACCACTGGTTGAACTGGCTCTGATGAATAAACTGGAAATATTTCCTACTAGGTTTAATTACTACTGTGCTGGCAAACTTGCCTCATTCCGTAGACAACCATAGTGGTCAATCCTCCTTTGCAATTACAATTGCAAATCTTCTGTGATGGCTCTTTTACCAAGAAGCAATAAGCAAAGATATGCAAAGTTAAATTTGTTCATGCTGTGTTGGATGGGAAGACAATTTTCAAGTTTGGTATATTAAGTCCTACAGGATCTCAATCATAAAATGAATAGATAAATGGTTAGAGTGAGATTTATGGTCTACTGGTTAAGGTACTGGTCCTTTAATCATAGGGTTGCCGGTTCAAGTCCCACTACTGTCAGGTTGCTAATGTTAGGCCCTTGAGAAAGACCCTAACCATCAAATGCTTAAACTGTACACTATCAAAAATGTAAGTCACTTTGGATAAAAGTGTCTACTAAATAACAAAAATGTAAATGGATAGGCAGACAATGAGACCTGAATGTACATTCTGAATGTACATGCCCAACTGTTCAATGTTACAGCCCAACTTGCTGTTCTCTAACAAGAAGATTAATGGCAAAATTCACAACAGGTGTTTGATCCATGAATCCACCAATACATTTCAGTTGGAATCGGTATGTAAACAGTCCTCCTTATTAAACTGTTCACATTTTCCATCATGAGACCAAGATGACACCCAACAATTGATCAACAGTACCTCTCCTTTTTGAGGCTTCAAACAGGTGTTCTCAGACGGAATTTGCCACTGAGCTTAGTTTCAGAAGCCGGTTTTCCATCCTCAAACATTTTGCAAGTTTTGCAAATACCTGGATGGAAAAGCTCAAAATTTGAACCAAATATCACAAAAAAGTTTTCACGCTTGAACGAGGTGGAAAAGTTAGAATATTGCATCAATGGAATGTGAAAAAAAGTGTATGGAAATGGGTTTAGCAAATAAATGATGACGTTTCAAGTGTTGTTGTTAAGGTTATGCTGAACATCTCACCCACTCACTACTCTGTACTCCACACAAGTGAACAGCTTGTACAAGGCAATAGCAATCCTTTTTTCAGTTGGCAGGTGTGGCACAGATTTACTATAAACTACAGATGACCCGATCATGAGCAGTGCTCATCAAAGGCTGAGTTTGACATTCTGAAATTATTGATCCAAAGCTCATCTGATCAATGTTCTGCACATTGTGCCTCGAAAATTGTTAAGTGCGTTTCCATTCTTAAATGGGAGGTGAATCTGGGCATGGCATGGAGATGGCATGCTCATTCTGCCTGCTGTATCTTGGTTGCACATTGACACATCATCTAAAGGTTTTGTCACATAATGGAACAGCTGATGGAAACCTGTCAATCTTTGCTTTTTTACTGCCAATATTTTGTAAATGCATATTACACTTGTGAAACGAGTCATCAGAAGTTGCAACAGAGGCACAGAGAGACTGGAAGTCACTGGAAGGCATTGAAGTGGACGTCCTTTGGCCACATCCAACACTTATGACTGCTATATTGTGAACAGTGCCATGCAGGACCAGATGATGAATGTCACACTCCAGGCACATTTAAGGGAGAAGAGAGGCACCCAAGTGTCCCATCAGACCATTTAAATTCATTTACATCTGTGTGGTCTGCGTGCTAGACCTGTGGACGAGGGACCAGTGGGCATCAGTGCTGTTCACTTATGAAAGCCAATTCATGATGAGTAGAAATGATGGCCGCCAACAATGTTCAAAATGTCAAGGAGAGCACAATCCTGTCAAGGTTTGGTCCATTCCTGTCAAGTGTCATTCCATTGTGGTCTTGTCCAGGTGTCCTCTCGTGCCTCCCTTGAGTCCAATCTCAACTAAGGTTCGCCCCCTTCCGGTTCCATCTGGCCATTCAGCTGAATTTCAGTCTGTTCAGGTTCTATTTCAAGCCAGGGTCCCGAACCCAATTCCGCCTTAGAATCTCGGGTCATTCCAGTTTTGTTTGGGGTCCAAGTCACGGTTCCGTCAGTCGTGATCCCATCTAGACACTCTGTTCTAGTCGTCTAGTCCGACCCTGTCGAGTTTCAGTCCACCCCAGTTCTGTCTGGAAGTGAAGTGACGGGAAGTTCGTGGTCGAAGTCATGGTTCCATCATTTTCTTTCCGTCAGCGCTGATACCCCCGTTCCGCCGTCAGCCTTGGTCCCCTACAGTGCCCCCATCATTCAATTTACAGCTCCTTGGACTACCCCTTCGTTCCTTCCCTTAGTTTTTCTTTTATAAATCCCTTTTGTTATCAGCCTTTCGTGTTTGTGTGTGTGTTGACTTCTGGGTTTCCTATGCCACCACTTATAAAAAAATATATGTTCACATTGTAGTCTGGTGTTAAACAATTTTAAGTGGTCTTTCAAGTGGCCCCAGTCACCTGCATTAAAGCGAAAATTTTTGTGCCAACCACAGAACCGGCTTTTCTCATTAGCCTGTCCAGCCATGTAATGTTTTTCTTCTTAATAGTGCCAACCCAGCTCTTAACATTATGTGGCTCCATTCCTTTTGCATTTAATTGATTAGTTTTCCAGTTTGCTGAAACATCCCCAAATTATGATGCTATCACCACCATAATTTACTGTGTTGATTTTTTTGTCTTTAAAAAAATCTTCTGCAAACATGGTATAAAACCGATTCTGAAAACAAAATTTAGCTGTGAATTTAGCAGCTATGTAGAGTAAGAAAGAGTATAATGAATTCCATGACTTACACATTCTATGATCATACTGCCTTTCCTTTTGGTTTTGGTGAGTCACAGTTTTAGTGGAGATGATTTTGGTTAAAACAAATGTATGAAGTCATTGAACCTTGAACTGTAGTGCTCCATTCGTTTTAGAAGAACTGTTGTTTGTGCTTGGTGCTGATTAAGATGGACCTCCTGAGCCATGTGTTTAAATCATCAGAAACAGACATGAATACCTACATACCTTTAAAATGCAGAGTGGACCCCTGGTCCTCTTTACATACACTTATGACCAGCGGCTATTCTAAATTATTTTTGTCCACATAAACTTTGCCAAAAGCAATATGCTTGCTAATAGGCTAATTGAGCAAAGGTTTTTCATACAGTAAAAATGTTCCATTGAGTTCTCAGATTTGATGAGTGGAGGAGATTGCGGTGTTGGAAACATATAATTTCTAGCCAAGCTTCCAAAATGTAAAACTGTAAAAATAAGCAGAATGTCTAAACAGCTAACATCATAAACTATTTTTGAGAGAAAAAAGATGTTGGCTAACTTGTAAATAAAATATAAAAGGTTAGTCCAGGACAGAATTGAACTGATTTTTTTTTGGAGGCTCTTAATACTTCAGAAACAAAAGAAGCTTTAAGAACGCCTTATAAAAAAATCATCAGAATACTGCCTGTAGTCTGTAATTCATTATGAAGTTGGCTAATAAGTAGGCACAAGATTATATTTCAATTTAGCAGCAGATTTAGTAGCAGCTCATTTGAGGGGTGCCTCCACTGGGTCTCTGAGCCATGAGGATTTTATAAATACTTTGTTAAAAACAGTTAGGTGACCTCTGAGGATTTGAGTAGTAATGCAATGAAACTATTTTGGCAACTAATGACAACCCAGCTGCTTTGTAATTTTTATTCTATCTGCCGATCTGTGTGTGTGGGGGGGGTGAATATGCCTCTGTGACAACTTGTTATCGATGGGGGTCGTGATACTCCCTGTTCTGTCCTTCTTGGCAAATGTGTGGAGTGTGATATTTGCTCCAACAGACACATAGGCTGCTTTTGGTTGCAGTTCCTTAGTTTTTACAATTTTTTGAGGTGGAGCTATGTCTGTAATAGAAATCACCACACTGGCAAAAAATAATACGCCACTGAATGCAAATGCCTGACTTTTCAAATCTAAGGTCATATGTCACGGTCTTCTCATGGCTTAGGCTCACCTGAAGTGCACTGATGAAGTGGAAAGGTATTGTCGAATGACAGGTCAACCTTTAACAAACTATGTTGCTCTCCAGAACAGAAACGGACCACCCAGAATAGGTATAAGGGTTTATGAGTGCCCAAAGTATGAGTAAGGTGACCATTACAGCTGAAGAAATGTTCACAATTAGAAGCAACACACATTACATTCTTTAGAAACTTTTTTAAAGATGTCTATGCACATTATGACAGTCATATCAAATAAAATATTATGTTACAATAGCAAAAATGCATAATCAGTGTTTGTGGAAGCTAGACTGGTCTGCCTGCAGTCCACACCTATTGTTTTATAAAACATCTGTTAAGCACATCATGTGACAACAAAAGTCATGTACGGTTGATTTGACATGTATGGTTGACTTGACTATTAAAAGAAAGGCAAAAAGTTCATTTGCGCCCTGAATATTCAACCCTCCCTTACTTTGAAAGGTTTTATTGTTATGCTCATAGAACTAAATAAAGATATGAAAGTTTTATTAAACTGAGAAAAGAACCAATCTGTTGATACATACAGGCAGTTCTCAGGGCTTAGACTCGGCAGAAGTGCACAATTGCAGTGTAAAGGTACAGTGGACTGATGGCACAAGATTTTAAGAGCATTTCATGTTATCCAGGATAAATAATAAAAAGACAAACCATATTATTACCAGTAAAAAGGGGGAAAATGATTTGACCAGGTATGACAATTTATCAGTTATGAGTAAGGGGACCATTACAGCTATAGAAATAATAACATTTAAAAATGTATATGCATAATATGACACCAAGCCATATTTTACATGTTATTGTAGCGAAAGATGCATAATCAGAGTTTGTGAAAGCTTGATGGGTCAGCCTGCAGTCCACACCTATCTTTTTATAAAGCATCTCTGTGAAGCACAAAAAACATGTACAGTTGACTTGAAAAGAAAGGTTTTATTTTTAAAGTTCAGTATTCGGTATTATGTTTATAGAACAATTAAACAAGTTATTAATAGATACAAGCAATGTTTTAGAAGTTGATACAATTTTGATTTTAAATGAATGAGAAACCATTCTGAGTTTTCACTTTAACCCTCAATCCTCTTAGAACCTCTAATAAAGTTTTGGTATGTGCTAACAAGCTTCTGACACCTCAATCATTGACTTTTCACCCTTCTTTCACCAGCAAAATGGTGTATACAGGCATGTTATTTCCTTTCATACCCATCAACCTTTTGTTGCTCTGAAATGATTGCCTCAACTTTAGTGACAGCTCTTCTGTTTTTACTACTGCTAAAACACACCTTAACATGTCTCTAACATGAAGCGAAATAAGAGTTGTCACTGAGTTCCAAATGGTTTCATTATGTTGTGACATTATGTTGTGACCCAGCTTGAGGTCAAATAAAGTAGCATAATTAGGTTGGGGTTGAATGAAGTTTGACAGATCATAAACAAAATGTATTGCTACTAGTATCCTGAAAAAAGGCTCAGCTTTTGACATATTGTTAATGAAGGTTGATGATTATATATATATATATATATATATATATATCTATATATATATC
>JAYDZG010000014.1:7730653-7743735 GCA_034509265.1 Microcambeva bendego
GAACAGCCAGCCTCTTTAGCAATGACCTTTTGTGTCTTGCCCTCCGTGTGCAAGGAGTCAATGGTCGTTTTCAATATTGAACCTTTTCACAATTTTCAAATTTTCTGACATACTGAATTCTGAATTACTGAAATAAATCAACTTTTTCATTATATTCTAATTATATTTTATGACCAGATTTATGAATAGATTATTCAAGATTTTGCAGTGGTCTTCAACCATCGGGCTGGGAAACGGTACCTTTCTGTTGGTCATTTGTTACTTGGTGGACAGAAATAATAAATATAGTTAGCTAAAATACAATTTTCATTGCTTCCTTTTCCAGTGCACATCAGGTTTTTTGTCTCTCATCACCCGTAGGTGTGAGGACCATCTTGATGAAGCGGGGAAAAAACTAATTTTCAACCATATGTGACCAGTATCGTTAAATCTTCCTGCATCTGGTCCATGAACTTATAATTCAAATGAAACTGGTTAGTGGTTGAGAGAAGGGAGGGGACTGCTAAGATGCAAAAGATCTTAAGACATCTTCTCGCAGCACTCCCACAGATATGATGGGGAATGTCAGACAGGGGATAACTGAAGCCCTGTGATATTTTGGCACCCTATCCAGGGTATTTCTGCCTTGTGCCCAGTGTTTTTCAAGTGAAACTGGACTTGCCATGATTTGGCTTAGGATGACGTTGTTGATGACAATCAAATGACAGTTTTAAAGCTATGATAAAAGATAAATGTATTAAAGACTTATGACTTAGATTCAGGAGCAATGTTACTTCACTCTGTCATTTTAGCTGACAAGTTAGGCCTGTTATGCACTTAAATACATGTAAAGCTCTGCTGTGCTTCATACAATGAGCAATCTGTCTGTCTGTCCGTTTGTTTGCCCTTCATCTAGTCTGGCCAAGTCCTTGTTTTTGTTTTTGCATTTCCTGGTTAAAGTGTGCTGTTTCAGTTTCTGTTATTTAACATAGCAGTGTTTGTTTCAAAGTGGTTGTTTCTTTTCATTATTTTTGGCTTCGGTCTTGTTTTAGTTTTAAGCTTCCTTATTACCTTGTTTTGTGTTATCAGTAGGGGTAGTGTGTTTTTGTTTACTTATAAATAATTTAAATGAAACCCATATTGTCAGGGTGATACAGTGGCTAAGTGCATAGCACTGTCACCTCACAGCAAGGCAGTCCTGGATTTGATCCTCAAATGGGTTTACTCTGGTTGCTCCAGTTTTTTCCCCCACAGTCCAAAAACGCAGGTGTGGATTTTTTATAGTTTTATTGTTGTAGTACATCATTTTCCATGCATTTTACTGTTTAGTTTTTCAGAAAATATATAGTTGTTCTAACTTTGTAAATCAGCCAAGACAATGCGCTTGCATTAACACGGAAATTAACACTCTCAAAACTAAACACAACTATTTTTACAACTACTAAGTGTCCCTAGAAAGTGAGCTTCTGAGTAAATTAAGTGCTATATTTTATAAGCATTATCTCCCACCTTATACTCTGAATCATCTGTGATGTTTGGTTGTTAAGACTGCTGCTGCTCTCTGTGATTGGTTTGCTGCTTCCAGCCAAAGCTACAAGTAGAAGAACGATCCATTCACTGATTCTTGGTGTTTAAACTATAGGCATTTATAGGTATTTTTTTACCACGACCAAAATTTGTGGATTTTCACAATTCGCATGTGCTACAAGTAACCCCTGCAAATTATATAATTGATGAATGATCATACACATTTAGCTACCTTGCTTTGTAGCCAAACTGAGTTTACAGTTTAAGCATAAAAAAAATAGAAACACACACACAAACTATTTTAATCAAATTTACAAAAAAAGGTAGCAAAAAAAGTTTACTGACTTTTGAAAATGTTACTTTACTTTCTCTCTGCACAGTAATGATTTGTCCTGTTTTAGAAAATATGCACTCAGATGCTACAAAAGTGACCATAATGCTTTCTGTGCAAGAGACATACAGCGATTTCATTGCATTAAGTTTCAGAAAATCTTGCACAGAGATTTACATGTGTTAGATTCTGCTTTAAAACATATATTTCTTAATTATTTGTCTCTAAACTTCTCATGCTGGTCGCGTTATGGATGTTCTCTTTGTATCACAGTTAGGGTGCTCTCTGCTTTTAAAAGGACGATTCTGAGATTGTTTTGTGATATGATCTACAGCTTTCATTGTGTCTGGTTCCCTTTACTGGTGTGAAGTGGAATGGGTCAATTACAGCTGACAAGAACTGAAAGTATATGATACAAATATTTACTTTGGCTCTCAGTGGAACGACTCTGTGTTATGTTCATTTTACAGAGCTGTTCAATAGAATTGGATAATTCGCGAATGACCATCCCTTTTTCACGAAAGTTTTTATGTTCTTATTGTAGCACTGTAAATTTTACCAGTATTTTCTTTCAGTACTTTTTATGGTGGTCCACAGAAGTTTAAAGTCATGTTTTTTCCCATGTTTAGAGATTACGGTCCATGAATTTGGTTCTCTAGTTTTTGAGCACACGAACACCATTATTATATTCATAATAAAGTTTTATTAGAACCTGTTGTGAGTCTTTTAGTCTTTATTTTCATCTGTAAGTGAAAACCGCTCCACTCACCTATGCTCCACCATCACCTGCTCAACCTTACAGAGCTGTACAGTGGTATTGGTGCCTGGTTTCAGAGTCATTTTGACTAGTAGAAGTACATGAGCACAGCATCGGACCCGATACTGATACATGATATGGTGACATTACTTTAGTAAAATGGGAATAAATAGCAACAATTTGACACCCCTTGTTAAGCCAAATGCTGTTTGGCATAAATTAAATGCTGATGCAGAATGAAACTGCTAAGCTTCTTAAAACCTACAATTTTCTTTCCCATTGTGGTTTGTGAAAACAATCCAATTCTCAGTAAAAAAAATCTACTTGTAGTTTCAGGTCTGCAGAAGAGGAGCTTTGCTTCTTAGCTCTGTTGTAAGAATTAACCTACTGACCCAATGTTCATGGAAAAGTCAAACCTTAAATCTGGTGTTAGTCTGAACTGCCCCAAAGGGCCCACAAACCAACCACTGAGGTAGACTTGGATATTTACAGCATTTAAAAGGAAAACAATCTTGGGACAGTTTATGATTGGGAAAATGGATGATACATGACTTTATGACCTAGAACTCTGTAGTAAGCATTCTTGATTAATGACCATTTTTACCTATGCCATGCAGCTTTATTTTACTGAATGAGTCCATATAAGGTATCAGGGCTTCTGGGGTATTTTGGGAAAAAAACAACACCTGGAGGGAACCCATGTTTATATGCAAACTCCATACATGAATGACCAGGGTCACTATGAATAAAACCCAGGACCTTCTTGCTGTAAGGCAACAGTGGTACCCACCAAGACTTATTATTATTATTAATAACATAATTTATTTATTTTTTCCTGTTGAGTACTGGTGACGATGCAGACAGAAAACACACTGGTGGCTCACGTTCTTTTAAATAAACACAATTTATGCCAATAACAAACTGGTGCTGATGTGCCAGGTCAGGGATTTTTTTTATTTGTGAATCCAATACAACTACAAATAATGAGCTTCCTTCATTTGGACCCATTATTTAATTTGATAACACTATATATCACACTATAAGAAAGTTATACAGTTTTTCATGTATAATTCATTATTTTCTACTAACTGGTGAAAGACTGAAAAGTTAGAAGGACCTACCAATGGAGCAGAACTAATTAGATATTTGAGTAGTGGAGGACTATTCTCACCCCAGCATAATAATGATCTGTTAGTGAGTGTTGAGCTGTAGCTTCTATTCTTTTAGCTCCTGTGAGCTTTGTGTGATTCTCCCTCATCTTTCAGCTCTACATGAATGCTGTCCTAATCCCTGGAGTTGTGGTGTAACTCAACACACATTCTGTGTTGATTTAGGCGTCTTACTCCCACTTCACTTTGAGACGGATGACACATATTAAATTACTTGCTTTTCAGAAAGTAGGATTTAAAAGCAAGGAATTCACTCCACTTGGGAATTCATTCGTTGTGTGTTTTCCACTGCTTTATCCTGGTCAGGTTGCAGGGGGTCTGATTCATTGAGTGAAAGGCATTCTAGACAGGTCGCCGGTACATCACAGTTTAAAACACACACACACACACACACACACACACACACTTAGAGCAGTATTTAGTAGCTCCTGTTGGCTTGAATACATGCACATCCACATAGAAACAGGGAAAACAGGATCATCTGTGAGATGGCAGTACTACCCACTCCACCATTGGGATTCAATAATGCTTTACACAGGTTTCCGGGTTTGCTATTAACTGTGCACCCAAAATTTGTCCTACCGCCTTCAGTCATGCACAGCTGTGCCATACAAAGTGCAGATTGTAGTCTGTTTAAGTTATCTCGGATTCAGCTGGCTCTGTATTAGCTTAAGTTTAGCATTACTAAACTGTTAGTCAGTGGAGATGGGTAAAATGTAGCCCCACACCTGCATTTTACCAATGTAAAATATTACTGTGGCTAAAAAGCTACAAACAGGTACAGCAGAAATAACAGCATTAGCCAATTTAAGTGAAACAAAGTTGAATGTACAGAGCCTCACTTCCACAAGTGACGCAGCCTTAGCCCACTGCTAGTCCACAGGTGTTCGACTGTGCCGCAACACAAACTAATTTCCCAGAAAAAAGGATAAAAGTGTACTGTAAGTGGCCTTAAATGACAACAAACACAGTTCCAAGGTATATAGATTTTTTTTTTAAAGAAAAAGAGAAACCGTGACAAATGTAAACAAATTCTTCTGCATAGAATTAACTTCCAGTGAGACGCAGTTTAGTCATTTATGAGGAGCCAACATGTCAAAGTACCTCCATACCTTGTCTGCCAGAAATATTTGGCAAAGTAGGAGGGCATGATTTTATATTTGATCTATGCTGCCAGTCTCCACAGCATGTTGGCTTTCTACACTTTTTGAGTATTTCTAATGCTTTTAGTCATATGCAGTTGTCGTCCTTGGTTACTACAGTCCTGACTCAGAAGGGGTTTAACTAAAACACCCCCTCTCTGTCATGTGTGCAGTTGCCAACCGATTCTTTTTTACCTGCAACTGCTCTTAACAACTGCATTATCCCCCATTTCAAACCTCCAGCAAGGCCTTAGCTGCAGCAATGATGGAAAACTCATCCAACCCATCCAACAGATTTTATTTAACAGTATCTGTGGCAGACATCAGCCAATCACATCAAAGTTTGAGTGCCCATCTGGTTAGTACACTTTTAAAAACATTAGCATATATGTGGGGTCTACAGTGTAGCCACAAAAATAAAATTCACCAGCAGCATGACAGGCGGCAGGGTGAGTAAGTGAGTATGTATGAAGGTCCTGGTTCCATCCCCAGATGGGGTAGTCTGGGTCATTTCTCTGTGGCGTTTGCATGTTCTTCCGGTGCCTGCGTGGTTTTCCTCAGGGAACTCTAATGAACACTAGTCAATGAAGACTAGGGTGAGGCATTGTTATAATAAGCTGTTACTAAAATGCATTCATATTTTTTCCAGAAAATTTGTAACATCTCACTAAAAAAGTGTTGTCATTAAGCTGATGCTTTTATCTGAGTTTTAATGGGACTGTTAAATAATTTCACTGACAGTCGGACAAGCACATTTTGTGTTCCAGTGTAGTTACACCATTCCCACCACTGACATGACTGTAGGTGAGAAATTCTGGAACACCTTGTTATTCCCATTATAACATAATTCCCCTCCTGCATTCACTCTTCTTGGTTTATCCCTGTGAAAGTCACAGTGCCAATTTACTGCATCCAAACTTGTCCTCCCCTTGCCCTGACTTAACATAAACAATCGTTTGGATACCCTCTGCAGGAAAAATAAAACAGAACACAGGCCTTCTCTGACAGCTTTCACAAGCATTTACCAATTACAGTCCTCTGCTCTTTAGCCCATTTTTCCAATCTTGGGCCAGCATCAAGTATTTCTTTAGGACAAATGGAAACTTCAACTGAGTCAGGTCCTTTCCTCAAATATTACTGCCTTGCCTCAGTAAGGGTTGCATCATTTTGCGCATCGCTTTGTATGGCCCATTTTAGTGGCCCAATAGAAATATGTTTGCTTATGTATGTGTAATGTGTTTTTGACATATGTATCTTATCTAATTACATGTAAATAAAACGGATGTAATTTATACATACAGTGTTGTGAAAAAGTATTTACCCCTCACAGATTTCTAATGTTTTTGCACATGTTTTTGTCAAACTTTCAAACTAATTTGAATAACAGACAAAGAGTAAATACTTAACAGTTTTGATGGGGTTTTTTTTATTATTAAAATGATTATTTTGTTTTCCCAGATATAATTCTGGGAAAGCTGGGTTAAATTTCATTAGCCACACCTAGGCCTGATTACTGCCAGACCTGTAGCATCACGAATTCACTTAAATAGAACTGGTCTGACAACATGAAGTAGTATAAAATATCTCAAAAAGCAATATATTATCCCCTGATCTAAAGAAATTCAAGAACCGACGAGAAACAAAGTTAGTGACTTCTATAAGTCTGGAAAAGGTTACAAAGCCATTTCTAAGGCTTTGGGACACCCCGAACAACAGTGCAAGCTATTATCGACAAATGGAGAAATCATGGAACAGTGGTGAACCTTCCTAGGAGTGGCCAGCCGACTAAAATTACTCCAAGAGATCATCGACGACTCATCCTGGAGATCAGAAAACAACCCAGAATAACATCTAAAGTGCAGGCCTCATTTGACTTAGTTAAGGTCAGTGTTTCCACAATAAGAAAGAGACTGGGCAAAAATGGTATCCATGGGAGATTTCCAAGACAAAAACCACTGCTGACCAAAAAGAAGACAAAGGCCTGTCTTTCAAATGTGTTTTGCTGGACACTGTTCACAATGAAGCAGTCATCAGTGAGTGTGGATGAATGATGTCCACTTTTATGCCTTTCTATGAGTCTTCCAGTATCTCTGTTGCAACCTGCTGATGACACTGAATAAGCTCAGTCGGCAAATCTGAGAACATCCTATTTGAAGCCTCGCAATGGCGAGGTTTGTTGATCAATTGTTGTGTCATCTTGGTCTCATGATGTCAAAATATGAACAGCATGATAAGGAGGACCATTCAAATACCAATTCTAATTGAACTAGGAAATGTATTGGTCGATTCATGGATCACAACACCTGTTGGGAATTTTTCTGACATGCTTCTTGTTAGAGAACAGCAAATTGTGCAAAAAGTACTGAAACATTTGGACATCTGAATTATAAAGTATAGAGAAGGTCACATTAAGTTCACCTGTAAAGATAAGAATGCATTTTTCGTTCATCTTGAAATTTCACCCAAAAGCCAAATATCCCCAATTTTTGAGAGTTTCAAATATATTGGTACTTTTTTGTGTAGGTGTAAAGTGTATTTGCATTTGTAGTATTTGAACAATATTAATTTAGTTACTTTTCCCCCAAAAACATAAATGCTGCATAGTGATGGATCAGAAAGCATTCCTCAAAGTATCCTTTTCTGGTCTGTTTTGCATTTACTTTTATGTGTGATCTCAGTTTAGCTGTAACTGACAAGAGCAGAGTGCTTGTTTATGTTGTTAATGGCCCATCACATTGGTTTTTAACCTGTGGGCCGAGGCAGAGACAGAGACCTGAAACTCTTTCTTACAACAAAAGAAGTTTATTGAACTATGTGTGTTACTGTGTCATGTATATACATGTGTATATATATATATATATATATATATTTCCATAAAATTAGAATATCATGAAAAAGTTGATGTATTTCAGTTGATATTATATTCATTCATTACACACAGACTGAGATATTTCAAATGTTATTTCTTTAATTTTGATGATTATAACTGACAACTAATGAAAATCCCAAATTGAGAAAATCCCAAAATCTCAGAAAATTAGAATATTACTTAAGACAAATACAAAAAAAAGGATTTTTAGAAATGTTGGCCAACTGAAAATTATAAACATTAAAAGTATGAGCATGTACAGCACTCAACATTTAGTTGGGGTTCCTTTGGCCTGGATTACTGCAGCAATGCGGCATTGCATGGAGTCGATCAGCCTGTGGCACTGCTCAGGTGTTATGAGGGCCCAGGTTGCTCTGATAGTGGCCTTCAGCTTTTCTGAATTGTTGGGTCTGGTGTATCGCATCTTCCTCTTCATAAAATAAATAAACATTCGAAATATTTCAGTCTGTGTGAAATGAATGAATATTATATACAAGTTTCACTTTTTGAATGGAAATACTGAATAAATTAACTTTTTCATGATATTCTATTTTTATGAAAAGCACCGGTACATACATACATAACATTTACAGTACATAGCATTTACATAGCATACATAGCATTTACAATAATAAATAGGACAGCAAAGTCCAAAAAAAACCATGCAAACCTTACTTTGGTGTAATAATAATAATAGGCACTCTCTGGGCATGGCTGCACATGACACATGTCTCTGTTTGTGGTTGCAAAAAGCCTCATGTAAGGGTTTATACCTAGTGTGATGCAAGACTTGAGCAAATTAGGAATTGCAAACAATAAATATAGTTGGGTTTTCGAAAAGGTGTATGAGTCACAACAATTAATGACTAACTGTTGAAAGATATCTTACAGATCTTGTGAGATCATGTTTGGCTCTGAAAGAATAAAATTAATATTTGCTTACATACAGTTTACTGTTGTAACTGTAACAAAGATTAAATCTTTGCTGATGCTACTATTGATGTTGATAAAACAAGTGAAACATCATGTTTCCAAAGAAAAATTACAAGGAAACAGGTTGAAACATGTCAAATATACATCTGTGTTCTTACAGACTGTGACCAGATGTTTTTACATAAATTGTAAGGTTAGGTACTACTAGCTTTTAAAAATGTACCACCTGAACAATTGCAGATATTTGTAAACTCATTAGTAATTATGTTTTTGCTCCTCATTAGTAATTACGCATGTGCTCCTCAGCCAGAGTGTTTTATTCCACTAGAACACACAAATTTAGCCCAATTTTGACACGATGTTGTTGCATCCAACACATTTCCCACGTCTGAACTGAATATGGGTTTCAGGGATGAGAAACGGTCATCTACTATGACATAATCATCAAAGTGGCATCTGGGATTCACCACAACGAGAAGTCTAGCATAATAAAATTTTGGGGATTTTTTCGCCTAGTCTGACATTTCCCACATTATTACTTGACAATGACCAATAGGAGGACAATGTGCTCTGTGATGTTTGTGTGTAAATAGAAAACATGTCACTTCAGATGACGTGGTCATTGGACAGAACTGAAACCCCCTTATATTAAAATGTATCTTAATTTATCAGAATATAAAACCCAGTATTTTTTACAAGATATTCACCTACATACAGTGGACCTAGTAGAATATCTACTTTTATGTTATGCTCTTGACATGTTAACACATTACCTCATTACTGTTCCCTGCAGGATTGAGAGTCCATACTGTCCTTTTCGTGACACCCAGGAATGGGTCCACAATCATTTTTACATGTTTGACATGTCCTGACCAAGACATGGCATGAGTTTATAGCACTAATCTCATATAATGAATGTCGTGAAAGACAAAAATATTGTGTAGTCTAATCCCAGCATCCCGGTTTAGGGATTGTGCAATGTTGGAAGGGCAGGCAGAAATGTAAAAAAGAGAACAAAACCCAGAAAAAAATAGAAAAAAATGAAATTGTGACCACAATATTATATGTTTGCATTTGATTGCACAATTGCTTAATAAAGCAGTCATACATGATAGGATGCTGGCTTCATACCTGCTGAATTGACTATATTGATTCTTTATAATGGCACTTTATCTAAAAGACTAAAACATGGCTTTATTCTAATTAAATTCATTTGTAAATTACATTAGTAATAGAAAATCACAAACCTCATCATCATTTTCATCATTAATCATCCACTGCACAAAGGTTTTGGTTATCATTAGTTATTTACTGTTGCTAACAATTTATTCCAAATTTTAAACATCTTCCATTTTAGTAGGCGTAATTACCTCATCATAGTCATTATCTAAAGCAGGCGTCAGTATGCAGTCACACAGGGTCAAGCAAGACATAATGCGTAATTGGAAACAGAGAAATACAAGGCAAAGGTCACAACCAGGGAAGCCTCAGAAAGAGAGAAAACAAGCAAGTAGGAGAAGATTGTTAAGAATTTTCCCATGAAAAATCACAGCAGAACACAGAGGGTTCGAATACACAGATTGATAGTAGGAAATGAGACACAGGTGAACATAATTTAGGGAAAGAAATGCAAAAAATGAGAAGGTCCAGATACACAAGCCACATGCACATGGCTTAGTTTAACACCTTTGAGTCTTAAGGTTAAAGTCCAGCCTGTATCAAGAGGTTGCTTTAAACACAACAGTGTTTTACGACGTAACAAAATAAATTCCACTATTAATTCAACGATGGGTCTAAATATGTACCTTCTTTACCTTCTTATTTAAGTAGTTTATACCCTCAAGGCAGGCCTTTTACTGGTTTTTGAATTGGTGCCCCTGCTTAACCTTCTCAGTTCTGTTCATCCCAACACATTCCCCTGGTGGTGGTGGTTTTTTGTGCCCCTATACAAACTAATAGTGATTGGGTGTTTACTAAACTGGAGTTCTGGTAGTGCACAGCCCTTCCTGTTTTGCAGCCCGTGATTGGGACCGTTCTTGGTTGAATTCTGCAGTAATGACAAACAGTACAATTCAGACTATCAAAAATGATCTCTGTAAGAACATCAGACTGCCCAGACTGGAGGCCATATTTGGTCTGCATTAGCCATTTATGACTTCCAAAGGATGCCCAGCTTACAGGTAACAGAGCCGAGACTCAAACCAAGAATTTCAGCGCTGATGTGCCACCTGAGAGCTTGTCAGAGCACCGTTGACAGCATAGATTGATATACAGATCTACACAGGAAAGCTATAATGCCCCCCTTACAACATAGTCACCTTAAACAGAGGCACAAAAGGGAACTCATAAAACAATGATGTTAACCCCACTGCAACAAAATCTTACCAGAAAACGTCTGTGAAATCCAAACCACAAAGTACGAGAAGAGAGAGGAGCCAATGTATGTCAGCAGAACCATTGAACTTTTCTCAAGAACATTAACAGCTCCTTAAAAAACAAAGGAAAAGATTCATGGGCAAGTAAAAGAAACAACTTGGCACGAATTAATCAGCTGTCTTCTGATCCTTTGGCAAGTTGGAACCCAAAAGCTTGAATGGAGGAAAGTTGCCACAGCAACCATAGAATCTCAAAAAGAAGAATCAATGGCAAGTAGAGGTCACTCAGTCAGTATTGCTCACAGGCTAGGTCTAAGAAAACTAATTAGAAAAAATAGGCGAGTCACAATTTTGCCTAGATGTAGCTGATAAGGCTCATGGAATGCTGTAAAGTGAAGCTCTAAATTTTTTTGGCAAATTTCTTATAACCAGAAACCAAATGTTATTAGCTAAGGGTTAATCGTCAACTTTTTAACAATACATGATAATGTTACACATTCTCTCCTAGATGCTTTTGCCATAATTGCTTAAAGGTTTATGTGGCAATAGTGTCAAACTTAACAATTAGCATTTACAGTGTTTTTCTTTTAATTCAAATAAAGAAGTAATTATATTAAATACTAGGCAGTGTTGTTTTGTTACATTAACTGCAAAATTTAGCCTAAAAGCACTCCTGGGTAATGCCTAGTTCACACTACATAATTTTTGCCTGGTTTTCACTCGCCAACAGGTCGCCACTAGATTTGGAGAAAATTCTGCAATCATATAAAAACTCGGTACTCGATCACTTTGTGTGAACTGTTCAATAACTTAACTTGAGTGGCTCATGTTTCGCTGGCAATGAGTGTGGTGTCAAGCAACAGCCAGTGAGAATGCATGAGTGAGGGGAAACGTGGGACTGGAGCATAATATAGTTTCTATATACAGTATATCTGACTTTATCATTCTCAGCAAAACATACTACCAATGCTGCCTGGCAAAAAACAACAACAAAAAACATTTATTAACCTCCAACACACTACAGGACAGAGAGTCCCTGCTGGTTGCACAGCCAAATTGACTTAGATTCATTTATTTTACCTCTTTGCTTTTACGCTGCACATTAGCACACAAACAAGCTTGATCACTTGCTTAATGGTGACATGCATTTGGGACATGTGAATTTTTAATGCATATCCTCTTCACTTCTTATGACAAAATGTGGTTTGGGAGAGTGGACAGACTCATTTGAGATTCCTTCTGATGATATATGGTGTAGGGTGTGATCCACTATCGCTGCTCCATCATGTAGTGTAAAAAACAGTGCAGACTCTTGAGTGTGAACGATCCAGTTGTGTAGAGTGAAGTGTACAATGTTCTGACAACTCCGAAAGTCATGAGGTGTGAACTTGGCATAACATCATGCTTATGCACCTTGGTTTCTTTTTTTAAAATCTGAACATCAATGAAAGTGAGAGGGGTGTAGTTCCTGATTTTAAGTGCCAGCTGTTAAAAATTAAGTTACTCATGCTGATAACCAACAGTGTTGATTGAACTATGACACCTGTTTCAGTTGATCAATTAATTATTAACAGACCTACTCCACAGTATATGTTGGTCAGAAACCACATGCAGCTGTACATTTATATTTTTGGGATGTAGTCGATGCTTTTATCCAAAGCAGCTCATATTACTGTGTTAGTATATTGTCTAAGCAATTTAGGATCCAAGGATCCAAGAGTAGCAGTGTGAAGGTCTGAATTAAGCCTGGGACCTTCTGATTATTTGTCAAGTACCCTAACCGCTCAACAGCGATACTGAATAGAGTGTCAAATTAGTGCACTGTTGATTAATTCAGTATTAATCTATGAGTATATTTACTCTGTAGTAGTTACGGAATATCGGTTCCGGAGATTTACCGTAGTTGCTCCTTTTACACATGTAACAGAGTTTATGTGTGAAAGAGGCATAACTGGTAACTAGTTTTAGTTCATCACCATTTGGCACCGTCAAGGGTGTTA
>JAYDZG010000014.1:7791281-7807161 GCA_034509265.1 Microcambeva bendego
ATGAATAAAATCAAAATTAAATGTTAGGGCTTAAATAGCCACAGAAGGGAACCAACTTCACATTAGTGGCCATGGGTTTAAAATATAATGTCTAACAGGCTTTATTTTGTCCACCCACTGACACTTTTAATGAAGTTTAAATTTTTGCTTTGTCTTGTACAGCCCTGCACAGCTTTTTCTCCTCTTTACAAACGCAAAATGACAAAGTATTTTAAACATGAAATCATGCCAGGCGTCTCTGCCGAGACAGTTTACATTTGCTGAACAGTTGTGCACTTTCTCTTTGGTAGTCAAGTTTGTTTCAAACATCCACTACTACTGTGCTACACTTTTTCATTTGCTTTTTAGTTAAAATGAAAATAATAATAATAATATGTTGATGTGGTCTTGGGTAACTGAGTTTCCCTACTAACTTGATTTATTCCCATTAACTCTATTTATTAAGAATCTATGTTTTTCCCAGTGTTGTACCATTTTATTGCCATCAGAAATACTTGTTTTTCATTGACTGTGAAGCCACAGATGCACCACTACTTTACCATTAACAGAGACACACAGACAACTTGCCCTCACTGTACAAATAAATCCAGTTAAATGGAGTTTAATGACTGATGTTTTTTCTTACAGAATTTTCGTCCAATCAGCAGAGGCTACAGCCCTACTTCCAGTACATCCTCCAAAAGCCCGACTCCAGTCTTGCCTCTCAGCAATGGAAATGGGAGACCTGCGCCACAATACAACAACCCTGTCAGCTTGTACAACAATGGCAATGGTGTCTTAACAAGACAACTGTCTGGACTCAGCCTTAGCTCTCCCACCAGGTAACTCCCAATGTATAAAGCTTGTCGAGGTCCTTTCCCTCCCAATGAAATCCGAATCTAGTGTAAAAGACCACTGCACCACCCGAACTTCCTCATTCAGTCAAATGTCAAAATCACTGACACTTTTCATCTCTTTCATTCCAAGCCCAGACGCCCTGCACTTTCAGGACAACCGCAATGGATTTGACCCTGAGTCTGAAGTCTACAAGATGTTGCAGGACCCCGAAGAACCCGTGTCTGCACCCAAACAGTCTGGATCTTTCAAGTATCTACAGGAAATACTGGAGTCTGGAAATGGAGGTGAGTCTATTTCTTAGCCATGACTTAATCAGTGATTCATAAAAAATGGCTTTGTAATTTAAATAAATGTCATAAAATGGAACCAAGTTTTTGAATATGGGAGAGAAGCTGTGATGAAAGATTAACACTGGGCACAATGCAGGCAGGTACCCTAGACAGGTAACCAGGCTAATTGCATTGACTAGTAAAGTTAAAATAAGCAAAATGTACATAAAACACATTTTGATTGGACTGTAGTTTTGCACATAGTGTGGACAATTTTATTTTATTTTATTTTTATTTTATTTTATTTTATTATTTATCTGCCAATTGTAAACATTTATAACACACAAAACTAAACTTCTTGTATAGATAAACCCCAGTTGTTCATTAATATATGCAAAAGCTTGTTCATTGTGAAGAATGTCACCCTACTTATTCTTATTCTACTGACAAAAGGCAAAAACAAAAAACTTTATCACACATTTAGCTTTTCTCATGTCAAGCCAGACTGCCTGACCTAATTAGACACAAATTTAATAAAAAGTAACAAGGATCAAGCTGTTAATTATATGTACCTGGCAACAGAAAAAAACACATGTTGGCATGCTCTGAGTTTATATTTCCCCCCCTGGCACAATAGCTGTTGCACAAACCCACTATTGTAATTCTTACTCATCATCCTCTCTTTGGTGTGAAATTCATCCTGCCAGCAGCATTGTTACTGCTTCTAATAGCTGGAGTTTAAACTTTGCCCAAGTGGGCGCTGCATGCCTGCCAGCAGGTTTAATTCAAGGCTTCACATGTGATGCACTGGAGGTTGGGGTGCTGACAGGCACCTGCGATTTAAATCATATTTAGTTACAGCTTGTGTAGCAATGATGATAAAAAAGCTCTACATTTCTAAAGGATGATTTTCCCAGCATGATTTACAGGGAGGGGTGAACCATTTAATAATGAATAATGATTAGCTATTGTTCATTGAGTAGTGCAAGATGGACAGAAAAATTGGGGGAAAAGGGGAAATATATATAAAAACAAAAAGACAGCATAAGTACTACTGTCGCTTCACAGTGAGATCCTTGGTTGAATTCCTAGGTAGAGCAATCTGGGTCCTTTTTATGAGGAGATCTCTCAGCGTCTGCTCTCTCAGCAGCTCCACTTTTCTCCCACAGTCCATCCAAAGACATGCAATCAGGTTAACTGGAGATTTAGGGCTTTTTAGGGCTATTGCTCGCTGTCTCAGAATGCTATAATTCTTTATAATATACTTTATAATATATCTTTTGTGTCTTCAGGTATTTCTCCAACAAAATCTCCAGTGCGGTCACCACTGCCTAAACTGGGAAGTCCCATTCCCAGTAGTCCCATTACTCCCCTTGCTGGATTGCAGAAACTGACGCAGTGCACACGCTGTGGAAATGGCATTGTGTAAGTATTTCATTATGTGAGTCACTATCTAAGTGAGTGTGTGTGTGCATCAAGCAGTGTATTTGTTTTGAACATACATTCGCTTGGAACCATAATGCTGTGCATGATCTTGTCCAGCTTTTCACCGGTTCAGATTTTTGTACTGTTTATTTTTTCCTGGGGGGTCAGCCAGTGTCACAGTACTGTATAATGGCTACTAAAGACGCGAGGCATAGAGATGTTCATTTCCCTCATGTTTTGACCCATGCAGAATGAGAGTGGCTTGTCACGGATTCTCTAAAGGGCTTATCAAAATGTGACAAGTTTTCATCTGTGTGCTATGACTGTTCTGTCTGTTTGGTAGTGGTTTTGAAATTTTGGCCACCTCTATTATTTTGATTGTGGCTACCTTTGTTTGAGCATTCTGCATATGTTGGGTAGATTTTTTTTTATCCTTACAGGTATGGGGATACACTTCCACACACCTTCTCATTCAAGGGTTTTTCTTGACTTTTTTATTTTCTATTTTTAAGATTAATATTGAAGACATCCAAACATATGGAGCACACGTGGAATCATGTAGTAAAAAAATAGTGTTAAACAAACCAGAACATGTTTTAGATTTTTCAAAGTAGCCACCTTTTGCTTTGATTACATTTTTCAGCTTCATGTTGTAGCCACCTGGAATGGTTTTCCAACCGTATAGAAGGAGGTGCAGAGCACTTGTTGACTGCTTTGACTTCATTGTGAGGTCCAACTCATCCCAAACCATCTCAATTGGGCTTAAATCAGGTTTTTGTGGAGGGCAGCTCATCTGTTGCAGAACTCCCATCACTCATCTTCTTGGTCAAATAGCCCTAATATATCATGGAGGTGTGTGCAATGCAGAAAATAAATCAAATCAAGAAACAACATTGAATGAGAGTTATTAAACTTTTTGCCGGTACTGTAAAAAGGGGATTTACTGATTTACTATGGATTACATCAATTTACATCTGAAAGATAAATTAAAATAATGCTATGCACATTGTGAGAGCTTTATTGATGTCATCGAAATAATCACATTTTTAATGTTGTACTATTATTACTACTAGTAGAATCTACTACTACTACTACTACTACTACTACTACTACTAATAATAATAATAATAATAATAATAAAACAAATCATTTAATTTTTCACTGTGTTTACTGTAAAGCAAAATACCCAGTCATTGCTAAATATTATTTTTAATATTTAATATTATTAAATATTATTGCACTTTTTTAATAACAATTCCAAAAAACAAATTAAATCACTTTGTCCACTTACCTTATTTTGTGATGCATTTTTGGTTGAGTGTGTACCCGCTGATGCCACAATCACATGAAAATCTTCTTCCCCTTAAAGCTTCTTTGAGCATCCAAAAAGGTGGAAATCAGATGGTGCTACGCTCAGACACAACCAATTACTAGTCATCTCACCCTCATTGAGAAACTTTGTCTGGAAGTCTGGAAACTCTCATGTTTTATTGTAGTCAATAAAATTCCATGCACAACGGGATGATTTGGGAGCTAAGGATCACTGTAATATTTTTTAAACCATATAAATTACAAAAATCTTTATGGATCATGCACTATACACTGGGTGGCGGATTTATGCTAGAACAGAAAAGGCGCTTTTCCAGATTGGTCCAAAATTCACTTGTGTTCATATTATGTCACCCTTTGTTCATAGCTTCAAATAATAAACCACAATTTATGGGACCACAAATTTCGCTTTACATATTATGAAGCTATGAACAAAGGGTGACACAATATGAACACAAGTGAAGTAATAATGAAGTAATAATTGTTTAAAATCACACAGACATTAACTTGTATGGACACCTCTACCCCACCCTCACTCTAAGAAAGGAAAGTGTCTAATATCATTTTACTCATTACTCATAATCTTGTTCATGCTTGCTTACAGAAACTAAGAGCTATAGGGTATTCCCACTCACATTAGGTCATGTCATTTTGGGAGCAGTTACCAGGGAAGTGAACACAGTGTGGTCATTGTGGAGTTTTATGTGGATACAGGTTACAGCACCATGTGTGAATTAAATAAAACTCAGACAGTGCAAACTAAAGAAACACAGGTTATGCCACCTAACTGTTCAGAAAAAGAGTAATAAAGGCTGATTTTTGTGCAGGACTAAATAAAGGATTTTCCCAAAATGATTTGTTCAATTTTTTAAGATTAATTACAGGGCTGTATTTTGGTCAAGGTCTCCTGACATTCCTTAAAAATTGTGACATTTTGTCCATTCTTTTTTTCACATGACCAGACGTGACCCCCCAGCCATTTATATTTTATTTATGCATTTTTTCTTACCTTACCTTTCCTCTTGATTTTTTGTGTGTCCAAATTCCTGATAGTGTCATGCTTCTCTCGACTAATGCTGATTGAGGAGAACAACCCTTACTCACTCCCCCTCCATCATGTGGGCAACAGTTGCATGAATTTTATTTCTGTATTACACTTTTTCCTCGTCTCTGTGAAGCTAGCAGAGGTCGTAATTGCATCATTTGTGATAGAGTTCCTCTCCAGCTTTGATATCCCACCCTGAAATGAACAGGCCAATTATTGTTCATGTGGTTCTTCAGCCCTGTCGACTGGCAGAGCTGAGACTCAACACAATGTATTTAGGATCCAAGCTTTGGTGTTCAGTATGTGTTTTACCACCTGGGTGGTAGAAAAAGAATTGTTAATTTGCACAAAAAATTAAGTGCATAATCAATTACTACTTAGACAATGTAGATCAAGTAATGCTTTAACATTGGAAGAATACTGCAACATTATGTGTATGTGATAAGAAATGTGTCAATTGTTCTGGATGACCTTCAAAATCCAGTTCTAGCTGGTTTACACCAGTTCCTATGTTTGAGCTAAACAATCTCTTTCAATGTGGAATCTTCCATCATCAAGGTCACCAACAACAGTTATCACACACTCAGAGCCTCTGTCTGAGATTCTGTGTGATCTCTGTAGACAATAATCCACCTTTTACTGCACAGTCTTTTATTAATGTTTTTTTTACCACAACAGTTTGTTTATTTAATTTTTCATATTTTTAAAGAATACTCTGCAGAATTAATTTGGTTTGTTACACCACATTGATCTTTTCATCTCAACTGTCACTTCACAGCGGGACCATCGTAAAAGCCAGAGACAAGCTTTACCACCCAGAGTGCTTCATGTGCGATGACTGCGGCCTTAACTTAAAGAAGCGAGGCTACTTCTTCATCGAGGACAACCTGTACTGTGAGGATCATGCCAAAGCAAGAGTGCAGCCACCAGAGGGTTATGACGTGGTGGCTGTCTACCCTAACTCCAAAGTGGAACTGTTCTGATCACTCCAAACATAACCATGCCTTTCTCAGATCTAAGGTCTTGACCCTAACTAATTCTAATTGTTCACTAATTAGTTAACCAGGATTGAGAATCACTGACTAACACATGTATACATATTTACACACTCACATAAACACTCTTTAAATAGCTGAGCATTTCACTTTACTTACAGCCCATTCCTGTTTTTACAGTTGAAGTGTTGAAAAGTTCTTTTTCTGCTGTGTCATGTATTCAGTACTTGTATTCAGTCGAAGATATGATTTAAAAACTGTACTCTAAATATCATCGAGTTGTATCCAAAAAACTATTACTGATGTTGACCTCCACTCTGACTGAGGAGGGTTGGAACTAACACTCCCTCCGACATGTGTGCAGTACAAGATCTTTTTTCTTGCACACTGCAATTTTAAATGTGGATCAGCTTTATGTAGAGAGACACACCCTGGTCAACACATTATCATTTGACTCTGGAGGCACCATTCATTAGCCCCACATTGCATCAATTATGAGGAATACCTTCTGGTATAAGCAAGAAGATGTCCGTGTAGGCATCCCCAGGTAGCAGAGCTGAGTTTCTAGCAGACAACAGTTTAAAAATATCCCTGAACCATCCCTGCCATACCTTATGTGTTATTGTCAGTTACCAAATACACTCAGTACTAATGAACATAGGAGGGGTTTATTAATATGCCAAAGTAGCTGTAAACAATGGCGGGACCAACAAGGTTATGATTTAAAGTTTACCCCGCTGTGGTTGGTTTTGTTTCTTTTTTGGCACCATTTAGATTGCATACTATAATCCGTGCATCGCTGTGCAATTGTTTTAAAAACCTTTTAATTTTGCATACCAGCCTTGAGATTTAATTGTCCACTGACCAAAAGGAGTTCTCAATATAAAGCCATCTCTCAAGCCATCTAATGCTGAAATCCGTATTCAGCTTGGTATCTACACAGACATGATTGGTTTTCATTTCTCTTCTGATCACACACTCAAAGCTCATCACCTCATGAGCTGACCGAAAGCAGTTCTTAACATGTTTGATGTTTCTAGAGTAGAAAACAGAACTTCTTTAAAGCTGTCACACCACTCAACTAGTTTTTTGAAGGGTTTTTAATATAACAATCATCATAATCCAGTTGCGATTCTGTTATGACTGCATTTGGTGCTGCTCTTTTCCTCGACTCATCCCAGCTGTTCCAGTACACTCTGTCACCTGCCAAGAACAGTAACCAAATTCAGGATATAAACTTGGATACAGTACAGATCAGTGGAGTACTGGCAGTGAAAACAACTACTAAATGTGGATTAGTGCAATGGAAAGGGGACAGAATTACTTGTACTCAGTATTGGGCCACATGCTTTTTAGGTTTTGCATACGCTACATTAATTTTTACAAACCTTTTAAAGTTGTGCTTTTTACTGGCCCCTTCATTTCCTATTCCCAAAAGTAGCAATGAATGGTGTGTATCTGGTAAATGTTTTGACTTTTTTCATAGCAATTCTTCATTGGTGACATTAATAAAACCATATTATGTCAGACCCTGTTGTAAATGGCTATTGGGCTGCTTTTAACTTGCAGACCTAAATTTTCCATCACAAGCATGCAGTTTAAAGAGAATTGTCATGGCAACAGCACCCCATACAGAGGCACAGTCAAATGTACTAGCCTACCATGGCCTGATGTCGCCTGGTGTGTTAAAGATCAGAAGCAGCAACACCTACTGTCTTGTTGTGGTGCTGCCCGAATGAGACATACACATAGAATAGTGTGTATGAATCTAGTAAAAAAAAAGGTTCATAATAAAATAAAAAAATGGATTTAGAATCAGAATTTAGAAATTATTTATAAAATGAGTTGTGCTACTTGGATGACTGCTACTGAACTGAATTTCAGGGTAAATACACTTATTTCCCCTTATGCATGTTTTGCAATGTAGGTAAACCAGAGAATTCCACAGAAACAGAGATAAGATAACATGCAAAAAGTCTCACAGGCAGTAACCAGATAAGTTGAGCGTTCCTTATAAACCTTAGAAACAATAAGCATTTTTACTTTGCTGCTGGGGTATCCCAAATTGCCATTTACTGCCAGGCCTTTACTGACCCATGTGCAGCCCTTAACGGAACCCTTCTCTACCCATACATTCTGCACAGGCATCTTTCTTTCTGCCAATCAGGGTCCTCAAACAAGGTTTGCCTGGGTCTGCCTTTGATTTTCACCGATGAACCTTGGAGTTCAAAAACTCAGCACTGGTGTGGGATTTCCAGCCAACACCATACAACACTTAGTATTGAAAAATGCATTCTTCAGTAGAAAATTAAGTACTGTGTGTTTCGCATTAAGTATTAAGCAACAGCCGTGAACATGACTTATTTATAAGTCATTTAGAGCACGAGTTTTCACTCTCAGAAAATTTGGGTCATTCAGGAAGCGCAGTGTTACATCAGCAGTATGAGCAGCTGTGTCTCAAAGACCAGACTCACATATTTTTAAAGAAATGTCAAAGAGGAATAAAATATGCTAAATTATGTTCATTTGCAGCCATTGTAAAGGTAATGCAGCAGGAAGTACAAATATTTTGTTATATGTGATGTATGTGGACCCTTTATTTACTGTCATGTATTGTTTAGTGATTCAAAATTTGGTCACACCTGATGTCTTATGACATGGTAAAAAAGTTAAAAGGCTTTTTAAACAACCTGTTAAAAAACAGCATGTCGGTTAAAAATGTTCAAATGTAAAAATTGTTTGTTCAGTTATTTTGGCTTTTTCATGTTTGTCATTGCTGTATTGTCCACATCTACAACCAGTGTGAAACTATCATGTGAAACACTATTCCACTGAGATCTGGGTTCAAATCAGGGCATCGAAACAGACATGATTGGCTATGGCATGGGTGACTACAGCCCTGCAGATTGGCACCCTGTCCAAAGCATTCCTGCCAGTGTTTCCCATTGGAATCAGATTCTATGTGTCCCTTAACAAAATGACAGAAATAAAATGAAAGTACAAAATTAGTCTGCATATTGCATATTTATTGCAGGTTTATAATCTAGTATGCACTCATATTACTCCAGTCTATTCTGTGTTACAGCTTCAGTCTATTCTGTGTTACAGCTTTGCATTTAGTCATTTTTTATTTATTAGGTTGGTTAAGTGAGGCTTTACATCATGATTTACTGAACAATAACTAAATCAGATCTGATCTACAAATAGTATATGAAACTAATGTGCATTTTTTCTATTTTACTTTTAGTTCAGTGTTTCGCTGCCATATTTGTCAATATCTATTGTGTAAATGATGTGAGGTTGGAAAAAGTTTTGATTTTCTACTTTGGTACGAATTGTATATATGTGTGAGTCTTTTTCCCAACTTTTATTAACACAATATAGATTTGCATCTTCTACTGATGAAAAACTAACTAATGCTAACCAGCAAAAGTTTTTCTTCAGAATCCTTTAACTTATTGTTATGCTGTCATCGCTGGTTTTGTTCTTCTGCCGTGTTTGAATATTAATAAAGTGATGAGAAATTACACCTGGATTTTGTTTCTGTTTTGCTATTATTTTGTAGCTTTACAATGTTTCTTACTGCGGTTTCCTCTCACAGTCCAAAGACATACTACCAGGTTGACTGGAGACACTGAACTCTCCTGTAGGTACCTGCGATGAACCCATCCAGGTTGTTACCATGTGCCTTGCAACCCCTCCATGACCCTAATAAGGATAAGGGAACAATATTTGTTCATATTTGATGTGACCCAATGGGGCAGCTGTGTGCCATTTCTTTGCCAAAGGAGCCATTGTTGATGTAGAACATGATGTTAAAATTTGATGTTCCCACTGGCCTGGTGAAACAAAAATGTTCCTTGTTCTCTTCAAGACTGCTAATGCTCTAACCAGATTTATGTATGGCAGTCTTTAGTGGTAAAAGTCTTTAGGTTTTAAATGAAGTGTTACTAACCGTAAAATTGGACATTTTTCGGGCCGATATTAAATTCTGCTGTAGATCACTTTTTCCAAGAGCTTGAAAATGTTTGCCTTTGGTTAATTCTGCTTTTCTGTCATCAGAACCATCCCATCAGAGGCTTGTGGTTTAAGGAAAGACTGTCAAAGTCAGCACCGGTTATGATTCATGGCTCACTTTTTAGCGCAGTTGTCTTAATCAGAGCCAAAAAGGACGGACGATGACTATTTCTTTCTTTCTCTTTCATCCCAACCACTTTAACCCATGTTAAATGAGAGACGTTTAGTAAAATAAAATTATTTTTGGCGTAGAATTCCATGGTCAGAACTAAAACATGCACTGTTTATAGGTCCTTGAAGACTCATCATTTCTGTCTTAAATAGCTGACACGTTTGTTTAAAAATCTGAGCTTTTGTTTCTTGCTACCTGTGGACACTGGTAATTTGCTTTTACTGTCCTGGATTTTTGAGAAACAGCTGGGGATGTGAAATCGAACCCTCGACTTGAAACACAGACCCGCTTTTTAAACACATTTCGAATTCCTTTGTAAACACTGAGCCCTGGTAGGAGGCAAATATTTAGTTCTTTCTCATAACAGTGAGCCTTGAGCTGGCAGCAGATGATTCTATCCTCTTGGGTTTACTGGTTAAAAATATCTGTGAACTTTGATTCTGTTGGAAAATATAATAAAATTGGAGTTTGAAAAAGTTTGAACTGTGTAGGAGTGTTGTGCAGAGATGTCTCTGCTTTGACCTATCTTATCATCACTTCAAAGATAAATGCAGATAAAAACCCATGTCTGGAAAGTATTGCCCTACTTGTGGATTGGCTTTACTCATTTATTTGTTGTGTAATTATCTACGGTTTGGACTGATTGACACACATTTATAAAATTGTTATATATATATATTTTCTTTACGCCTTAAAAATATGAATGATCAAATCTGGACTACATCAGTATTATCAATAGTACCTGTATGTTATGTTCAGGTATGAATTCTGATACAATCTTGTTGGACAGTCCACCCTGCAACATATACAACCCAAAATCAGGAAAAAAAAGTTGGGACCGTATGGAAAATGTAAATGTGAATTATTTTGGCTGCTCCCCTTATGAGTCCCCACATCAGATGGGGCCTGCATAATTAATTTGGTACAGTATTTATGTCAGATCCTTTTCCTGACACAACACTTCTATTTATCCGTGCTTGGGACCAGCACTACAATGCACTAGATTGTGCATCCTTGTGGCTAGGGTAGCACCCAGCCAACTGGCATCACCAAGTATCGAACCATGGAGTTCGGAGTCTCAACACTTTCCCAGAGCCGACAGGTCAAGACTGAAGTGCCATTGAGCAAGGCACCTAACCTCTAACTGATCAGGTTAAAATGTGGAGAAAGAATTTCACTGCAAAGTGATGAAAATAGTATTCTAAAAAATATTATCATTAAATGCTTTAAGGAATGGGCATGTGAAGGCCATGGACGCAAGCTTATTTGAACACATCAAGCAATGCCAATATAACTGCACTTTAGGCAACAATAGCCAATATAACTGCATGGGATTCATTTGGCAAATCTATATCAAACACTACAATGCAGAGTTACATGCAAAAATGCCACTCAAAAAATATGCCTTAAGTTAACCATGTTGAAGTGTCATCGATTGTTAGGATGGACCATCAATGTAGTCAGATGATGTTTTTTATTTGCATTTGAATCTTCTTAAGATGTAGCATTATGTGCTGCTGTTTGAAACCTTATAGCCTACTTCACAAAGCCAGATATGTTCTATAAAATGATATTTATTTTCAACAGGGATGACAGTAATCGAGCACTGTAAATACTTTAAAAATGCTTTCTATGGAATTAAATGTTTTCACTGTTTACAGTGTATATGGAATATGGTCATTTAGGGCTCTTAAATGAATCTCTGAAAGCCATCTCATGTGCAGCCATTCAGTTTTAAAACTTACAATTAATAATAATTCTTTTGTGGGTTCAGTTTTGTTTGAATAACAGTGCTGGAAACATCTCCCACCCTTTCTGTGCTGAGTCTAGTTAACACAAATCATAAGACAAGACCATCTATGGAAAGGAAGGAGGATTGAACAGTGTTATGGTTTGGATTAACTGTTTCGTGTATAAAAAATATTTTAGGTATTAGACACTTCATCTGGGTGCATCTGGGAAATGAGCCAGTGGAACGAGCTGCAAAATCCTGAACAGTAAACAATTTAGCTTGATGCTGGTCTAATCCAAACATGATGATTCCTGGTAACTGTTAAAATGCTAATGTTTAATAAAATAAGCTGTTTTATTGATTGCATGAAGCTCTGTGTTTCTACATTTTCAAAACAAATAAACAAAAAACATATCATCTTTTCACAGTAGACTTTACAGCATCCAGCAACCCAATGATGTGCTACCTGAGGGTGATTGTGGATAAACTCTTTCAAAATTACAAGTAAACTTTGGGTGGAACCTGACTCAACCGTGACCTACCTTCCTGGAGTGGCCTATGGATAGTTAAAGGAATTAGATTAAAGCAAACCATCCCTTCACAAAAAATCCGTCCAACAAAGATATAACAACTAGAAAAAAGATTTAAATGTTTTTATTTATTCAGTCCTCTGTTGAGGCTTGTTTTCTGCTTTTTTTTCTTTTTTTTTCACCTATAATTCCACTGTAATTTAACTTTGGGCTTGTAAACACGTTTTTAATCTGATGATCAATAGTTTAAGTAACTCATCAAAGCTGATACTACAGTCAGCCAGGTGGAAACAGGTGCAAGGTTAACCCATTAGGACAGAGAAGGGGTCTGCAGCACGGAAGGAGCTGTAACTGTGGTGATTGTGCACATAGATTAGAACAAATATAGGGGAAATGAATAAATATGTAAAGGGGTCTTAACCTGTCTGAAATGCAAAAATTATAAACAATTATAACGTGCGTATTAATGATGAATCATTGTTGTGTTTGCAGCTTGATGCTTGGACTTTAAATTAAGTATTTGCTTATTTACTGCATTAAAAAGTTCAAATTCATAAGTTACTTATGTTGCTTAGACGTAATGTAAATCTCTAGCGGGATCTGGTGGTGGATTGTGAAAGGACATGTCCAACATAAGATTCTGCAATATTTCCCCTTCAGAACAATTACTGCATTTTGCAGCACACTGTAAACCTCTCATAAAATTGTAAAACTAGTGAAGAACGTAGTGGTTAGAGATTGCAGTAAAAGTAGCATTTCCTGCTTAGATACAGGTGGGTAGTTGGGTGGCACAGTTTGACAGCAGGTAGTGTTAAATCAGCATGATTTTGATGACCACTTTTTATCTTTGCATTTTGGGTATATTCTTTTATCAGGTCGCATAAGGGATAACATCAGGAGCAAGAAGGTCCTGGGTTCAATCCCCAGGTGGGACAGTCCGGGTCCTTTCTGTGTGGAGTTTGCATGTTCTTCCCGTGTCTGCGTGGGTTTACTCCGGGTGCTCCGGTTGCCTCCTACAGTTCAAAAACATGCAGCCAGGTTAAACTGAGAGACCAAATTGTCCATGACTGTGTTCAATATAAAACTTGTGAAAAGATTAACCTTGAGTAATGAATAACCGTGTGTCTGTCAGGAATCTAACCAAAAGTGTAAATGACGTAAAAATCCTAATAACCAAACAAACAAACATCAGTCCCCCAGGCGGGGTGTGGTTAAGCCCTTAACCCCAATAAAAACATTTTTTGCACTCTTCTGAATTTTTTGGTCAGTTTCCACTGCCCGCCGACAAGTGCATAGTACCCGGAATCTCTCGGTAATTTAAATGCATTACATTAATCTCATGGGCTTCGAGGGCCTGTGTAATCTTACTGACCAGGATAATCTTTATGAGTTACAAATGACAGAAGGAAAAGGAACCAAAGACAATTCTCTTTCCCTTGCATTTGCAAACAGTTCTGAGAACCAGTGTGATCTAGTTTTTTCATACTGCATCATTGGTCTCAGTGGAAAACTTAGTTGAACTTGGAAAAGTTCTTGGTTCTCGCTTTGACTCTCTCAAATTCTGAGAGAGGAACGCTTTATCAAGCTAACTTTTATCAACCTTTTGTTTATTAAAGCTTTTAAACTTTGTTCTAGCATCCTGGTGACTTTTCTCTTCATGCATCAACCACCATGAATCAAACAAATCTTAAACTCGAAAAAGCATGTCAAGGCGGTTGTCTGTGCCGTCTTCAAAAACTCAATTCAATAGAAGTAACCTTACCATTACCAAACAGTACAATAACTAAAACTATGTGATATGAGAATTTATTCACTACCCTAGCATGCTACAGTGCGGAAAACAAGTGTTTGAACACCATTTTCACCCACTTAGAAATCATGGAGGGGTCTGAAATTGAGAAACATAATCTAAAAAAACTAAATCTAAATCACAATGTATGATTTGTTAATAATTTATAATATTAACCAAGTTAATATTTGGTATAGTAGCCTTTGCAATTGCAGAGATCAAACGTTTCCAGTAGTTTTTCAGCAGGTTTGCACACACTGCAGCAGGGATTTTGGCCCATTCCTCCATAATAAGTGGAGTGGATGTGGACTTTTTAGAGGCGGACTAACAGGTCTTTGAGGGGCAGAATTTTTGCTGATTAGCAGGTGTTCAAATACATATTTGCAGCAGTAACAAACAAATAAATTATAAAAAAAACATACATTGTGATTTCCACATTTTTTTAGATTATGTCTCTCACAGTGGACATGCACCTAAGATGAAAATTTCAAATCCCTCCATGATTTCTAAGTGGGAGAACTTTGCATAGTCGGGGGGTGTTCAAATACTTCCTCACTGTATCTGTGAACAGTCCCTAAATCTACCAATTTAGTTGAGTGTAATGCAATAACATGCTTTTGTAAACGTGTTACTGTAATTCAGATGTGCTGATCCACACTGAATATTTCAACGTCTCATCCATTAAAAGTTTTTTCACCACGCTGCATTCTGCTGCAGCCCTAGTATATCGTGTGCTTCCGGGAACTATTGAGACTCTCCACGATCCGCCATTGCTGTAAGAAAACTGAACCATTTAATTAAACGGAGTTGACTTGCCTTTCTTTCTCTTTACACGGCTTTGGTGTTCCTGCATTGTGCCCACTTACCGGACCCTGACACTTGAAGTGAAATGATGTGAAAATTAAGTATAACAATAAAAATATGTTAGTGAAACATAAGAATAAACCGATATGTGCATATACAGTCGGATGTCTTAAAGGGATAAAGACTATTATACAGAAACCATACATTCATTTGAATAATAAATGTTTGTTAAAATAATCCTCAAACTATTGAACTGCACATGCAGCAGATGACAGTGTAGTAGCATCCAGGTGGATTGCTGCGTCTCAATCCCAATACGATGCCCTATATAGTGTGCTCGAAATAGTAGCTTAGTCATTGATCAAAATATAAAAAGTAAAATACAGTCTTTGGAACATAAAGCCTGATTCAGCAAATACCACGATTAGATATCATTTAGAGTTTATTTTTCACTTTCTTTTCTCCTTCACGCATTGCGCTGGGGAGGTCGAATGCAGTTCCCACTTCCCGCATCTAAGTGTTCGCCATATTAAGGAAGCAGGATGAGGTCGTGAAATCTCTTGTTGGCGTTGTCACGTTGTTGCTTTACCGAGCTTGAGCGATGTGTGCAAACTGATTGGCAATATTTAGATATTAATATTGCTTCTGTAGTGCGGTTGGATAAAAGAGCCCGTGTACCTGCGCTTACTGATGAACCATCACATTATTAGCTCTGTTCGTTATTAGCTCTATTTATCTGTCTGAAGCGCATCACGATGTCACTGCGTGTTCTGATCGGATTTCTCTGCCTAATCTGCGCAACACCGACATTTGCAGATTCAGGGTTTGATCACATGGACGGTGCACCGCCTTCCAAAATAGGTAAGATTTGATCCATGCACTGTGTAGTGTTTAGCTAATAGCAGCTAGCAATGTTAGCCGTGGCTGAGTCCAGAT
>JAYDZG010000014.1:7850538-7862911 GCA_034509265.1 Microcambeva bendego
GTGTCTGCTTGGTTTACACAAAACAAGGTACATAAAGATGACGGTCGACTGTTTTTTTACAGAGGCCTTACCTCAACACCTGCGATCATTTGGGATCTGTCTGCAGCAGTCTAACACGCTGATACAACTAGTTTGAATAGTGGAACCAGTGCTTAGTCCTTTGGTATACGAGCTATACTTGAGCAAGTCTCTTAACCTCTCTACTCCATGTGTGCCGTACAATAGCTGACCCCTTGCTTTGACCTCAGCTTCCAAACAAGCTGGACATGCGGACAAAGAATTTCATTGTACCGTGTTTGTGTAAATGTACAAATAACAAGTAATTGTTCTTCATCTTCTTCAAAATAGAATTTGAAACAGAACTGGAATCTTTGTTACTTTGTCGACAGCTTATAAGTAGGAATGTCTAGAAGCTTGTAGCCATATAAGAAGTTCTTTACTCAAATTACATTGCATTGAGCAGCATGGTGGCTATTTGGGTAGATTTTCACCTCACATCAAGAAGGTCATGTGTACTATACCCAGATGGAATGGTCCACAAATTCTCATTTTCTCTTTCTTTGAGGGTTACCTCCAGGAACTTCCAACAGTTTAAAAACTGCAAGTGAGGTGAATTGGAGATACAAAATTGTCTATCAACTTTGTACTTGAGATTAATCGTGTGTAACTAGTAAACTATCTGTCCTGTCATGAGCGAGTGTGTAAAACATAATGTTTTTGATGCAGCCTAGTGTCAGTGGAATGGATCCTCCCTTTGGGGATGCCTTTCAGAACTACGCTTTTGCTGACCAGGCACTGACCAGCACTGACCTGTTAGCCAACAGTTCTGACCCAGATTTCATTTACGAACTGGTAAGTGCAATTAAGTGACAATCTGTTCCCTGTATTTGTTCATTTTGACCTTCTGAGCTCTTTTCATAGTTTACTTGATATTGTGTTCTTGATGCAGGACAGAGAAATGAGCTATCGCCAGAACCCTGGAGGCGATGCGTTCGAGGTTGAAGACTGTAAAGTGTTTGACAACGTGGAACATCTTCCAGAACTGCCAGACAATGAACTGCCCTACAGCTCCAACTTTGAACAATGGGACACGTACTGGGAGGACTTAACCAAGTACACTCGCCTCACCAGCTGTGACATATGGGGTACGAAGGAGGTGGACTTCTTGGGACTGGATGACTTCTCCAGTCCTTACCAGGATGAGGAGGTGATAGGCCGGACCCCCACCTTGGCACAGTTGAACAGTGAGGACTCTCAGCCCGTGTGTGACACTCTGTACCTGCCAGACTTGTTGTCTGGTCAAAAGCAGACAGTTTTATCCCCTCCGGTGGTGGGCAAGAAGATGGGCAGAACCGCCACCTTTGCCATGGGCACCTCCTCCAACCACAATACACTGGCTGATTTTGCAGAAGGTTCCCAGAAGGCCACTTGGCCTGTTCCCTCAAGCACTGAAACTATGGCAAAGGCCCAGATGCAAGGGACTAGCAGGGTTGCCTCTCCACAGCCTGAGAACACCGATTACGTGCGCAAGGCCAAGGTTCGCATCAGTGTACCACGAAAACCCTTCGTGCAGAGTAGCGCTCAACAAATCAGTGCATCTGCCAGCTCCCCTCTAGTCAAAGAGCCCGAAGCGACTGTTACACTGGTCAGTAATGTCCAGCCAGCCACCATTGAAACTCCATCTACGACTCCCTTGGTTTGTGAGAAAAAAGTAGAGCTGTGTAAACGAGAAGCTCCTTGTGCACCTCCTCCAGAGATGGGGCCTTCTAAAGCAAAAACACCGAAATTTCACTTCCCTGTGGCTGGCAGCAGCGAGCCTGTGCTTACCGTGAGTGCTACTACTGCGGATGCCATCACCGCCGAGAAGAAGAAAGAGGAGGAGCACAATTACTCGCTGTTCTTAACCAGGGCCAGGCTGGGAGGTAAAGCCACTGTTGACTTGGAGGTGGATGAGGACGAGGAGGAAGAAGTAGAGGAGGAAGAGGATGAGGAGGAAGAGGCGGAGGGGCTGGACCTGGATGACGAAGACCACGATGAAGGGTTTGGCAGTGAGCACGAGCTCTCGGAGAATGAAGAGGAAGAGGAGGAGGAAGATGATGATGACTATGAAGGGGACAAAGATGATGACATTAGTGATGCCTTTTCAGAACCAGGTATGTGTTTCCTTTACTTGAATGAATCCAGATGTTCATTCAAACTTTTAGATTACAGTAGGTGGATCCATATAGCAAGGAGGTCCTGGGTATCATTCGTTGGTGGTGAAGATTAAATCCGTTCAGTGGGGATTTTGCATGTTGTCCTTTTGGGCTTCCTGCAGGAGCTCTGGTTTGATGTAGTTAATTGGAGAGTGTGTGTATGAGTATTTGAGTGTGTGTGTCTTTGTCCAGGGGGATTTCTACCTTTCTCCCAGTAAAACACCCTCGTCTGCTCAGGGTCCTTGTACAGCATATTAAGACAACCACCTACTTAGTCCTGTCATTTCCCACCCAGCAGACTATGTGACCAATTTGGTCTGCTGAAGGCACAGATGATCAAACCCGTTAGATGTTACCCAGCCTAGCAGAGATTCAGAATTTTAGCTCTGGTGTGCTAGCTGAATAGGTGCATGCCTCTACAAATGTGAGGCTATTGAGATTTGAGGCTATTGTCACACTGTAGTCAAGGACAGCAGGAGAAACAGGTAAAAAAGCCACATGGATGCATTTTCTGTTTATTCTGATTACAGTTAATATTAATAATAGGGGGGAAACAACCACTTCAATGCCTGTGAAAACTGATTGATGTCTTGTGGTGTCATGCTATTAGGGTTAGCAAAACAGCCCAATTAACTTTGTATCTTTCATTCTGAGCTTTCTATGCCAGATACTATTCAGTTTAAAATTAGGTCATGTGTATCCCGCTGTATGTCAATATGAGCTAGCGGAGCTTGTGATGACACATCAATATAATGTCTGAAGCTTTCAGAGAGACTATCGTCCTTCCTTCATCTGTTCTTTACATGTCTGTCAAATCTGAAATTGATCTCGCTCTCCTTTTCTTTTAAACAGGATGCGACACTGACATGGTCGAGGACGTTAAAGGTCTGACGACCGGAATTTCCAGAAAGAGGGGCAAGCGCAGATACTTTTGGGAATACAGCGAGCAACTCACCCCTTCGAAGCAAGAACGCATGCTCAAACCCTCTGAGTGGGACAGAGACACCCTCCCCAGCAACATGTATCAAAAGAATGGCCTACATCATGGTGAGATACGATGACACGGCATTTTTCAGAAAATGATTCTGTTCTGCATTTCTTTCAGGGCTGCACCTAAATTATAACAAGAAGTTGTGCAATTCGAGTAACAGAGCATAGTGCAGTGCATTTAACAACAATGTAAAGTCACGTCTTAAAATCTGTGTGAGCATGGACCTGAGTTTCTTTTGTGGAAAAAGTCATCCACAATTCTTTGCTTGACCCTGAAAAACATAAAGAAGATCTACAAAGAATTACAATGATTGTGACATCATCACTACTGTCCTGTCAGATGTCTCATCAGAAAAAAACACCAGACCTCAAAATGAAACAGCTGCAATTCTTCTCAATTCCATAGCAACTCTGTATCTGATGTACAGCATCAATTTGACTTCAAATTGCTGTTGGAGTAGCCTGGTGGTTAGAGAACTGAGCTTGGGATCTGAAGGTTGCCAATTACCAGAGCCGACCGGTCACGACTGAAGTTGTTCTTGAGCAAGGCACCCAACCCCTTACTGCTCCCTGGGTGCCGTGGCTAGAGCTACCCACCGCTCAGGTCCTCACTGCCCCCTAGTGTTCACTAGTGTGTGTATATGTGTGTTTTAATGCACGGCTTGGCTTAAAATGTGGAGGACAAATTCCACTGTGACGTGGTGAAAAGAGTATTCTGAAGTAAATTAAATTAAATAACTTGGAACTACTTAATTCTGGTGTTATATGTAAATAAGGTCAGTGGTAAATGTGAAAAAAGTGCAAAAAATCATTTAAAGTCTTAAATGTTAGTTTAAGTTATTCTCTCCTTCCAACGCCACAGAAAAATATAAAACAGCAGAATAATAATCTTACACAATAAAATAAAATAAGATGTCTCTTAAAACAAACTGCAACATTTTATATATAGCACAATTTAAAGAGAATATGTATAAATGACAAACACAAATAAATACATATTTTATTTACAACCTTTTATGTTTTGAAAGTCAGGATTATTTCTCTTAGATGAGGAGAATTGGGTGTGTGTGTGTGTGTGTGTGTGTGTGCAACACAGAATGAGTTTGCACTATTTTCCAGTTTAAAATCATCTTGTGCTCGCTTTATTTTCTTCTGTCAGATTTCCTCTGTTATTATCGCACCGTTTTCAGTTTGGTTATGTGTCTGACCAAAGTGTTGTTTGAGAAGTAGATGAAAACAAAATGTACTGAGTAATGTTCAAGCATTCCAGGAGGCTTGTGCTTCATGTGCTTGTACATAGCGGCCATACAGCTGTGATAAATCATCTTTGTGAAGCTTACAGAGCAACATGTTGGATCTTTGTCAAAATTTTATTATATAATATTTTATTTGAAAAGTTTCAGTACTATTCCTCCTATTACTCTGGTCCTTTCAATCCTTCTATTTGTCTGGGCTTGCGACTGGCACTGATAGGTGTACCCTCCAATAGGTAGATTATTGAAGTACTACCCTGGTCCCCTAATTCACCCGACTTAAACCCAATTGAGCATCTGTGGGATCACCTTGATTGTCATGTTCACTCTAGAAGCTGTGCCCTGCATTTCAGTCAACATGGCTTCATATACTTGTGACAGCCTACCAGGGCCTTACTGAGTCACTTCCAGTTCATCTAGCTGCTGTCTGTGCATGGCGGATACTCTGTATATTAACTGGTGGTCATAAATATGTGACTCAACAAAATGTGGTTGCATCAGAAAGGGAATTCGTTGTAAAGCACTGTGGGATGATCCTTGGGATGAGTGGAACTCATTGCAGTCAGCACGGCCATGGTAAATTTAGTTTTTCTTAATTGTGATTACTTACTTGTTTTCTCAGGAAAATACACACTGAAAAAGTCCAGACGGACGGACGTGGAGGATCTAACCCCAAACCCGCGAAAGCTTCTTCAGATCGGGAACGAACTGCGGAAGCTTAACAAGGTAATCAGCGACCTGACACCTGTCAGTGAACTTCCCCTGACCGCTCGGCCTCGATCTCGGAAGGAGAAAAACAAGTTGGCATCCAGGTAAGCGTGACCATGTTTTGGTTCCTAATTGTTTTCTTTTCTGCAATGACAAAATCTGTTGTTTAGGATATACAGTAAACCCCAGTTTTTCACAGGGGTTACATTTTAAGAGCACCCACGAATCTTGAAAAAATCATTTTGCACAACTTGCTGTTCTCTAGCAAGACGCTTAATGGCAAAATTCACAGCAGGTGTTGGATCCATGAATCGACCAATACATTTCTTGGTTCAATTAGAATCGGTATTTAAATGGTCCGCCTCATGATGCTGATCACATTTTATTATCATGAGACCAAGACAACATGTAACAATTGATCAACAGTACTTCGCCATTGCGAAGCTTCAAACAGGATGTTCTCATATGGCATTTACGCTGGGTGAGGGACCAGTGGGCCTCAGTGCTGTTGACTGATGGAAGTCAAATCACGCTGAGCAGAAATGATGGCCATTAACATTGTTGGAGATGTCAAGGAGAGAGCTATGCACTGTTTGGGCAGGTGTTTGTAGTTAATACAGAACTGCCTTACACTTTGTGAATGATGACAAGCCCATACTACTTGAATAACATCATTAATCCAGTCATTGTGCCTCTGCATGAACAACAAAAGACTAATTTCATCTTTTTGGAGTGGCCTGCACTCCTATCCAAAGCCTCAGCAGACAGTAAGTCGACTTGTGAACAGCATGAGGTGTCATCATCAAGCTGTAATTGATGCTCAAGGGCACATGACTAGTTACTTAGACACTGACATTTTTGTTGGGGTATAACAACCACTGTTGTTGGCTTTTGTTTCAATAAATTGTTTGAGATGAGGACATCACCATTGCATGCTTCTACTTGTATGCCTTAATTTCATGATATATCATTGTAGGTTGAACTTTTTACATTTTCTATACATTTCCATCGAAAGCCAGATATCCCTAACTTTTTGTGAGTAGTGTATTTAAACTTTTTCAGAACTGAACAAATGAAGCTGGGGTTAGTACATGATTTGGAAAAAAGAACTGGTTTCAAACTATTTGACTATTCTATTTAATAATCCCCACATTTCCATAGAATAAGACGTTTTGTTTTTGCTAACCAACTTAATTGTAAATATAAAGAAATTATGCACTTGATGCATGCAAATAAAAAAAGACCAGGACCGGACTAATTAAGAGTAAAATTCTTCAGAACATTTAGTTTTGGAAATGAACCACAATAAACAACTAAGTCAAATTGATTTGTTTAAAATGGACATTGTCTTAAAGCAGCATTACAGAAGCCAGGGCCAACGGACCAAAAACCTTTGTCTTGGTGACAGTGACAATTGCTAAACAAAATATGAAAATATGAAAATAAGTCACAGGGTAGTGAGTGACTTGTGACATGGTTGTCCGGGCTGTTGTTTGCTGGTGCATAAACTTGCTGGTATTTTATGCAACATTGTCACTTCCAATCTACCAGTGAGTCGCAACACTAACACTCACCAGATATCCAGACAATAGAACTTACTAAACCGGCTGTGGCATTAAAAAAAAAACAACTACGCCTATTTAAAACCAGTAAAAGGAACACCAGTTTGGCATTCAGCCAGAGCAAGAACAAGGTTTTTCTCTTCATACATAGAATAAGCCGACATTATATTCAGACCTCATGTTACATACAGAATTTTTAACCCTACATCGACACTCATTTGCTTCTGCTGGACAATTTTGGAACTTGCAGGATGAGGATAAATATCGAAACTAGAAAATGTGGCACATTTTGGACCAGATTTTTTTGATCAGCTACTTTTTTTCTTCACATGAAAATATAAAATCTAAATATCGGTCCACCCTTACAGATAATCACTTGAAAGCTGCTTGAGAATTAGCATCAGCTTTTATTGTTCAGTCTACACAAACCTGACTTTGATCATTTAGCGCAAATAACCAGGATAAAATTTTCTAGTCATTTGTGTTGCACTGCTGAAAATCAATAGGAACAAAAGTACATTTAAAAAAAGCCAATTTTGAAAAGTAGATCACAATGAACTGTTGACTGAAATAGTAGATCTCGAGCCACGAAATTGTTGGCACTCCTGGTTTAGACCATGATACTGCATGTTATTATTGTTTTCGTGGTACAAAAAGAAATAAAAAGTGAAAAAGGCTTAGTTCAAACTGTTCTTGTTACATTTTTTCCAGGGCCTGCCGACTCAAGAAGAAAGCTCAGTACGAAGCCAACAAGGTCAAGCTGTGGGGCCTCAGCACTGAATATGGTACGTCTGCACAGTTATTATGAAGAACGTTGCACAATGTCATTTGTAACAGGTGATTCCCATTAATTAAGCAACACTTTCCTTTCCTTTCAATAATTTGTTTTGTATGTTCCTCACTTTGACATTGTGAGCACCAAACAAGCCAAAATCATTAGCCCAGAAACTAACATGAATCACTGTATTGATGGGTATGGTATGTAATGAAACAAATACCCTTTCTGTCAAATGTCTGGCCTATTTACAGATCCTTGCAAAAGTATTCACCCACTTGACATTTTTTTCTTGTTTTGTTACCTCAAAACTTGGAATTAAAATATATTGTTTGAGGGTTTGCATCATTTCATTTACAGAACATGCCTTTGAAAATTAGATTTTTTTATTGTGAAGCAGACAATAAATAGGAAAAAATAACAGAAAACTTCAGTGTGCATAACTATTCAACCCCTTAAAATCAGTACTTTGTAGAGCCAGCTTTTGTGGCAGTTACAGCTGCAAGTCACTCTGGATAAGTCTCTGTGAGTTTGCCACATCTTGCAACTGGGATTTCTGCCCATTTCTCAAGGCAAAACTGCTCCAGCTCCTTCAAGTTAGATGTTTCTACTCGTGAACAGCAATCTTCAACTCTGACCACAGAATCTCAATTGGATTAAGGTCTGGCCTTTGACTAGGCCATTCCAATACATTTCTACGCTTCCCCTCAAATCACTTGAGAGTTGCTTTAGCAGTATGCTTTGGGTCCTTGTCCTGCTGGAAGGTGAACTTCAGTCCCAGTCTCAAATCATCTTCCCCTCCCCATCGGATCAGTTTCCCAGTCCCTGCCGCTGTTTGGTTGCGGTGGTGTTTTTGGGGTGATGAGATTTGTTGGTTTTGTACCAGACATAGCGTTTTATTTGGTGGCTGAAAAGTTCAATTTTTGTCTCATCTAACCAGAGCAACTTCTTCCATACATTTGGGGAGCCTCCCAAATGCCTTTTGGCAAACTAAAAACAAGCCTTCCTATTTTTGTCTGTATGTAAAGGCTTTTTTCTTGCTACTCTTCCATGAAGCCCAGCTCTATGGAGTGTGTGGCTTATTGTGGTCATGTTGACATATAGCCCATATGCTTGGGAACTCTTCAGCTCCTTCAGGGTTACCTTTGGTCTCTGGTTATTGCCCTTCTTGCCTGGTCTGAGAGTTTTGGTGGGTGGCCCGCTCTTGGCAGATTTGTTGTGGTATCATGTTCTTTCCATTTGATGATAATAGAGTTGATGATCATGAGAGATTTGGATATTTTTTATAACCCAACCGTGACTTGTACTTCTCTACAACTTTGTCCTTGACTTGTTTCGAGATTTCCCTGGTCTTCGTGGTGTTGTTTGGTTAGTGGTGCCTCTTGCTGAATGTTGTTACAGCCTTTGGGGCCTTTCAGAAAAGGTGTGTATATACTGACAGATTATGTGGCACACAGGTGGACTTCATTTCACTAAGCATGTGACTTCTGAATGTAATTAGTCACACCAGAACTTTTTAAGGCCTTCATAGCAAAGGGAGTGAAAATACATATACACATGCCATTTTTCAGTTTTTATGTATATATGGTTGTATTGTAACAAAATAGGTAAAAAGCCAAGGGGGTTGAATCCTTTTACAAGGCACTATACCACCAAACTATTTACAGACCAGCCCAAATGTTGTCCACATGTCACAGTGTATTTTTTCCCCTGACAGTTTCAAATCTGCCTGAACTTGCAAATAAATTGCCTGTGTGCACCTTTATACAAAATTAAAATCAATAAAGCACCATAGCCGACAACATTTTAAGAAATCTAAAAGTTTAGGCATCCGTCTTCTCGAGAGAAGGAGCATGTTGAGCTTGCTAGGTTTTCGGACAATGCATGCATCTCTTGATATCTCTCTGACACTAGAAATCTGTTCTTAACTGAAACTGAAAAAGTTTTTTACCCCATCATCTTATTTTATCTCTAGATCGATTGCTGTTTGTGATCAATGCAATCAAGGAGGAGATCGTGAACAGAGTCCAAGATAGTGCAAATAACAGTGAAACCAGCATGGCAGACAAGCTCGACAGGCTCATAGAGGAGAGACTCGGTAAGTAATGAGTTTAAGGCATTTCATTTGGGCGTTTCTCTACATTTGAAGTCAACAGTTCACAATAGTGTATAAGCTGTTCACTCACTTCTTATTTTCTCTGTACTCACTTTTTTATTATTGTGCAAAATATAACACATGGGAAACATGAGGATACACAAATCTCAGGATGTATGATTATTTAATGAAATATGGTTACATCACCTAATACCATGAATTTGTTGCTTTTGTATAATTCATCGTTGATTTTTGTATGCTTGACATTGTTCACTTATTTAATAAATTAATTGCATTTTGGTTATTAGTCTAGTACCGGCTCGTGGGCCAGAGAGAAAAAGTAAATATTTAGAGATCACTACAAGAGCAATTACATTCTCAATATTCCTTGGGTGTTCTTGTAGGGGTAGTGCCTTGTTGCATAGAAAAAAAAGCTCAGAATTAAGTTTTCCTTCTACCTAGGTGAGAGACCAACGTTTCACGACCTTTCATTTGGGTGTGGTCAAACTTTCCCTATTTACACAGAACAGATAACCTTATGACCACCGACATGTGAAGTAAATAACACTCATTATCATTATTATTGTTAGAAGAAAAATTGGCGAGCGTAAGGATTTCATCAAGTTTGACATGGGTCAGATGGGTGATGGCTCGACGACTGGGCAGAGAATTTCCAAAACTGCAGCTCCTGTGGGGGTTTCCCACACTGCTGTGGGCTGTAACTGTGAAAAGAGGTGTAAGGAAGGAACAGTGGTAAGGCAGTGACAGGGTGATGGGCCGCTAAGGCTCATTGATGGACATTGGAAGCAAAGGCTGGCCCATGTGTTTCGATTCAACAGACTACTGAAGAAGATAATGCTGGTTCTGATAGTTAAGGTGTCAGAATACACAGTGCATCACAGTTTTATCTGTACAGGGCAGCAAAAGAAGGACTAACACAATATTAGGAACTTTTATTTATCTAAACGTTTTCTGATTAGAAGTTCATGTGGGTGTACCAGACAGATATCAGATATTGCATACCCAAAGTACCCATAAAGTATATATCATAGAAGCAATGAGGGTGAGGAGTAGTTATCATCATGTCTGAGAGTTTACAGTGTGGATTTAGCTCCATCTGATTTCCACTTTTTTGGACACTCAAAGAAGCTATAGGGGGAAGAAGATTTTCATGTGACGATGATGTCAGAGTCAGAGAGTCTTTATTGTTATTTCTGATACATACAAGTACATATTGAAACAAAACAACGTTCCTCCGGGACCACGGTGCAACCCAGAACTACAAGTGCAAAACAACACAATACACAGTGCAATACAATAAATACTAGAAGGCCTATAATAAATACAAAAGATACATTTCTAATCTAAACATTTCTAATCTAAACAAGTAATTAAAAGAGACGAGACGAGCCTTGAGGTGTAGGTCAGTACATAGTGAGTAAAAGGTACATGAGGTAGAAATATATTCTGATATACAGTTAGCAGCAGAGATATCGACAGTGCAATGTGATGTGCAGTCGTGCACCAGTGGCTCAAGTGCTCAAACTAATTTTTTTCTAATGGCACTTAAATGGAATGATACTGGAAAAACAATGCAAAAGAAGGGGATTCTGTAGAGAAGTGACATCATTTGTTCATGTGCTCATTCTAACTTGTCTTATTTTCTGTGCAGTGCATTCACCAGTTGCCGGCCAGACTTCAGACTTTGTAAACCAGATCCTGGAGAACACCGGAAAGGGCGACCCCACCGGAGGCCTGGTGGGTCTGCGCGTGCCCACGCTGAAAGTCTAGAGGCATACAGAGGGTACCCGGAAGCACATTCCTGTCTCACACTGTAACAGCCTGATGCTCTGCATGCCCATCTCATCCGGAGAGCAGACAGAAAAGCTGAACGTGGATACATGCATACGAACACCTTTCCGTCTGTGCATACGTATGTATATATTCACCATCCACGCATCTACGGAAATGCAACTAGTACTTATGTCTGCACTCAGTAGTCTGTTTCCTTCCCATGTGTGCACATGGCTGATATAAACTTCCATCCGCAGGCTGGCATCTTGCAAATTTCAAATGCCGATCTATGAGACACCTCCTAAAATGTATCATTCTTTAGAAGGGGGAAAACGCAACCAGTTCCTGCTGTAGCCATTTTCTGCTCACGTTCAGCTAAATCTGCCAAATGTCTCTTTACTAGATTTAAAAGCAGAGATTGCGTCTCTAAAAAAATCAAAAGCCTAAGATTAAAAGTAGACTGTTTATTATTGGCAAAACAATTATGTAACAGTATTTAATTTATAGGCTGAACCGATGAAAGCAGTGACTAGAATGATTCAACTGTGGAAAATACTTACTGCTCCGGCTTTCCTGGTGGTTCCTTAATTTGTAAACTAAGTTGCTAGCATTGACCTTTTTCTTTCGGCTGGGCACCTAGTGGAACAATGACCGGACAGCGTTCCTCATCACCGGTCCAATCACGACCTCTGCTGGCTGATTGCCGGCATCTGTGCAGAGTTGAGGAATTATGCCAACCAGGGTGTGTCTGTCTGTACACAAGGCTGGTACGCATGTGAACTCGCCTCGTACAGGTGACAAAACGCAGTCGGGACGTCTCGGAGGGGATGTTCTTCAGTCAGTAGTGGAGGTTTGTATCGGTGGAGGCGAAGCCTTACGCAGTTAGGGTCATTTGATGCGACTAGATTTGTGTAGAAAAAAAAGAGAGAAAAAATACTTTTCTTTCAAAACTTTCAGCTGCAGGTTTAAATCAGTTTTAAAATGTTAACTCTGCTTTTCTG
>JAYDZG010000014.1:7863011-7874061 GCA_034509265.1 Microcambeva bendego
AACTCTGCTTTTCTGTTTGGTCATAGAGGCATTTGCAGACTTAGAGGTTTTATCCTTATATGCCAACTCTGATAAATCCAATGCAAATACAGTAGCACATAATCATCCTATCAGAAACCACCTCAAAGATCGATGTTGAGCGTCTAAAACAAAGACAAGGTTACACAGTGATAACTAGGATAGGAGCCTGGGTTTCTGTGTTCTGTTCCTTTTTGTCTTGGTGGTCTCAGGGCAGAGAAAAACAAAAGTTTTGTTTGACTGGAGCAGGTGGTCCATTTAATTAACTTTCTATTACTGGGAGGATCATATTATTTGTACTGGTGACTATACACACCGATTGAAGTGTCCTCGCATCATATGACGATTCTGATATGACGAGGGGCGAAAGTCGATTCCCGGACTGGGTCTTGTTCATATTTGTATTTAATAAAAGTAAGATCCATTGTGCCTTGTAAATGTCGATGGGTTAACAAATCTCGCTCGAAAGCAAGCGGACCATTTTCGAGAACGAGAGCAGCGAGGCAGGTCAGACTTGCGAAGATTTTCTGAATAAACATAGGAACATTGAAAATATTGATTTATGCCACAGAGTCTATGCTAGGTATCATACGATGGCTCTGACAAATATTTTTCCTCTCTATTTTGGTACATTGTTTAAGTAAAATGAGAAAATGAGTGCACGTGAGAGCGTGTGAGTGTGTTTGTGTGTGTATGTGATTTTTGAGGGGTTGTAATGGGAGGATTTAAAAAAGAACTATTAATATATATTCAATATCAGAAAAGAAAAAAAAAACATTTGCACACTTCTGATTGTGTTTGTTTTTCTACCAAAGACACATGCAACGTAAATTGGCAACTAGCCAGTTTAAGTAAGGTTTTGCACAGCTAACCTGACACCGTATTGAATGTAGGAAGAAGAAGAAAAACATGTTTTAAGGTCAGGGACTTTCAAAGAACTGTGAAATTTTGCTTGGGTCCAATTAGCTACAGAAAGAAGCGTCTGTTCACATCCTCCTAGAGCTTTCTAGTGCCGTTCTGCTCTCAAGTACAAGTGTTGCTTTTGAGACAAGTGTTGCTTCCTGTCACATCCAGTCAAATCCAGTAGTTTCAACGCTTAAAGTTAGAAATTAAGAGAGGAAGATTCTTCAGTTTTGCTTATGTGAAGTAATCACAGAATCCGAATGTTTACTTATCATTTAAAGTTGTGATATATAAACACGCATCCTGTATGCTCTCTCACGTATGTCATATATAGTCACAAACACGTATATGTATTCATAATGTCAAGTTTTGAATTATGCTTATTGCCACGACACATTTCTAGATATTGGTAAGTTTTTAAAATGAGGAAAAAAAAAGTTCTGTATTTTTCTAGTGGTGGCCTTGAAGTTTTCTGTTCTATAAACATATCTGTAAACTTACCGTTAAATATTTACGACTGGAACCCCATTCGGAATAGATTTTTGCGTACAAAAGGGCACGTCATGTTTTTACCCTTTGGTTACATTCATGACAGACACTGTATTGACTCATCACACACGATTGATCAGGACACAAGTTGTATCAGATTCACTTCACTCGCACGTTTATGGACTGTGGGAGGAAACCGGAGCATAAGGAGTAAACCCATGCAGACACAGTTGCTGTGAGATGATTACCGTGCCGCCACACAAAGGGGATGCACCCAATTTGCGCCCAACCAGGCAAATAGTGATAGGCAGTGCCTTCTGCTCTTAAGTGTATATGGATTCATTTCACATGTCAATTTGATTTGAAGTGTGGCATTACTGTCAAGTTACATCCCTAATTATCATTAAATGCAAAGTTTACGAATCAGATCATTATTAGTGTGTCCTACCATAATGGGGGTCATGGGGTAAATACTCTGATTCATTCTGTTGAGAAATATTCTCTCAGTTTGCTATACAGTGTCACTGTCAGCTTTCGCTAATGTGAGACACACTAGCAAATTTAACTCTTGTTGTCCGTGGGGTAGAAAGTTATTTCTTGGCCTGTCACAATTTGAAATATGATTTGAGATGATTTGCAGTAAACATAGTCATTAGATCATAATATATTGTGTCATTCTAGTCCTTTACATTCTAGAAATAACACATAGTATCGTTCTAGTCCTTTCAATTCTGGATTATTTTGTATCTCTTGTAAGGCAAGAGATAATAAGTACATTTAGATTGCAGTTATTTGAGTAAAATATTTCCATATCGTGACAAGCATGTCTACTTATTGGTCTGTCGGTAACCATTAACATCCCTACTGTACACAGTGATCATTTAGGGAGGAGTGCGGTTCTTGAGAGATATTTTTTATAGTTGCTCCTGGATAGCCAGCTGCTGCACCTTTACATGAAATCTGTCCAGTCTGAAAAGCTACTGCACTTCTTCATTTAGAATTGCATGATTTTTGTACAAAGTTCTTGTCGATAGTCTTGTATTGTTTTATGAAAGTTAACTGTAGAGCTCTTGTTTTTAATCCAAGAAGGGAGAAAATGTTCCGCTGAAACACCAACTGTATTTAAGCTAAAGATTTTATACATCGTAATTGTTACCTTTATTTTTTTAGTTGCATAGTTTCTGTGTATATATATAGAGAGAGAAAGAGACAACCTATGTTAGCTATTGTTTTTGCAGTGTTCTTTGTACATAGAAATTATATATTAAATGACTAAAGCACTTTGTTTAGACAAAAAACTAAAAAAAGAAAAAAAAGAAAACAAAAACATTCTTTTCCTTCCATCTGCTGCTAAACTGGCCTTGTTTGAATGCTGCAGTGAGTACTTGACTTTGACCATCTTGACCAGGACAGGTTGACAGTGAGGTCTCGTGAGGAGGCGAGTCCCCAGTGTGGCGACGACTGACTCGGGCGTCACATAGATCCATTTGCCTTGAGTAGACATTTCCTATGGAAAAGTGCAAATTCTGTTTTGCTTTATTCTTCAGGTTGATGTACAGTATTGACATGTTCTCTCTGGACATTGACAGAGGTGAATATTGTTATCAATAATTTTTTAAGTAGTTTGTACTTGTATTTAATTGGAGAAACCAGAGATGTTTGAAGAAGCTGTAGCTTCTTGCTATAGTAGCTCAGAAGAAAAAAAAACTATATCGTTGTACTGTAAGGCAAATCTGTTTGTCGTAGAGAATTAATCAGACTGTATCATTTTTGCCTTTTTCATACCCGTCAATTCTCAAAAGGACGAGAGTGTAGAAGCTTTGTTGCTGTGGTAACTTATTGTGGCCTTTATTGTGCCACCCTGAAGCTTCTTCACCTGGCATTGTCGACATTATGACCGAAAATCATTAATAAAAAAATGTAAAAAAAAATACATTAAAAAAACCTGGCAAATGACAATGATTCTGGGGGTTGTAAGTTGGAGTTTTATATTGCTTGTAAGTCGGTGGCCTGCTGTACTGGAAGAGTATTGGTGTTCGCCTTAGATCCTTGCATTGTTATTTCAGTTTCTCGCGTTTGACCTTGTGGTTGTACGTTTAAGTGTTTAAACCCGAAGACTCTGTGGCATTGGAATAGTTCAGGAAATGGTTGCTATTCAAAGCCAGTAAATTGTTTCTGTTTCATTGAGCTTTCAGAGCATGTGAATTTAAAACAGTTCTAATCAAAGCTAAATGAGCTGATATGGGGCCTCTGCTGCAAATCAAGCTAATCTGAGTACCTGCAAATCAGGCTAGTGAAAAAAAACCATAAATGAATGCATTATTTTACTATACAGGCTTATTAAACACTCTTACTATAAATAAAATACAGATTATGTTTTAAAATGCACTTTTATTGTATATGTTTCTCCATCATATTTGCTTTATACTCCATCATTTACTGATCAAGATGTTTAGACTGGAGTCTAAATAAAAAGTGTTTTTAGTTGCCCTCATTTACCATTTCAACTTTACTTAACCTAATATCTTTACTATTTCCAGGTTGCATTGTTAAACTGAGTAAGCTAGCTAATATGTCCAAATCCTGCTTCTATGTCTTTGTACTATATTTATATGAACTGAATGTTGTGTTAAAGCTGCTTAATGTTGTAATATTGTACAGAAAACCATTAATCATTCCTTGTTTTAAACGTTTTGAAGCCCAATGTTTGATCTGCTGTTTGCCACTGTATTTGTACAAAGAGCGGCCAGTTGGATCCCAGTAAAACGAAAACAAAACTGAAACTTACATTTTCTTTCCAAAATGGCTACAGATCAGATTTAAGTAAAGAAGTTTAGGATGTTTGGTTTTTTTCAGTTGTAAAATTTTGGCATGCGTATTTTTTGTACATATGTAATATGAGGATGTGAACAACATTACTCTTAGTGGTGCACTTTGTTGTAAAATAAGACAATGCTCGACTTCTAAGCTTTCCCAGTAATCTATGAAAAAGATATTTGCGTATTTAATTGTTTTACTTTCTTTTTTTTACCATAAAATTCTAATAATGTTGAGGTTAAATCTAAGCCTTATTTTGGGTGGCCATAACTGCTATTAAAACATGTGTAGACCATTTGAGAAGCATTTCAGTAAGAGGTGCTCTGTCTTACTGTTGCTAAATAAACATGCTCTTTCGGTTTTGTTTGAGCTGTTAGATGTTTTGTCTGGTATTTTGTTTTGTCTGTTCCTTGTCATTTACAAGCTATTTTTGTTGCTTGTGTTACTTCGGAATGACCTTTTAGTTGAAGTTGTTTCCCAGTAGTAGGTACAGAAGTGTCTGAGAGAGTTGTGCTTAAACTTATAGAATTGCATTCCTTCTATATGTCTCTTAAATTTATTTTCACTAATATCACACTATCTTTATCAAGCAAGATGATGAAGTATGAATCTTGTGCATGCTTAATTTACCCACTTCATTTATTCACAATACTTCATCAGAAAGTAAGCAACGTTATACATAGCGATCGAGTCTTCATAAGCACAAGAAAGTGTAATATAGGTGCCATACGTCAACGTAGATATAATTCTATGCTGATAAGCTAAAAAGACCCACACTGCACTTAGTTTCACAAAAAAAATCCAAATTTATTTTTGACATGATGCCTGCAAATTCAGGTGCCTTATTCAACTAGATTCAACTGAAAATCCAGAGTTGATATTGAGATTTCTGCCCAATAATGAAATAAATTTTACATTGTCAAGCTACTCCCTTTCCTCGGGACGAGAACTGTTGCTGCTTTACCCTTATACAGTTGTAAAGATGAATGTAGTCTTCCTTTGATCAAGTCGATTCAATGTGTAAAGTTTGTCCGTTTTAACTTGTGGAACATTTTGTTTATGACTACCCAAAGAGTGCTAAAGTCATGTTGACTTGTTTTAAATATTGTCAATATTCTTGTAACTTATGTATTTTTGTTTAATTTATGTTTAAATCAGTAAATGAATACAAATTCTAAATTGTTTCCTGTACTATGGTCTTCACCTAGTACTTGTGAACACATTTCTTGTATCTGTATTTATATTTTGCCTCTCACCAATGGCGTAAAATCAAAATTTGTGATGGTAAACTACAGGAGAAAGCCTTGCTGAAATACATTTAGCAAACCAATAGCCGTAGTTAAAGACTATTCGAGCCCTAAAGGAACTGGTAGATCGGCCTTGCAAGGACAACGTCAGACTCTTCAAGCTTTGTGTCCCTTCAACAACGTTCAAGATTACTGTGCCTCTTGTATCCTCTGGTTCTACTGTTCCTCCAATCGCCAGACGGGACTATATTTGGAGCAGCGTCATTAATTCACAAACACAGATGGCCTTCAGCGGTTTGTTCTCCAACGAACAAAACAATACGAGTTTTCCAAAACCAAGTCTGCGACACAAACGGGGGAATGAATTGTTCGACCTTGATCTATCCAAGATCCTGTTTAAGTCTTAGCAAAAACTTTTTTTTAAATTCAGTCTAGAAGCCAAACAGATTAGTGAGGCGGTTGATGTTTATGTGGTTTGGTGGGAGCATGTTTTCCTCGTGACCATTCGCCTCCATTGAAAGGTCCGGAGTCTTCTCCTTGCATCTGCATGGATTCCCTTTGTCCTGTTGGAAGGGAAAAAAGCTCTGTGCAAAACAAAACGTGTTGGGTAGGTGTCCGTTCTTGCCACCCATTGGTGCTGAATTTTGAAAATAAATACTTGAACACCCTAAGTGGCATGATCCTGCACGTTTCTTTTTCCTTTGAAAGAAACTATACTAGAGTGGTTTTTTTACATCAGTTTAAGCCACTATAAACACCCGTGCCAAGGCTTCGTCCTCAATAAAGGGTGACCGTGTCAGACATGGACTGTACCTGCGGTCAGATGGAAAAGGGGTGTGTAAATGTAGTGGGGGGTTTCTTATTGTTTGTTGTTTGTTAGTTTGTTTACTTTAAGAAGGACATGGAGCGCTGGTAGGTTCACTTGGACTGTTGTGCCCAGACTTTTCAACTTCACACCGAAGACATTCGGACGACCCAACCGCTGTACCCTTCCTGAGCACCACACGCATCACACTGCAATGATTTACATTTCCTTCCCAACTTTGCCAAATTTCCTTTAAAGCTAGTTTGAGCTAATGATTGACCTACATCCTTGTTTGTGGTTTGCAAAAAAAAGTTCAGCAAGTGAAATTTCTTTCATTTTGAAACCCATACAACATTTTAATTTCTGATAGAATTATCATTCATTAGAATAATACCACACGATTCACGACCTCGATGTAATGCTTCTGATGTTGTATGGTATTTTAGATAATTTAGCATGGGATCTTCATATAGCCAGTACTGTGTGTCTACTCCCAAAGTGTGAAATCTCTTTCCGTCACAGTAGGAAGGCTGTATCTCATTGCTAAGTGCTCTGTTCTAGATCTCTTGGTGATATTAAGCAAAATTCTGCAGTGTATCCTACTGAACCTAACAGTTACTTGATCCTATTAGCAAATGTCTATAATAGTAGTTCACATATATGCCTGTTTGAAACAATATCTTGACAGTTGTTCTCTTTTATGTTACAGTGTTGTGCTGGATTTATACTATGGATTTTTCTTTGTTTTCATTTTGTGTTTTAGAGGCACAGATGGTTGGAAAATAGCTTAAACCATTGTTAATGTAATAAATAAAAAGTCAGCTTAAAATCAATTGTGATCAATTTCTCACTATCTGTTCATTAGTGCTATGCCTCTCTTTATTCTGAATTTGTATTACCCTTAATTATCTCACTGCGTTGTATCAGCCCAGAGTTGGTACCACAATTCTGCTTGTAACCATGATAGTCTAATTCTATTATTGATTTTAATATCAAAAATAAACATTAGAAAAAGCAGCTTTTGGTTGTAATGTTTTATTACATTTACTACTTTCTCAATAGATCTAAGTAAGCATACTTGGACTACATTTTGAATTTGCACATGCCTCAGATCAAGATCTATTCAACCCTGAGATTTATCAGCAAACATAGAAAAATAATTTACAATAAACCAAATTAACAAGAACAAATACAACCTGAAATGATTAATACAGTATCGAAAATGCCAATAAAAAACCCACCGTGCTTCTTACTTTTATGTTGACTTTTTTTTATCCAATGCCTTTGTAATGGGTGCAGCATGTGGTTTTGTATTGTCTTGTTAAAAGACCAATCAAGACATCTTGAAGGCAGCATATGTTACTCTTAAGATATCAATGCATTTTTGTACATTTGTCATGTATTTTTTGTAAATTACCTTTTTTCCAAGGGCACTGACAAAGCCTCATATGAGGACAAGCTGTAACCTAGTGCTTAAGGTACTAGTAATCCAAATGTCACTGTTTCGAGCCCCAGCACTGCTAGGTTGCTCCTGTTTGGCCCTTGAGCAAGGCCTTAAGCCTCAGTTGCTCAGACTTTATATTGTAACTGTACTGTAAGTCACTTTGGGTTCAACTGTATATGTGAAAACAAACGTACGTAAGATTTTTATTTTATTTGCATTTTCTGTCATGTCCCAAATTGCTGATCTGGGTTTGCAGTGAATTAAATGAAATAATGGATAATCGGCTATTATAGTGTTTTAATAAATAGCTTTTTTATATTGCACAGTGTAATATAAATGTAGCTATAATGAATGTATGGGGTTGACTTTTAAAGCTAAGTCTTTTGTTAATTACTGGTGTTTTGTTAATAGTTATGGTTTGGTTCCAGCTGCTTCTGAAAAGTGTCATTCTGATTTACAGCAGTTACACACCAATTTAAACAAGCTTTTATTCATACTGGTTCACACTGGTTGCTTAAAGTATAGCATAACTTTCATTCATTTAATTATTTAATGAATAAAGTAACTTCACGAATAAAAGTAGATATGTCTTAAAATGGTTTATAAATAAAACATCAACATTGAGAGCTGGTATTGAAAAGGAGCATGAATTGAGTCCACATGGTGCACAAAATCAGATATTAAGAAAAGTAATTTCAATGAGATGTATCAAAACTCACATAAGTAAATGAACTAAACTTTAGCTGAAGTGCTTCTCTACTACATCTGAAACACAAAACTAACTGGAAAACGGGGTGCTGTGCAGTAACGGTAATGATATTTAACACTGACCATGCAAGTGAGCTGTGACTACAGGTAATTCAGCAGTTCAAGCATACATTAGTCGAGAATAAACCATCACATCGTTCCATTAATAAAGAACAGACAATAAAAAGACAATGTCTCTAAAACAATCCTACCCCTACCTCCACATAAATCAAAATAGACCATTCTATTGTTCAAGAATGCAGTTCAAGGACTTCAAATACCATCAACCCTCAGTGCTCGAGTCCTTTGACCTTCAGTACAGCTGCCTTCATGCCTGTAAGTACAATTATTTTTTTATAAAATACTGCAAACCAAGCATAAACAATTATCACACTTCTTAAAATCACCCACATCTTCAGTTAGCATTGATTCAGTTAAGGATTCTGGTGTTTGGCAATTTTAGCACTCAAACAATAGTGTAGGGGACTTGCCTGTTGTACATGGTTTACCATGAAATTGACATTAGCTTTGTTATAGTCAAAAGTACGTATCAAAAGATTGGACATCTTTTCAAATGGTATGATGCATGCTACGGTGTTCTAGATTTGTATTGCTAGCTTTCGGAACCGAGCTATTTTCCTGCAATGTGTAGAAAGAAGCTGTTAACTTTTTAAGTGGTTAGCTATATGACATTCAAGAGAGCTGGTGTGCTGACCTTTTTCAGTCACTGTAGGTTAAATATTATAAAAACTACACACAACTAAATCCATAGAAGAGTCATCTTAACTGCAGGAGTGGTGCTTCTAAAAATCTTTCATCATTGTTTTTCAAGATTTTTATATATGATTTTAAGATGTCACTAAAAAAATCTAAATATTTTAATTAAATTTAACTAATTTATAAAGAACTATTATGGTAATTGAATCAATAGAATCAATGTTGGAAGAAACTGAGATTAACATTTGGGTAACCCTGGTAGGAAAGTTTTTAGGTAACGTTTCAAGTTCCATGAGGTCTGCATTAATGTACTGCCCCTGGTGGTATGGAGTGTAAGCAAGTAAAACTGGCATAGCTTAGTGTTTTGTAATTGATTCAAATGTCAAATGTGTTGTTTAGTATTTTAATAGAAAGAACATTTAATGCTGTTTTTCACATTAAGTGCAATTGTATAGATTTTAGCCATAATGCATAAGCAAGTCACTTTTTTCAATTTGGTGTGAAATGACCATAATCAACTGCTTTCTATAGAGTTTTATACTGCCAACTTTTTTGGTTGTCAGTGTATATAGGAATAGTTTATTATTCACCTGTAAGTTGTTACTTGTGTCTGTCTAGTCAAACCAAGGTGTTTGCCCAGTACTGCATGTCCACCCTACTGAGAAAAGTGTTGTTGACCTTGGAGCATGGCCGTGACATTTTTAAACCTTTAATTTTTGGACAGTAGAAATGGTACTACTGCCTCTTGGCTTATATAAATGTAAGCACAACCTTGTGTACTGATGAATCTTGTGTAATGAATAACTACTGTGTGTCTGTCATGAACATAACCAAAATTTTAAAACACGGCGTTAAAATCCCAATAAACAAACAAGCAGAATTACTGTACTGTAAGACTTTAATTATGTAGCCTTTTAAATAAATACAGACACGAAATATATCCCATTAAAATGCTTGGTTTATCTTAAATAAATTATTTTAATATTAGTAAATATTTGCCTATAGAAAATAACCAATGTAATATTTTAATATGAAATCTGATTTGTTTTTCAGGTTTTTACTTGTATAGCTCTTTTTACAATCGATATTGTCACAAACAATACCTAATATATACCTAATAGCTTCATCAACTCCTTCACTTAGATAATACTGTGAGTGGCAGCAGATTCTAGTCTCTATGAATACAGAAGACAATTTATTATTCTTAGTTGGTTATTAAACGTCCCTACTTAAACTAATTCCATAGCTTGATGCCACTGGATGGTGCTGTAACACATGCTACTTCTAATTGAAGATGGATTCTCACTTCATGATGGTGACGTGAGACTAAACGATGTAAAATGTTAAATCGTAGCCTTTTATCTTTTTTTGTACATTATTCAACTGTTACACGTTGCAAAACAAACATTGTATTAATTTGTTTTCATGCGTTTTTGCCAATTTTTCCATATTAAGCACATCCAATTTTAACCCATTGTGTTATGCTTCCTCTCTACTAACACACAGATTTTAAAGCAATGTTTAAATGTATTACATTATATTACATAATGCTTGTAATTAAAGTGTGGCGTGTGACTGAATTTAACCTTGAGCTAGTATTAAATATTTTTAAATACCGTAAATTCCGGCCTATAAACCGCACCTGAGTATAAGCCGCACGCTCTAATTTTAGTAAGAAAATCAGTTTTGTACTTGTATAGGCCGCACCGGATTATAAACCGCAGGTATACCACGTTGTAGGGCTGCGCTGTTTTACTACACACACACACACACAGGGGGAGCGCAGTTACTGCACACACAGACAGGGGGAGCGCAGTTACTGCACACACATTTTACAGCTCTGCCGCAGGTATCCCACGTTGT
>JAYDZG010000014.1:7896838-7907214 GCA_034509265.1 Microcambeva bendego
TCTTTTGTCTCTATCTTTTCCTCCTCTCATGTTCTGTTCTTCAAGGATTTTTGAGCATCGTGATGTTTTAGAAATGAACCCACCTGGGTACCAGAAGCTGTTAAACACACGCTCTTACACTTCTGATAGAAGCAGTCAAATTGATGCATGCATTATTTTTTTTAACCATAGCACATGCGTTTTTCATCATCAGTACTGTGTAAATGTGCCCTATGTGATATAGTGAACATGTCAATGCAGAAGTAATAACACTTTGCTTCTGTCAACATGATATCTTACAACATATGGTGAAAGCTGTATTGTTTACTTATGTGTTAGCTATGGGTGCAGCACAGTTCCTGGATAAGTGCTTGTTTGTGTGTGCATGAAAGGAACAGTGTAAGAAAGACAGAATTTTCATGTGAGAGCGCACAATAAAAAGAGAGAGAGGCAAAATGTACTTGTGTGAGAACATGCAGATCGTGTGCAGGTGTAAGAGAGAGAGTAAGCGAGCGAGTCTACATGTGTGAAAGACAATGAAGATGCACGTGTGAAGGAGAAACGATGAGAAAGTTGTGAAAAAATACATGCAAAAGTGAGAGAAAGCATGAGAGATGTGAAATGATGTTTTCGCCTGTGGAGATTTCACCAGAGGAGAGGACTGCCTCATGCATCTTTAAAGATTGCCTGGATGCTCAGCTTTCTCATACCACATGCCACAGTGTGGGCGGGAATGAGAAATAGGGATGACGGGAGGGACCAGTGGGTGTGTAATCAAATCGAACAGAAAAAGAAAATCTCTCTCTCATCCTATCTCTCTGCATGAGGGTATTCCCCCGCTCCTGGTGCTCTCCCACCCAAATCGTGCTCTCTCTCTGCTAGCATCACCAACTTAATTATTTGCTCTCAGGCATCAAAGGCATGAGCATCTGCCTCTCTTGTTGACCTCTGGTCTTGCTACGCCTGTCTTCTTCTATTTGTCCTTCACAGATGCACCATTTTCCACTGTCTGCTGCACTGGGGAGGCTCGATGGCTAAGTGGATTGCAGTGTCACCTCACAGCAAGATGGTCCTGGGTTCGATTCCCAGGCTTGATGGTCTGGGTCGTTTCTGTGTTAGGTTTGCATGTTCTTCCTGTGTCTGTGTAGATTTACTCCCACAGCCCCAAAACATACACTTGACATGAAATGGAGATACACAATTTTCCATGACTGTGTTTGATAGTACCTTTGTACTGATGAAACTTGTGTAATAATCTGTTTCCTTTCATGAATTTCATTGATTGTAAATAAAAACTGGTAAAACCAGTGAGTGTAAAAAAGACAGCACCACAGAAGAATGCCTTTATTTGTCATTATACATACACCGACTAGGCATAACATTACGATCACTGACTGTGATTACACTCTCTATCTCATCACGGCACCTGTTAGAGGATAGTATATGTAGTTGGCAGCAAGTGAACATTCTATCCTTAACTGATGTATTAGTTGGAGGAAAAATAGGTGTAAGGAATTGTAAAAGGCATGTAAGGAATTAAGCCAGTTTGACAGGGGGCCAAATTGTGATGGCTAGACAACTGGTTCTATGACGTTGTGATAGAAAAATGTTCTTGAAATACGAAATAATAAGATACATATAATTTAATTTTAACAACACTGTGTGTGAAATTAAATATGATACATTAAATAAGTTGCCATGTAAAAGCAAGTTTAAATGCTTTGTTTTGGCCTGATTTATCCTAATTTAGCAAATTTCCTGTGAATCCCTGATTGAATTTAAAGAGTGTATATGTTATGTTCACCACATCCAGTGACTTTTTTGCAGTCCTTTCTTTGGACCTTACTTACTGCACAGGCAGCCTCGGGCTGTTAACCAGGGTCCTTGCAGAGCATTTGAAGATCCCTTCAACTTAGTCAAACCAGTCCCAGTAAACACGGTGGCCAGTTATTGTCTGCTATATGCACAAATGCTTTATGTCAGTTGTGCCTGCTAAATGGCTCCTAAGCCAACACAGTTTTCAATAATTAAAAAAAATCTAAACATTAGAAGTACTTTGGGACTATTCTGAAGGACCAGTCATAAAGCACACTAACGATTCTTAGATAAATCAAGAAAAGTCAAGAGCTCAATCCAGCAGTGCAGACTAGTGGTTTGAAGTATAGACATCAGGTGTGTGTGTGTGTGTGTGTGTGTGTGTGTGTGTGTGTGTGTGGAAGGGGGGTATACAGCATGAGTCAGAGCTGGGGGAGAATCAATATGGTCTATAAGTGATCGCCCTAATGGGACTGTCTGCTAATGGAAACAGCAAGACATAAGTTGTGAAGGGATGGAGAAAAAAGAGAGACAGAATCACTTGATCCCTCTCACACTCATGCTTTCTCCTTTCTTGTACTTTGTTTCTCTCTCTGGGTGTATGGTAACTGTAATTCATTTGAGCTGGGTTGATGGAGCTGAAAACGGAAAATCGTGGATGTGTGTCTGCCTTTATAAATGGATGTGGTTATTTCAGTAGGTGCAGTTTTTATGTGTACAATATGTGCACCAGCAGAATATGGGGACATGTGACACCTAGTTTTGTCTTGACTTGAGTGTATTTTTACAGCGTACATAATAATGACATACGCAGTTTGTGCAATTTTATTTGTAATGGACCTGGCGCCTGTCTTACAAAGCAAGGTTTACTGATTATCCAGCTTTGGTCTTTGTTTATTGTTTATTCATAGATTTTTTTAGTTCCAGCATGGCTGTGGTGGGGTATCTATCACAACAGCTTGCTTAGGCCAATTATTCACCTGTTAGTCCTGTAAATGTCATGCACTGAATTCTCTCAGAACAAGCATTAACTTGTGCAGCAGTTTGAGCTACAGTAGCTCATCTGTTCAGGCCAGATTTTGATTTCCAAGGACACTGACTCAGTTGTCTAGGCATCACAATTTGGACCTTGTCAAAACTTGATTAAATCCTTATGTTTGCCTATTTTTGCTTCTAACATCAACTTGAAGATAAAGTATTAAATTGTGGCCTGATATATCCCACCCAATAACAGGTGTCAATATAGTAATGCTTCACCTGTCAGGGGTCATAATGTAAGGCCTGGTCAGTGTATATAGTTATATGTGGCATGCTGGGCATTGACCTTTTATAAACATGGCCTGATATAATATTTTGTAGAATGTCTTATGTGTCCTAATTTAGACAAGCATTCCTGATGTTAGGTGCTGATGTTGTGTGTTTTCAAAATGTGTGTTTTCCACTTATCTACTGCTAGCTGATCTTCTAATTAACCACTGGAGACCAGGGTTGAACCAGACTTGTGTGTTAATGCTTACTACATAAATCCCTATGCTTATTTTGAAATATTTTGACATGTTTAACTATTAAACACAGTTATTTACATTTGTTTATGTAAACCAAGACTTAAAGTACTTAACCTCGCTTTGGCTAACTGTATGTGGGTTTGGGTTTTATCATGTATAAAGTGTCATATCCTTGTAAATACAAAAACAAATATTTCTAAAACATTTAGGTCACATTAAGTGCAAACGGGGAACAGTTTCACTGTGTTAGTGTTTGCCCACTCCCTTCCTTAAATGGAGTTACAGTTCTGGATCTATTGGCTTGCTAGAGAAGAGAAAATGAGAAAAGCAAGAATTGGCCAAATCTCACTAAAGCAAACAAGTTTTTCCATTAATGAAGGGGAAAATATATTGTATAAAATCAGGCTATTTTAATTAATTACAATTTACCATATACAAGGGGGGCACAGTGGGTAGGTGAGTAGCACTGTTGCCTCAAAGGAGCAAGGTCCAGGATTAAATTCCCAGGTGGGGTGGTCCGGGTACTTTCTGTGTGGAATTGGCATGTTCTCCCCGTGTCTGTCTGGGTTTCCTTCTGGGGCATCATATATAATCATACAGTGCCTTGCAAAAGTATTCACCCCCTTGACCTTTCGTGTCTTGCTACCTTATAACCTGGAGTTAAGATGGATTGTTTGAGGGTTTGCATAATTTCATTTACAGAACATGACTACAAATTTGAACATTTGATATTTTTTTTATTGTGAAGCAGACAACAAATAAGAAATTACAAAATAACAGAAAACTTCAGTGTGCATAACTATTCCCCTCCCCCCCTCCAATGTCAGTACTCTGTAGAGCCACCTTTTGCAGCAATTACAGCTGCAAGTCTCTATGAGCTTGCCACATGTTGCCACTGGGATTTTTGCCCATTCCTCAAGGCAAAACTGGTCCAGTTCCTTCAAGTTAGATGGTTTCTACTGGTAAACAGCAATCTTCAAGTCTGACCACAGATTCTTAATTGGATTAAGGTCTGGGCTTTGACTAGGCCATTCCAGTACATTTACATGTTTCCCCTTAAACCACTCGAGTATTGCTTCGAGTGTCCTTGTACTGTTGGAAGGTGAACCTGTATTTAGCACCATCCATGTTCCTCTCAACTCAGACCAGTTTCCCAGTCCCTGATTCTTTAAAGCATCCCCATATAATGATGTTGCCACAACATGTTTCACTGTGAGGATGGTACTTTTGGGGTGATGAGTTGTGTTGGTTTTTGCGCCAGACATAGAGTTTTCCTTGCTGGCTGAAAAGTTAAATTTTGGTCTCATTTAACCAGAACATCTTCCTCCATACAGGGAGTCTCCCAAATGCTTTTTGGCAAACTCAAAACAAGCCTTCCTATTTTTTTCTGTAAGTAAAGGCTTTTTTTCTGGCCACTCTATAGCTCATACAGGGTTACCTTTGGTCTCTGTGCTACCTCTCTGATTATTGCCCTTCTTGCCTGGTGGGAGAGTTTTGGTGGGCGGCCCGGTCAAATGAGACCAAGCTTGAATTTTTCGTGCACAGACGAATTTTGTACTTAATCCTGTGACTAAAGGCAACTGGCACAGCATGCCCTATTTTCTCTGTCCAGCTTCAAATAAATAAATAAAGGAAAGATAAATAATTCAACCAGTGAAGCAGAAGGTTTGGAGGGATGACATTGCAATATAACTTGAAGGACAAAAGTGATTAGGGATTCTCTTTAATGTTAGCCCAAAGGAATAATTGATCTTTGATAATAAATCTGGACTTCTGTCTTTTTGACAGAAAATGCATTTTTACTGATTTTATAGAAGTTGATGGTTTGTGTTTACCTAATTCATGTAGTATATGTTAGCAATATGGCAAAATAGATAAACAAATCAAATACACAAATGTCTACAAGAAATGTACATTTTTATATGCATTTGTATATGTATATGAAAACATATGTAAATGGTGTTTTCAACATCAAAGTTTGGAAGAACTGTTGAAAATTGCTGGATGGATGAATGCATCCAAATGTTAAGCTCTGTTTTTCTTTTAGCCAGAGACTTTCTTCTCCCTTCCTTCATGATCATGGAGGTGTTACAGTAATCCTAAACTAATTAAGATTTAAACTGCAGATCAGTGTGTTAAATTGCTACTGCCCTTAGGGATTGTGTGTGTCCGAATACCAAGCTGGTCCATATTGGAAGACGCTGGGAGTTGCTCGGGTGAGAGCACCTCAATATCCTTAAACAATGCTTGTTCATCATACTTTTTTAACAGTTTCATACAACTGTTAGTTGCTTCAGTTTTTGTTTAAGGATATTTTGCCATGATGTCAAAAAGAGCATTTCTGAACATATGTGGTACAAAAGAAATGTCAACAAAGAGTTTGTGTTTTACTGATTGTACCTAATGTATAAAATGGAAATATATCTTAATTGTGTACCTGGCATCCTGAATATATATATTAATAATTAAATATAATAATAATAATAATAATAATAATAATAATAATAATAATAATAATAATAATAATTTATAATATTGTTGTTCTCAAAGCTTTCTTGCAGTTTTTATGGCCTAAAGTAGAGGTAAAACAAAAGTAAGACTTTGGTAACTCTATAATGATCCTTTATTTGCTTCAGCTGTAATGGATATACAAACCTCACCAGTGAAGGTATTCAAGGTCAGTTTCAAAAATGGGAAAGACAAGGGAGATTTCTCAAAAGTGGAAAGAGTTTATTATTTTATTGTACCTAAAGGGTCTTGGGTATAAGAACATTTCCAAAAAAATCAATTTCCAAGAGACACTATTGGAGCATTTCTAAGGAGGTTCAAACATAGCCCAACATTTTATTACCAACTTAATAAGGAAAAGGCATCCCCACAATCAGGCCTTGAGGTGGGTCAGTGATTATGTCAGGCTGTTGGTTTGTAGGATGAACTGGCAATCTTAACTGGCATCCTGAATTCTCAGTAATATGGATCATTTTAAAAAGGAACTTGAGGTTTTCTGTTGACAAATAAAAGTCGGGTTGATCAATGGACTCAACTCAACCAAACCTTGGCTGAGAAAAAGACCCTGGAACATGTCATTTGAGGTAAGGGGGTAGAATATTTCTAATTTCAGCTGTAAATACTGAGCAAATACTGAAAATGTGACCACTAACAGGTAAAAGGAATATCACTGATTCTCCCTTCATCACAGCACCTGTTATTAGGTGGTATATATTTGGCAGCAAGTGAACATTTTATCCTCAAAGTTGATTTGTTATAAATAGTAGTAAAAATAGGAATTTAAGTGAGTTTGACAATGGTCCAATTGTGCATTTACTTGCAGCTTACTCCCTTTTCCTATCTCTCACTTTAACCTTCTTTCTCTCTCACTTTCTGTTTTTCAAGTTATGTATCTCTTGAAAGAGCCTTGACCTCTTATCTTTAAAAGAGAGCTGTTGTTCTTGTTCTTTCTGGCTTTATCACTGAGGTTGTCTCACTAGCTCTCTTAGCGTCCTTCACTCTGTTACACAAGTACAGCTATGACCACGCTGAAAAACCCAAATTAAAGAAAATTAAATAGATCTCTAGATGCTCTATAGATTATCATAAACAGCAATAGATGTTATAAACTGAAGTGGACAAAAAAGCTATTAATGGCAAGAATCTGAGTAATCAGAGTAAATCTGAGTGATCATCTAAGAGACAGCATCACAGTAGAGGAAATGACCTTTGCCAATGGCACTGACACAGCCCAATACCATGACAGACCCTGGCTATTGGAGAGTTGGGTTTGATTAGACCTCATTTTTTGGCTTTGTAGGCAAGCATCAGTGTTTTAAACTGGGCATACACACACTACCACATATCAACAAACACATGACTGTATTGCACAACATCTCATTTTAACTCTTTGCATCTTATTTATATGACACTTTATGGCTTCTTGACCATAGTTCGGCTTCCTTATCGACAGTGGGGATTTTGTGGTAAATGGCACTTGCACCCTTCCCAACTGCACAATTTACTAATGATTAACCCATGAAGTCATCGTGATCCTCATTTCCCCTAACATTTATCTCTTTTTATAAGCTAAATGGTTTTATAGCCCTTCATACATGCAGTATGTTTTGTAATGCTTCAACCTTTTTTCTGTAGGTCCCGCCTAGTCACAAACAATGATTGGTTGAGATGTAACCATTGGTCTAACTGATTCGCAATCATTACCTTCAGTACCATGGCAACAGCCAGACAGAATGCAACAGCTTGCTTACCGACACTTGCATGGCAGATGAGCTAAGCTTGAATAATGGTGATATGCAAAGATAGATTTACAGTTCAAGTGCTGAAACCTTATTCATTCGTTGGTTCATCAAAGGGATTGTCTTGCATCTATTTATTAATTTATTTATTTAATTAATTAGTAATGATATATTTTGGTATATACAAAATGAAATTCAATAAAAGCACATTATGTCTTGTTGATTTTATGGCAATTTATACTTTTGTACATTGCTACGTTTATTAAGTCGATTACTATTATTACGATTACTATTTTTTACAGTGAAGGTGTTTTCCAAGGATGAATGTAAATGAATAAGATCATTTGGCTGGTATTGGTTTGGTTAAAGATCATCCGTTTATAAAATTAATGTAAATAATAAACTTGCCAGGTGTTCATCAACTAGTTATTTAGGAAAAATTGGCAGCATGGTGGCTCAGTGAGTACTGGGTCCTCACAGCAAGAAGGTCCTTGGTTTGATCCCTTGGTGGGGCAGTCTGGGTCCTTTACTGTGTGGAGTTTACATGTTATCCCTGTGTCTGTGTGGGTTTCCTGTGGTTTCCTCCTATGGTCCAAAGACATGCAAGTGAGGAAAATTGGTAATTGTTCATGACTGTGTTCGACATGAAGTGATGAGTACCTACCATTTCTGTCATGAATGTAACCAAGGAGTATAAAAAAAAACTTTAAAATTGACTTTACTCCTGCATGAAACCATGTAGCCTCAACGACTCACCCATCACTGCTTACCACATTTCCATCTTTCCTCAGTGTTTTCTTTATAAGCTATTTTGAAAATTCTCTACAGTGTAACAGGGGATTTAACAATCTAGAAGATACATTTGTTTGCCAGATTTTCTTTACATAATGCACAATCTTGGAGGTGCCATTTAGCGGGCATAATTGGGTATGGCCAACCTGAGAACCGTTAAGGGCTGTGAATGGGTCTAAAAAGCAAGATACCCACCTTGACGGCAATCAGGGACCCATATCAGTTTCTTTCATTGGTGGCTATAGAGCAGTGCATTTGTTGTTTTACAAAAATTACTTCACGGTAATTACTACTCTATTTTATGCAAAGGGATTTGCTGGTGCCAGTGCAATCATCTCCTGACTGTTAAGCAATGTTTACTTAATCATTCCAACTGTGGATTGGAAGGCTTGTGCAGGTGTAATCAGCTCTACTGCACCACGTGTGCAGCTATTTTTGGCAACTGTACACACTGCAGTGTTATCCTGAAGGCCATAAACTATAATCTAGGAAGTCTCTCTCTGGCGGCTAAAAGGTTCCCATGTCACACATCATTGCCAGTCATAATGGCTGTTTTTGGAAGCTGTGATGACAGGGTCCAAACACCTTCTCCCACTTGTCATTTCTCACTGATAACAAGTAACACTTTTGCTCTTGCTTTGAATCCCACATATGACTGGCAAACTCAAAGACTGCAGTTCAGGGGAATGTGAGAGTTCTCTTCTTCTTTAATTACCTGTGAAAGTATAGACTTGTGCTTCAATATTGTGAGTGAGGGATGACTGAAGAGGTTGGGTTGACATGCACTGCCATATTTGATAGACAAATTAAGATGGTTTGCTGGTTGTACTACACTCCTGAACAAAATATTAAGGCCTCTCAACAGTTACAAGAATATGTATTCATTTTGCACTATTGGATCTTAAAAAGGTTCTAAGTAGAGCTTCACAATGCTAAAAAAAATATTATGAGCAGGGATTTTGTCAGACAAAGTGTCAAACAAAAGGACTCAGTAATGACTACATTTTTTTGATCCCTTCAAACAATCATTTAGGCAAGTTTGATGCAAGTGTTTCCGAGAGGCAAGTGGGAATGTTGCTCCAAGTGTTGAAGATAACTTCATGAAGGGAACCCCTCCCCCACTGTGCCACTTAAAAACATCTCAGGTGGGCATCTTTTTGCCATGCCAGTAACATTGGAAGCCATCAGTACTGTGAAGGTAATTTTTTTTCTTGTTAAAGAATAAAACTTTCATCCACCTTTCAATGTCCCATGTTTCGTGCTCCCTTGCAAAGTCCAAACAGGCAATTGTGTGGCATTGAAGGAGACGTGGCCTTTGAAGACGTTTTTTTTGTTTCTGAAGCTCTTCCCTCACAGATGACATCTGATGGTTATTTAGCTGCAGTCAGCAGCAGTAATGGCCTTAATTTGGGTTGAGGATCTTCCCGTGTCTTGGCAGACAGCCAATCGGATCCTGTGGTTCAGTGCTGGTGATTTTTGGGGGGTCTACCACAAGACTTTTTTTGTTCCATAACAGGATCTTTTAATAAATGCAAAATGACTGTCTTACTGCGTCCAACTTTAAAAGTGATGGCACATTTTGAGAGGCCGTGCTAATGCAACCCAACAATCCTACCACGTTTAAAGTCATTGAGCTCCTTACTTTTGCCATTAGGTCTTGACAGAGACAGAAAATTACATGATTTGATTGGCTGAAAAGGCATGTTTGAATATAAATGCAGTTGTTAATAAATTTGCTGCTCTTGTCTCTTGCTCCCATTTCTTCTTTTTGCATTGTGAAGCTCTACTTAGAACCTTCTTAAGACCCAATAATGCAAAATGCAAATTCTAGCAATTTGTTTTAACTATTCTTAAGAATTTGATCAGGAGTGTGTGTCTGTCATTGATGTAGAGAGTTTACTAGCAAATATAGACTCACAAATCGCTAATGTACTTGGTGATTGTGACTGTAGCCCATATGTGCCTCTTTTACCCACTGTACCCCCATTTTTAAATTTACTGGGACCCCATAGAACCCCCAGTGACCAGATGTTTGTGT
>JAYDZG010000014.1:8001240-8015586 GCA_034509265.1 Microcambeva bendego
CTGGTGCAATGTGCAATTAATGAAGATTGGCCACCAGGCTGGTCCAATTTAGCCATAAAACCTCCCACACTAAAATGTCAGGTGTTTCATTTTCACTGTCCAACCCCTGTATATAGCTTGAGTGTTGCTCTCATATTTTTGCTGTGGTAGTAGTAATTTTTATTCTTAGCGGCCTTAAAAAGGTCTTTAAAGTCATTACGTTTGTAGATCAAAAATGTTCAGAGACCCTGATTAAGAATGCCTAAACAATTTGTGCAGGTGGTGGTGAAGACACAAAATGATTACCAGACAGAGCAGAAGAACAAGGCAAAGCTGAAGGTCCCCAAGATGGAAGAGTTTACCATTAGCTTCACTGATGGAGTGTCAGAAAGACTAAAGGTATGAATCTAAAGTAATTGATAGTTATAACTACCTGCACCAAACAAAAAATTGCTTCGCAAATATTTTTATTTGATTGAAGGATATCACTGATCTTTACTGGTAATATATAACAATTGCTGATATTTTGCGATAACAGCACGATTTTTTAACACCAACTGTATTACTCCGCTGATGAGTAATGAGTGATGTGTTGCCACAGTAACGGCAAAGCTGATGCACACAAACCGCTAATGGTTTTGTATTTGTACAAAATGATAAACGAATGAATTGGATGACTTTCAGATAACATATGACCTACAGCCCATTTGGTCAGACTCTGAAGAAGAGTGTGATTGCAAACAAAGATCAAATCTTGATTCTGTAAACACTGTACGGTCAGCTGCAGTGACGGAAGAACAGATGAATACGCTGGAACTGGAGTTTTTTCTGGAACTAGTTTTTGGTGGAAGCTATTTCTCAATATTAAAGCATATTCAGGATGCAATTATGGGCTGCTTTGATTTATTTTCTTTCTTTCTTTTGTAAAATACTGTTTTATAAAAGCAATAGAACACTTGAGGTTGTGTGTTATCGCAAAACACATCACAGTGTATGATCTATGGTGACCAAATCACAGTTACATACTCTCTCTCGTGTTCTATTGCTTCAATATAGGGTGTGTTCGAAAATGTAGGGACCTGCCTCGCCTCCTTGCTGTTTAACTAGACAGCCGTCATTGCTTTAAAAGTCTTTTTTGGAACGGTCTAATCTAGGTAGTGATTACGTCACGTTTCATTAGCATAAGAATCATGCTATTTAAATCAATGTTTTCTACTGAAATGGCTACCGAAAGTGCTTAAACCTTTGTTGTTTAAATAAAAAAGCTGGAGATGTTCTTAAAAACTAGGTCAGTGGTCTTTGTAATGTCTAGATTGCACTGTTGCTGTTCTAACAGCTCAGGAACTGTTCAGCTCCTGAGCAAGGCTTCTAACCCTTGCTTGTTTAAATAGTAAATTGTCCCAATGATATGTCTCATTGGTCAAATGGGTAGGGTTGTGGCAGGAAGGGGATGATGGTGACAAGCTTAAGCCTTCCCCAGTAAATGTCCTAAATGTCCTCTATTTGCAGCCTTCATGGTTCAGCCCCTGGGAGGGATGGGTGTTACCCTTAAAACCTCAATGAGAAGGGGGTCAAGTAGCTCATTATTCTAAAGCTCATTCAATTTTCTTTCCAAAAATACCCTAATTTATTATTTTCTGATCAGTAGTTTTTGAGAAATCATGTTTCAAAAATACAAACATAATTAGGGTATTTTTTTAAATGGAAATTCAACAAGCTTTAAAATGATGTGCTACTTCACCCCCCTTCCCATTTAAAACTTTAAGGGTAACCACGAAGGCTGTGATTTTAAGGGTGGGAAGTTTTCAAATTGATTCCCCGTGTATACAGGAAAATGTACCACCGTTCCACAACATATCAGTAGTGTTACCACAATTACCAGTTCCACTCAATCCACTGGTCTTTGGCATGACAGACCTATAGAAAGCAGCAAAAGCAAGAACAAAGGCAAATTGCCACTCCTGTGTCTGACATTACGTATTGCCAGGTATGAAGTATTTCGGCAATGATAGTGGAGTAGTTTGCCATTGCTTACTCCCCCCCCCCCATTTATCCGGGCTTGGGACTGGCGTGCAACTGTTTCCAGTTACACGGCTGGGTAAACCTACAGGACAGTTCGGTGTCTCCAATTAAGCTGGTAGCATGTCTTTTGGACTGTGGGAGAAAACCGGAGTACCTGGAGGAAACCCATGCGGACACGGGGAGAACATGCAAACTCCGCACAGAAAGGACCGAGATCGCCCCACCCGGGGATCGAACCCAGAACCTGAGGCGACAGTGCTACCCACTAAGCCACCGTGCCGCCAAGGAAAAGGTTAAAAGCCATTAAATAACACTGAGCATAGTTCAGCTCTGTATACCAGACTTTTGTATACATAACTGTATAAATGGTATCAACCCACAATTTAAAGATCTCTCATTTCTATAATCTCTGCATCCCCTATCCATTCTGCTCTTCACACCACAAGGGTGTTACACAATACAGTACGACAGTGAAAACATTGCTGTTTCTTTTTCTGTAGAAACATAGTTTGTAAATGTTTCTTCCAAGGGTGTGTAATGTACCTAATCACTTAGCTTTGTTGCTTGGAGCTTCCCAGTGGGTCTCTCTGATATTCCCTGTGGTTTCTTTGAGTGCAAGTGCAGGAAGACTTATTCCCCCTCATTAGATGTTCACAACAAAGAAAAGCAGAGGTCTCTTGGTATCTGGTGCAGGCAAATATTAACACCTGAAAATAAAGATTTGGAACTACGTAATTTATGATGTACAGCTATTATAAAATTAGCAGTAGTTCAACATCAGTTTAAAAAGTCCTTAAGGGGACCCTCCCTATTTTCCTGGTTGCAAAACCTTTAATAGTATATATTTAGTATATATTTGTGTATAGTCTTATTTTTGATCAGCAGAGACTCACATTGATAATCAGATCATGCACACTCGCTATTGCCAAAAGTATTCACTCATTCATCCAAATCATGGAATTCCTGTGTTCAGATTATTTCCTTGACCACATGTATATAAAACTAAGCACATTGGCATGCAGTTCCAGTGAAAGGAACTCTTAATGCTTTAGCACACCAAGAGATTTTGGACCTTTTATTTCTCCCAACTTTGTGGGAGCAGCTTGGGGATGGCCCCTTCCTGTTCCAACATAACTGTGCATTATTGCATAAAGCCTGGTCCATGAAGACATGGATGAGCAAGGGTGGTCTGGAAGAACTTGACTGGCTTGACCTCCACCTGATAGTTTACATTTCTAAAGCATGTGGAAAGCCTTGCCAGAAAAGCTGACGCTTTTATATCTGCAAAGGTTGGGCCAACATCATAGTAAACCCTATGGATTAAGAATGGGATGTAACTCAAGTTCATATGTGCATGAAGGCAGATGAGCGAATACTTTTGGCAATATTGTGTATGTTTATACTTTTTGGCATTTTATTTCGGCATGGTAACTTTATTTATTATAGTTTGGCTGCCAATACCCAGATGCATTGGCTGAACAAAATCAGAACAAAACAGAGGCTGAAGAGTTAATGCTGGCCTCATAAAGAGGAATAGCTGACATAAAAGGGCTGGGATGGGCTGAACTCAGGGCTGGTTATATAACCCTGGAACATGAGTTGGTATTGAAATACTTTGTCATCATTCACACTCATAGTATAAAATGGTTTTGTTTTGTCTCTTTGTTTATTAGTATTTGAATGTCATGTTTTACACTCCTGGTTACATTCAGAGGGTAAGGTAGTTGTGTACCACACCATAAAAACTACTTGGAAAATTTGAGCATGTGGATTTTCTTCCACAATGTGAGTAGTCAATCCTAGTCAGTCCACCTCAGAAAGAACAATGGACCAACACCAGCAGATGACATGGCACCCCAAATTATCACTGACTGTGGAAACTTCACAGCTGAAACCCATGATTTGCATACGTCTGTGTGTGGTGGTTCTTGAAGCACTGACTCCAGCTGCAGTTCACTCTTTGTGAATCTCCCCCAATTTTTGAATGGGTTTCTATTAATGTGCTGTGAACATCCAGCCTCTTTAGCAATGACATTTTGTGCCTTGCTTTCCTTGTGCAAGGTGTCAATGGTCGTCTTTTTGACAACTGTCAAATCAGTCTTCCCCATGATTGTGTTGCCTACAGAACTAGACTGAGAGACAATTTAAAGGCCTTTGCAGATGTTTTGAGTTAATTAGCTGATTAGAGTGTAGCACCAGGTGTCTTCAATATTGCACCTTTTCACAATATTCTAATTTCCTGAGATACTGAATTTGGGATTTTCATTAGTTGTTAGTTATAATCATCAAAAGTAAAAGAGTTAAACATTTGAAATACACATATATAAATATATAAATGTATACATGTAAAATTATGCTGCTCAATCTTCTTTCTTTATACCTGTATAAGTTGCCTGAAGCTTTGTTTATTGTCTCATTTGGTTTTGCACAGATACAATATGTTTGAGATTTATTGGAGAGCCGGTGTCTGATTAGATGGGTAAACCAATGCCTTGGTTTTACAAAAAATATTAAGTGACGACAGAGGATTCAGCAACACTGTTATAAATAACCTGTGATTAAATACACATACCTTTATGTGGAGTGAATTAACATTCAATGATGTGAGGCTAACTGTCAGTTACCAGGTGAGTCATATGCAACCATATGCCCCTCTATGTAAATGACATAGCAGATGGGCCTGTTTGTCAAAATGCCTAAACTGTTAACTACTTTTCTAACCATGCTCGATAACCTTACATGCTGAATGGTGTATGGACATCAGACAATGAATTTACACATCCCATTTCAATACATTAGCTATTTGAATTTGCAGTTTGTTACCCTTTAGTCAAAAGAGCAGTTAGATGGATGGATGGGATGGGATGGATGGATGGATGGATATAGTGATGTACAACTCAAATGTGTACGGTAGCCAACAACATTTTTTCTCCAGAGTTTGACATGTTTTTTAGAGCTCAGTCTTCGACACATTGATGTCCATTATCTCTCACCTTTGATACAGATGCCAATGAGGTCATTGCATCCTACTTGATGGTATAGCCAAACATATAGGCATGCAGCCGGACAAAAGCAGAGATGAAACTCATGGGTTTGAGATATTTGCTTCTTGTTTGCTAGTGTGTTTTACACTGCACCATTTGAAAACAGGAATGCTATTTTCACACTTTTCTAGATCTGGAGATTTACTGTCCGTCTTTGTTCCTCGAAGACTCAGCCTTTTGTGAATACTGATTTTCTATGAATTATGGCTACAATATTATTTTTGCAGTGTATTTTCAAATGTTATTTATTTTCTCATTAGAGGATGTGTTGCTCCCCTGATAATGCAGAAATAAATGTATGGCAACACACAGAATCAGTTTTAACAGACAACATATGAAATATCTATGTTTCAAATGGCACACTGGAATTTGCTTTAATTTTATTGCACTGCTAATGTTTTACATTGGCTGGCTGTTCATTCTAGTGTGACTTAGCTCTGGTTAGCTCTTCTGCCTTCGCACTACTTGGCATACAAGGTTCCTTGTGACCTTATTCTTGGGAGCCTGGGGAGCAATTAATGCAGTAGTTTTCTCTGCTGCAGGGTCTCTTCCTCTTCTGCCGCTCTCTTACTATAGTGTGCGCTGTTAGTACAGCTAATAGTCAGAACACCCAGAGGATTGTCAGAGCGGTACAGACTGCCCTGGAGAGCTGGTCTTGTTATTATGCTATATCATGGGTCACCCCATAGAAGCTATTAAACCAGCCTGCTATTCAAAACTGCACATGAGAAAAAAAAATCACATTCAGTTCAGAATTAAGTTCAGTTCAGTTAATTCTCTTTAACAAATTATCCTAATCAGAGTCAGGTAGGGGTGCTGGAGCCTATCCCAGCTCTTCAATGGGTGTAAGGTACATGGTAACATCTGGACGGGGCACCAGTCCATCGCTTCTTGAGACGTCTTCTTCACGTCGGACGCCATTTAGTTGCCTAAACAGTTTCAAGTTTTTCCCAATGATATAACATTTTTAATGGTACTGTTGATTTTTCAGTTTACAGTTTGACACCTCTGTGCAAAATATTAGTGCATCAGCATCTGTTTCAGTCACTTAAAAAGACATGTCTGTTGTCAGCTGGAAGCACACTTCTGAAGGAATGAGGACGGGTGTAAATATACTAAACATATAACAGTGCTTAACTATCTGTAATAAAAAAAAACTAATGGAATGGTACTCACACAGAGTAGCTGCTTAGTTGAAAATAATCCAGGAATGTTTTAGTAAAAAGCACATCATGCGTCTAAAAAAATAAATATATAACACTATGCCCAATGATATTAGCCTTCTTGATTGCCTTATTGCTAAAGTGGCAGGTAGGGCTTAAACAATTTTTTTAAGTAACTTGAGTTATGCAATTACTCAATCGTCTATGCAAATGTTTTCGCACCGAAGCCTTTGTTTAATCCATACAGCTATGTACAGCTCACACTGTGCAGACAGGCAATTTTGCACAATGCATTTATGTTGTGGGCAGGTGTCATGAAAATTCGAGGGCTGAATTTAAAATCACATACCTAAACATTATATAACAGTACTTGCACCAGGTACTTTTCACGTACATTTCAATTAATACTTACAGTAGTTTACTACTCGCTCGCCACTCCCATGTTGCCCACTGTTGAAAGTATGCAATTTCTGAGTCATCAGTTATGTCATTGTAATGCTTTTTATCAGCACATACTATATCTTATTAGGGGAAAAGAAAATGGTTAATATACAAGAAAAAGAGACTCCATTAAACCTGCCTCATTTTCACACAAAAGTTAAAACTCAATTAACATTATTGAATTTAAAAAATATGATTATAAATGTATATAATCAAAGTTAAAACTAATCCAACATTTATATAAATGAACAAATAATGCAAATAAATAAATACATACATAAGACTGAAATCAAAGGATAAAAACGTGAACCTGCCACCTCAATCTCCAGCAGCTGCAGCCATTGTCTAGAAAATTTAAGATGGAATATAAACACATACAGCCAAACTATAAATTTGGTTGTCCCGAAGCGACACTTTTTTTATTTTGGCTGTGTGCTTAGGGTTGTTGTCCTGTTAGAAGGTGAACCTTCACCCCAGTCTGATGTCCAGAGTGCTCTGGAGCAGGTTTTCTTCATGGATGTCTCTGTACATTGCTGTATTTATCTTTCTCTCAACCCTGCCTAGTCTCCCAGTTCCTGCTGCCGAAAAACAACCCAACAACATGATGCTTCCACCACCATGCTTCACTGTATCAATGGCACTGGCAAGCTGATGAACAGTGCCTGGTTTCCTCAGAACAAGAACAGAGAATTTTCTTTTTCATGGTCTGAGATTTCTTTAGGAGTCTTTTGTCAAACTCCAAGTGGGCTGTCTTTTGCCTTTTACTAAGGAGTGGCTTCTGTCTGGCCACTTTGCCATAGATTGGTGGAGTGCAGCATAAATGGTTATCCTTCTGGAAGGTTCTCCTCTCTCCACAGAGCATTGCTGAAGCTCTGTCAGAGTGACCCTTAGGTTCTTGGTCCTGCAGTGCTTTTTTTTCTCCCTCTGCTCAACACAATCTTCGCCTGTACAAGGCAATTTTGAACTGCGTCACAACAGAGCCATTGTGCCGGATGCATCACTCGTCAACCAGGATGTAATCAATCCCCTTTGAATTCTGGGCGATCCAGGCCCACCTCTTCTCCAGACCCATTTTGAGTTGGCTGTTCCTGAAGTAAGCCTCTTTGGCATGGTGACCAAACCCTCTTCTCTCTTATTCCTTTCTCCAAATCCAAATCTTCCCATATATCGTTCACCTTGTTGTTCTTGTCAGACCTTTGCATTGAAGTCTCCTATCACTGTGCTGTAAGTGGACAGGGATGCTAAAGTTTACTCAAGCTCTTCCACTTCACTGTAGAAACTTCTAAGAGTGTAAATATGGCCTTTCTTAAAATATATATGTTAAGAACCCATAGGACGGCACTTCTGTCCTGTGGTGTGTCTTGCAGAGCCTCAACATATTGCACTTATCTTACTCATTCATTAGATGGTTCAGTCCAATCATTTTTGGCAAAGGCCTACAACCCTTTGTCATTCAGATGATGTCCAGCTGCAATAGGGCAGTCTGGTCTAAAGAAAAAACAGAAACAAAACAAAAGCAAAAATTCTTTTCAAAGTATTAGACAAACCACACCACACAATAATGATCATTCTTCAGTTTTATTTTTTTATAAATTCAGACAGCTTAAATACAATGGTAGTTAATTAATCTTGCTTTCTATCTTCTGCTTAAGTGTTTGGCTATTGTAGTGGACTAATGTGCTGACTGGCCTACATCTTGGGTTGTAGCACAGCTAATAAGCACACACAGTATAATGTTTTTCTAAAGAGTTAAGATGTTCTTTGTTAAATAATTGCAATTATGTGTGTACTGATTTAAGTCTACAATTCTTTTAAATTACATAGTTAATTCAAGCATGAAAAAATGATTTCTTTGTTTAATTTAGATTACATTTTACTTTGGCATTAAATTACTGGAGTTCCGCAGCTCTGGACAACCCCTAGTAGGGCTTAGAGGAGGGTTCGGGAGCAAGGATGAAATATTATTCTACTAACATGGATATACCTTACTATAACCAAACAAAGGATCTAAATCCATCTTGCAGATCATTTTAGTAACACATTTGATTACATCATAGAGTATAAACTTCCTGACTATCTCTGACTACCTTTGCCATAAATACGGGCATAGCATGAAGAGCATGAAAGATCCTGGTTGAATGCCTAAGAACAACACAAACTTAATACCTCCTACGCATAAATATCGAAGCCAGAGCTTTCCTGCACCAGTCACTCAATAGTAGCAGAGAAAACAGGCGCAGAGAGCTTGAAGATATAAAAAAAGAAGAGATTGAGAAAAAACTATGAATTAAAACTTGAGAGAGACGAATACATATATTATTACTTTTAACAAATTTCTCTCCCCACAAAACTGAGTGGGATACCTATGAGTGAGGTGGATATTTATATTCCCAATCCTGTGAGATGCTAGAAATGCCTGAAATATAGACATGGATCAGAAGTAGGAATAAACTTCAAATATGAATTCAAATGATGGAGGTCCAGAATTGGTTGGAAGTCTTTATCATTCTTCTGAACTATGAAAGAAGTCTACATGAGGGTCCATGATCTCTATTGCTCGCCTCTTCAGGAGAGAATGCACCCTCGGAGAAAAAAGAGATTTTACTATTTTTGCATCCTAGTGGCTGTGTCATGAGCCTTAGTTAACAGTTAACATAATTAAATTAACATATTGTAGCTATTAAATCAAGTTTGTAGGTGCCAAGAGCTGCTAAACATTTATTTGTTATCATTAGCAGTTTTCTTACAGTTCAGCTCCACAGTGAAAGTGTGTTAATACCCTTGAGTAATCCAGCAAAGTAAAGCACTGAATAAATCTGTTGCAGGGATTATGGTTTCCAGCATCTGGTAAAAACAAAAACATCCTTGAGGCTGATCAGTAGGGCACTATAATAATGACCAGAGATGCAAAGAGAAATTTAATGAAGGGAAAAATGTTGTTTTCCTGAAACAGATGGTGCTGTATCTGGCATGTCATGAATGCACTGATGTTTGAGCTATAATGACCTCATTAAGTGCTAGCTCAGACCTTGACCTAGAATAAAAGGGTATTTTGGCCTGGTGGATGTGGTTGAACTAAATCTAGTCTAATCTAAATTTAAAGACTATAATAAGGCCTGGTTTGATCATCAACACATGAAATTGCTATTTCTGCTTTAAAAAAATTTATAATCATCTCTTCTACTTTATTTTAATTAAATTGCCATAATATATCCTGGCTTGGGTTCGATCTTCTGGTTGAGAGATATGGGTCCTTTCTGTGTGGAGTTGGTTCTCCCTGAGTTTCCCCCGTGATCAACTGTTTCCTCCCACAGTCTGATTATTTGGAAACACTGAATTGTTTGATACGTACTAGCCTTGCATTAAGTAATGCATTGTAGTGCCGAAGCCTAGATAAATATTTTTCAATGTACAAATAATTGCAAAGTATTCAGGGACTTTTGAACTTAAGAACATTTAGGGTTCCAAACAATTTATTTCAGCTTAATGTACAGATTTCAGGTTACGAACCATAATTATTGATGTTTAGTATGTATAAAATTGCATGTATTTGCTTTTATCTTCTTCTCCCTGTCTGTAGCTTTCCCCCAGGAGCTCCAGTTTCCTTCCACTGTATTTACTTGCCACTTTGATTTGTCAGTAACAACTCAACTGTTTTGGTGCATAGAGGAAGACATCTAACATTCTAGCACTTTGTTCCACCTCCACCTATTGGTTTGAATGCCATGATGCTTAATGTGTTAACTTAGTAAACTTTCAAATGACCTGATTTATTATGAAACGTCCTATTTACTTAGGTAGCTGACTATGCTGGCAGTAAGACACCAAGGCAGCTCACTATGTTTTAGAATACACTTAATAGATACAGTGATGACAATGCAGACTGTGTTCTGTGTTATTATCTGTAAAATAAGATAAAATAAGAGAAAGCATTGTGGTGAGAAAATGGGAAAAAAATTGTGTGATGGTGTAACTGTAATAAAATGCACAATAATTAAAGTAATTAACAATAATTACTTTTAATGCACAATATATACAGATTTTTAAAATTCAGAAGTATCTGATAGTTACTTAGGCTTAACACAAAATAAATTAATACTTGTGACCTCTCATGTGATACTGGTTTAAACTTAGAGCTTAACATCATCTAACTAACGTATGAACCTCAAACACAAGAACCTCAAACACATTTACTTTAATTTACATTTTTTTATTTAATTAAATTTTTTGGTAAAGATTTTTACCAAAACCAGTCTTGACCATCACATTTTTTAAATTTTAATCTGTAAAACTAAAATATGGAACCTTTGTGATGTGCCATTTTCTTCTGATTGCAGGTCACTATCCTCATTGTGCTGGCCCTGGCTTTTCTTGCTTGCATAGTGTTTCTGGTGGTGTACAAAGCATTTACTTATGACCACACCTGCCCAGATGGCTTTGTGTACAAGGTGAGTTTATATAAACATATTGACCTAAATTCAGATATCAATTAAAAGAATTTTAAATAAGCATTATAAAGCATTAAAAACAGTAAATACAAGTATTGGGTTATACAAACCCAAATAGTTTTTATTTGTATTTTTATTGTATTGCAGACAGTGTAAACCCAACATAGTTTATGTTTGCCTGGTCAACTTCATTTAATTTGTTACATTTGGTATACATTCCTGCCTTTCAGACCTGCAACACATTGCAAAGAAGGATAATAAAAGCATTGACCACTTTATGTTCTCATTACTTCTCACCACATTTATAAGAAGTTTTAGCATAGACCAGAGTAAGTGATCAAGTGTTTCAGTTCTTATTTTGTCCCATTCTTTCTTTAGAACATCTTGGTGTGCAGCAGTATTGCTGTTAATGTTGTTGTTAATGTTGTCCCTTTTTCCATTTAAAAATTCTCTGCGCATTTTCCACAAATTCATTATTGGGGACAGGTTAGGACTCCAGGCAGGCCTGGCCAGTGCAGTACCTTTACCCACTTCTTCAATATCCATGCTGTTGTAATGTGTGCAGCATATGGCTTTGCATCTTGCTGAAGAATTAATGGATGTTCTTGGGGAAAAAAATATTTGTGGCAGCATAAGGCAACCCATTCCCTGATGGATTGTGGCTATCAGTAGCTGGTTATAACCCTTTGTTTTTGACCTCATTACTTACCATAAATTGGAATCATACCAACATTTGTGTAATGTGTTGCAGGTTGTAGATTCATGTGAGGATTTTTGCATTTGTTGTCATCAGCTCAGATGTATTGGCACTTTATCACTTTTTGTCTAGATGCTTATTTCAGGTGTATAAAATTTCTAATTATTGATTAATCATTGTGGTGCAAACAATAGTAATTTGTTCTTCATTTGCAATTTTTAATACATTTTAAGTAGTTTGATTATATTGTGACACCAAACACCTAATAATAGCCTAAATGTTTTGCAAAGAATATATTTAATTTCTGTATATGGGCAGCACAATGGCTAAGTGGGTAGCATAGTAAGAAGGTTCTGGGTTCGATCCCTATGTGGGGCGGTCCAAGTCCTTTCTTTGTGAAGTTTGCATGTTTTCCTGTGTGTGGGCTTAGTCTGGGAGCTTCGGTTTTTCCCACAGTCCGAAAACATGCAGCCAGGAAAATTGGAGACACTGATTTGTCCTAAATGTAACTAGTCAATACCATGCATAAACAAGTGTATTGTACTTTTTAGTGCTGGTCCCAAGCCCAGATAAATAGGGAGGGTAGTGTCAGGAAGGGCATTCGGATGTAAAAATGCCAAATCAATAATATGGATCACAATCTGGTGTGGTGCCCACTAAACGGGAAATGTTTAAAAAAAATAAAAAAACAACATTATCAATTGCTATAAATTCTATATTTTATGGTACCTCTTATTGACTTGGTGTTAGAAAGTTATGCAAGCCTTGTCAGGTGGTATATTAGATTTACACTGATCTGACTAAGCAAGCCAATTAAAATGCTTTTGAAATTGCTAACTTGCACTCCAACAGCACAAGAGATGCATTCCAGCATCCCTTGAGGCCTACTACTCTGCTCAGGATGCTAACTCCCGGGGCCGCTTCTACACCGTGATTAGCCACTATAGCATGTCCAAGCAAACCTCGTCACACTCTGTCTCACCTTGGCTGCCAGCTGGCAGTATCCAGCATGATAAGAAACCCCCCAGTTCTGTCACTCAGTAATGCTGCCTATGCTGAATATTTAATGTCCATACCAGCTTTCTTCCCATCTGATTTAACTGATTACTCAAATTTTATCTCTTTGTTGTATTTTACTTATAAAATACACTGTATGGTATTATTTATTTATCTATTTATTTATTTAGTGTTTTATAGTGTTTGTTCCCAATCTGTTTTGTATATGTTACATAGTCGTACAGCATGATGAACAAAGGCATCCAAAACCTTCAATAAGAAACCCTGTTGTTACTTGGTTTAAGTCATTGTGAAATGCATGATACAATATGAATTCTTTGGCTTTTAATTTTAATAATAGCATTATTGTGTTTTGTCCAGAAACATAAGTAACACAGTTACATGCATCACATTGGGCAAACAAAGTCATGGATGCTTCAATGAGTTCTAAGAACATTAGACCCACTGTGTTTTTCCATACTGACACATTGTGCAATTATTACTGTTCTTAATTAGCAGCATTTAAGAGCTTTGCTTTAGCCTGTTCTCTATGTGTGAGGAGGATAATCCTTGGACAAATATCTCCATGTTGGCTCAAGGGTGGTTTCAGTAAAATCCTTGCCAAAGCTGATTTTTCTGCTGTACCCTTTTCTTATAATCTGTTGTCAGAAAAAAAATCTTGGTGTTTGGTAAAATGTAGCAAAGCATTGAGTATTCGACTGTGTATTCTTTAGATGAAAAAATAAAGATAAACAAGATGTAAAATGTTGTTTCTGGTTGGTTATTGTTACTGTGTAATTGGGTTTTCCATCAAACTGACTAATATTGTGTTGGTCCCCCTTTTTCTACCTAAACAGCCCTGCAACTGTGCTGCACTGTGTGTTCCGTCACATTTCTGTCAAAACCTGTATTAACTTCTTCAGCAATTTGAGCTACAAGAGCTCCTCTGTTCCTATGCCTCCAGTTCCTGTAAATTTGTCTTGCGTGACCTAAAGTGGCTCAATGACATAAAGGTCATAAGACTGAGATGGAAACTCCAAAACCGTCACTTTTCTGCTGTACCCCATGATGGGTCAAACTGGCCTTATGTTTTGGGTCATTGTCATGTCATAACGTCCAAATGCATCCCATATGCAGCTTCAGGGCTAATAGGTGTCCTCCAATATTTTCTGATAAAATACAGTATTCATCTTGCCATCAATTTTGATCAAGATCCTTGTACCTGTGTAGCTCACACATCAGCCATCCACCTTAGAGTTTCCCAGTATAGATTGTGTACTTTTCATCATAGGCCCTGTTGACTTCTGGAATTTTTGTCCCAGAAACTTTGAAGCTTGTCTCTGTGCTGTTTGGCAAATTATTAATTGTGCTGCTTTGTGGCATTGACATAGTAATGGCTTTCTTCTGGCGGCTTCTTCAGGTGCCTCATTATTGTGCACCATTAAGCAGTCCTTTAAGTGTTCGGATATTATTTTTGTTTTGTTTTTCCTTGCATATTGAACATTTTTCCTTTTTTGTTGTTGATCTACCATATATTGGCTACATTTTTGACGTAA
>JAYDZG010000014.1:8031450-8060611 GCA_034509265.1 Microcambeva bendego
GATTTACTGATTTCTGTAAAATACTGACCTTTATAAAACATTAGTCGCAGTGTTACATACCATTCGCAGTATAATATACCATTCACAGTAAAAAAAACTGATCAGAGCAAAAGAAAATGCGCAGTGTGAGTTCTGATCTATTTTTTGGTTTTGGCAGTGTTTTTTGGGTCATCATCTTGCTGCCAGATGAAAGATATCCCAATCAGTTTGGATGCATATTTCTTAAAATTTAAATTTAAATTGACAGACAAAATGTTTCTATACACTTCTGAGTTCATTATACTGCTGCCATCGTGCATGAACTCATCAATGAAGATCAATGAGCCCATCTGAAGAAGCCATTAAAGCTTAAGTTGTGTATTTTGTTATTTTCTAATGTGGCTGAGCAGTCATTAAAGCATTTTACTGCCGGTTGTACCATGTGTGACTAAGTATGTGACACACAAACCTTGATTTGATTTATTTTTTCCAAACTAAACATTGTCCCATAATTCCTGAAGTTTGTATCTGTATTTATTGGTAATTTGTGGTTTGCATTACTTTTGTTCAAGTCTTCTGCGAACAGTCGATTGCATTACATTCACCCTTGCCTTCGGGAGGTTGTTGCTGATGCCACTAATGGTTGTTTTTAGCGTCTTTTACAGCACACCCAATGTTTCTCTCATCTTCTGTTGTTTTTCTTGGTCTACCTGTTGGACATCTGTTACATCTGTACACCAGTGATGACTTTCTTCTTCGGGACATTCCAAACAGTCAGTTATTGGCTATGGCCAATATTTGTGCAATGGGTCTTAACAGTAGCTTAACAATAGCTTGTTTTTCACCCATAGACAGCTTTTTGGTTTTCATGTTGATTACTTCTCTAATTATAAAATAAACAGGCAAAACCCACATCTGAAACTGAGTGTAGACATTCTGTGCTATTTGTTGTCTTAATCAATGTAAAAGCACACGCCTGGGCAACAAAACATGAATAACAGTCACATGTTCCAATATATTTGCTCGCAAGAAAAATGGGTGGGTTCAGACAAAGGATGCCATCTTCTGAAGTGTATCAAAGGTCAGACCCACATGTTTTCAGTTTTCAGCAGAAACAAATGGATCAACCTTACTGTTCCAATGCTTTTGGTGGAGAGTGTACCTCTCCAACCCATCTGAGGCAGAAGCCTGTAATTCAAAAGTAATGTATGGTGTTCCACAGATGTCAGTGTTATTTACACTTTACATGCTACCATTAGCAAGGAAATTTACATGGCTTCAGTTTCCAATGTTATGCAAAAAACACTGAAGTCTGTAGGTTCAGGGCTGCATGCCAACAATGCTGTTGCTGCTAAACTGCTGGATACTTATGTACAGTGGGTGAAAATTATTTAGTCAACCACTGACTGTGCAGGTTCTCCTACTTAGAAAGATGAGAGAGGTCTGTAATTTTCATCATAGGTACACTTCTACTATGAGAGACAAAATGAGCATCCAGGATAAAATCCAGGAAATCACATTTTAGGATTTTTAAAGAATCCAGTTATAGTGTTTTTTGTAATGTTCTTTCCAGTGTACAGCAGCAGAATGAAATTAAGAGGAGTCGTAGGAAAATTATTTTAGGGACATTAAGTAGTAGAAGGAGGACTTGCAGGTGGCTATATAGGTGGTGGTTATATTTAGCAGATATCGGTTGAATGAGGGTCTGTAAGTAAAGGGGTGTTTTGTCCTATAGTGGTCTTATAAATGATTTTACACCAGTGAATACTGCAACAATTGTGTTGAGGACCAATTAAGAAAATGATTTTTGCCCTGTACATACTTGAGCAGTGACCAATAAATGGAATTATTGCTCATCAATGGACAGTTTTCCTGTTCTAGGATGATTTAGACACCCATGTCTCACTTTGTCCAAAAGAGACATGACTTTCTACAAGAGGCCTGTGCTTTTATTTTTAGTGGAAATATCAAGGATATTGACAATCTTGTTGGAATTCCGTTGTTATAGAATATATTTTGGTCATGGGTTCTGCCACTATAGAGAACGGAACTGCCAAAGAATACCTTTTAATGAGTAGTGTTTAGGATTTCTAATTGGTTTGTACTGTTCAAAATAATGAATGGGGTACAGTTTTGGCATTATTAAATTTAAATTAGGTAAATTATTATTATCTCATATTGATCTTTACAAAATAATACATATTTTGGGAAAATAATATAGGGAAATTTAGTATTATGAGATGGCACAGTCAATGTGTACATTGTAGTCCTGCCTTGGATGGCAAGTGGATGCAGGAGGTTCTGCTTTCTCTGACTTCTCTACTCATGTTCATCCTATCTTATTTCATCCGGCCTCACTCACTGCACCTTTTTCATAAGTCAACTCAAATTATTTTTCAACTCAAAGTTTTTACCTTTAATTTGAAGTTACAATCTCTGTCTCTTCCTTCATTTTCAGTTGAAAAAATATTGAGAACTAAATTTAAGTAATATTACAAATTTCCACTACTGTCCAAAACTATCATCAGTTCACTTCATTGTCTTTAATCCCTTATCCTAATTGGGTCGGGGAGGGGTGCTGGAGCCTATCCCAGCTCTTAAACGGGCACAATGTAACACCCTAGGTGGGGCACCAGTCCATCTCAGGTACCTACAAGACAATTCTGTGTCTCCGACCAACCTGGTAGCATGTATTTGGACTGTGGAAGTCATCTGGATTACCCGGAGGAAACCCACGCGGACACAGGGACACATGCAAAAATCAGTTCCTTTAACCACACACCCATACATTTGGAATAATTTAAAAGTAGCTACATCAGCACAAAACTAAAAAATCCAGTAGAACGGATGGTCTTCGAAATAAAGTTTAAATATGCCCCATGGAAGAGACAAAATATTATCACTGGAAGTCAGAAGGTTAAATAAAGATAAATATGATGCCTAAAATATGGTATTTGGTATGTAATTTGGCTAAAGTGACTGAGATAAGGTGCTTAAAAATGATGGCTTGTATATAATGGGTCAGTGGTGTTTTTTCTTCTGCATGCTTTCTTGTTCGGTGTACAGATCCTGCAGTGTGGGCAGCTTAACACTAATAGTGTCCTCTGCAAACCTAATGATGCGTTGCAGTCCATGGGTGTTGTACTTGGTGGCTGAGCTGTACCCATACTGTAATGAATGTAATAATGACAGATTTAATAGCAGTAAACTTCCTAAGCTAGTGCAGAAATTACAAGCTCTGCTGGGCTCACCGGATAGAGCTGATGTGTTTTTTTTTATGAAAACTTCTTGAAAAAAGAAATGTCAGGCCCTTTGCTATAGATCTCTAAATTGTGGACAGTTGTTTCAGTGAAGGTCTGCTGATTTTAGCTTTTTTCTTCTCCCGCCATGGACTGATTAGTGAAATGATGCACTGGAATACTTAAATTAATAATATTTTAATTATATCTATTCAAAAGCAAATCCACAATAGGGTGGAAAGTCAGTGGATCTCCATACATTCTTAAGGCACTATATATCAAAACAAATGGGTGGATTTGAACAATAAGTTGTGTTGCCAAATGGATATACTTTAAACTAACCGTAAAGTTTGCTATAAATCAAAATCTTAAAATTTTCATCAAATTTAGAACTTTTCATGACGTAAAGAATGTATATTGTGTAGATTTACTGTGTTTCTTGCATTCGGAGAGATAATTTTATATCTATTTTTAACTATATATTGTGTGTATTTTATGTTTTATAATTATCTATGTACAGCACTTTGTTTCAGCTGTTGTTGTTTTTAAAGTGCTATATAAATAAAGTTGAGTTGAGTGTAGAGGACCTACATAAAATTAAATAATGTAACTATATATGCTTTTCTTTCCTCTTAAAACCCATTTTATCCAATTTGAGATTATTTAAAAAAACAGAGATAAGCCAACAATAAAGTTGTTTAAAATAATAAGTTATACCAGTACCTTGTTTACATTGTTTTCTTTTGTTGCAATAAGACCAAGCCTGGTGCAATAATTTCTGCTTAAAATAAATTCAAGGGCAGCTTGAGTCACATAGTATCAACATAGTTCAAGCATTTATGAGCCAACCACATCAAAAGGTTGTAGGGGAAAAGCCAGTACAATTACAAGCTACCTGAAGTGGTTGACCTAAACCGGTCTGACTTTTTAGTTTTTATTATCATCCCTATCTCCCTATCATTTAGCTTCGTGAAAATGTATTGTACCTGAAAACATTTGAGTTAACAGGTCACACATTTATCTATTTATCCATCAGAAGCTGAATTTGACTTACAATTGCATACAAACATTATCATCGTTGGCATCCAAATGAAGGCATGCCTCATTAAAGCAAAGTGATGTAATTATATTTATTGGCAATTTCCGTTCTCATGTTATCATCATGGCACCAAAGCTCCCTATTTCCTTTTTTCCTGGTTTTCCATTTCTATCTGTAGTACTATGAGTAGGGTAATTACCTGCACAGACATGGCGCTGAACAAAGCAATTAGGGAGGGGCCATAAATAGGAGGTCTAGACTGGATGTCTCTCTCTAACCCCCAACCCTGCTTCCACCCCACCCTGCACCAGTTAAACCCAACAGGTTAGTGCAAAGCTCAAAAAGCATACATCACAGCCCATCAATTTTAATCCAGTGTGGATAGATCAACCACATAAATTTCAGGGATGCCAGTTCTGGTTTTAAAAGGCTTGATCAAAACATGTCTACATTGCTGTAGTCACGCTAGCTAAACCATAGAGTCAAGTTAATATGCTTGGTTTCTTTTAGCTAGTTATTACATGTGGCTACACTCACTGAAAGGAAACAATGATTCTACTGAACAATTAAACAAACTCGGTGCAAGTCATTACATGTTACATGAGTTTATTTGTGTGGTAGTGACTACTATGTCATTTTAAGTGAGTAATGTCTATAATAAAGATAATAAAGATGCAAATCATTGTTCCATGGTTGCCAAAGTGTGTAACTGGCTAATCATTTCTTTATTGGCTACTGTTTTGTTTAGACTCCAAAAAAATCTTTATGATTTTAATAATTAGTCCCAAATAATTTCTAAAAACGTAACCTGAAAACTGTGGGGTTGTTTAGCGTAACTCTGTGCACTGCAGCATTTTATAATTATTTGTTTGTCAGTGTTCCATTTTTAATATGAAGATATTAATGGTTTTCCATTCCATTTAATGGTTTTCCATTGTTCTAAAAATCAGCTTGAGTCCACTAACATTAGATGGAACAGTGTACTTTTGTTGATTGGAAAGATTTTCAGAAAGGGAATTTGTGTGGATGGTCGGATATAAATCAAATAAAAATGAAAAATATCCTTGCCAACTTTGATGGAAAATCCCTGATACTGTCCACATCATGCAATGTTTTTATTGGCTTTAAACTGTCATGTAAGGACAGATTTGACAACTTGTTTTTCTGATCTTGGTGCTTGGTCAAACTCATATTTGTACTGGATTTAGCACTCACTATTTTGTAAGTGTTTTTCTCAGCTGCCACCAAAACAAAATTATTATATTTATTTTTTTGAGGCCATAAGGTAAATATAATAAACAGGTAAAATGCCATTCTGTATTAAATGAAATAAAAATGGCATACTCCAATATGCAATGTTAGTAAAGCATATTTTTTTTATTATTAATAATATATTTTTACAAAAACTAAAATGTAACTTTACTTTTTCTAAATTTAAATGTTTGTAATTTGAATTTAAATAAAATATTACTTGAACACAACTGTGCAGTTCAGTTCATTTTCTTTAATCCCTTATCCTAATTAGGGTCGGGGAGGAGGGCTGGAGCCTATCCCAGCTCTTCAATGGGCGCAAGGCACACGGTAATACCCTGGATGGGGTGCCAGTCCATCGCAGGTACTTACAGGATAATTCAGTGTCTCCAATCAACCTGGTAGTATGCCTTTAGACTATGGGAGGAAACCGGAGTACCCGGAGGAAACCCACGCAGACACAGGGAGAACATGCAAACTCCACTCAGAAAGGACCCAGATCGCCCCACCCGGTGATCGATCTCAGGACCTTCTTGCTGTGAGGCGACAATGCTACCCACTAAACCACTGTGTCACCCAAACACAACTGTTTTTGTCTATATTTGTAAAATATGTTAGTGTTCTTTGTTCATTTTTAACACAAGGGAAAAAAATGTTTACAATCTGCTGCCCTAAGAAAATGCACAATGTGCAAAAACCTTTTTTGAGAGTGACAAACCAAGCCAAAGTGATGTCAGCAAGTTTTCAGTAAAAGCATTATCTGTAATATTTTTCAGGCAAACTCTGAACATCATGAAATATCTCTCTTTACCTTCTTTTACTCATTCTCTCTTTTTAAAGCTCCATCTGGATTTCATCAGCTCATTTCCGGACTAGTATTACAGTGAACAATTATCTTTAGATCAGGAGACGGCAGAACTTAAAAGAAACATAGTAGCAGGGGGCCGGCAGCAGATGAAAACTCGGGGACACATATCCCATCGCTTTAATGAAATCAACCTGACTGTCCCACTGTGGCTTACCACACTGGCATAACATGCTGTCAGCACTTACTTACACAGCCAGAACAATAATCTCAAGGTAATAAAAACAGAAGTGGCCAAAAAGTGCAACCTGTCACATATAATATAACAGATTATTATCGAGCCTTATAAATAATAAGCTATTGCTATTTCTAACCTCATTAATGGGTCAGATTTATTAGACTCACATTACTTTAGCAACTAACGACATAGTTTATTAGGAGTCTTGGTAAAAATAGCCATCCTGTGGTCTGAACAGCCAGGAAATAACTAATTTGAGGCCTATCAATCAGTTACAGGTTTTACGTTTTTTTAGTAGTTCTTCAAGGGCACGTGCCAGGACTTTGACATCTGAACTTTTGGGTGGAGGACCCTAAACAGTTTTCCCTGTGCTCCCTTCTTGGGAGGAGGGGAATTTTTCTTCCCACTCAAGCCAGCACTATTGAGACTGGCGTCTCTTGCTCATTAAACATGTTGGGGTCAGACATGAGCGTCTGCCTGGGGCCACAAGGGGCAGGAAGGATTGCATTAATGAAGGGGCACCCACTGACCGGGTGTCAGGTGACGAGATGCACTAGACTTGAGTTTTAGAGGTCTCTTTATGTGGGTGACTATGCTTTAATGTTTTGTTTTTGTTTTTATAATATTTTTGCACTACAGTAATACAAATAAGATGTATTTAAAAGTAAAATGTACACATTTAAAGGTTACACAAAATCAAAATCCAATAAATGTTTGGAAAATGTAGGTCAAAAGCAAATATAAACAGATTTATAGACTATACCACTGGTTACAAATGCAAACTGAAAATACTGCCACATGCGCCAGAGGTTGTGGATGCTCTGGCTTTGTGTGCACTTTGCTTCTCAGATTGGCAGTTTGGACCTCGTTATTCTCAGAGCCATCAGCAGTGTATGAGTACCTCTGGAGTCATTCACGGTTCTGGTTGGGTCTTGTAGTGATGGATATAGTGGTGGTGACAACTTATTTGCTGATGTAAACAGGTCACTTAAGTCATGTACTCCTCTAGATTGGTGAAATCACTGTATATCAGCCTCCCTTGATATGTCCCAGTCGGTGCACACAAATTAGTCCTGAAGAGCAGAGATTCAGTGCCATGTTTCCTTCAAGTATTTCAGGGACATTCACATGGTCTCCTTGTGCCATGGGGTGCCCATTATTTTGCTTACAAAAATCATCCACTTTGATTTAATGTGCACATGTTCCACATTCCAATTCTTGTAATATTTTTGGCTCAGAATATTGCTTTCTTCTGCCAGAGATATTATACTGCCATAATACTTGAGGTACTAGCTGAAGTCAAATTGCCTTGACCAAAAGGATTGATTGCACACATTGTTCCCAAAGTGGTTTTGCATTGTACGGGGATGGGTTGTTAGCTCTGCCAAACCCTTCTCCTTTCTCTGGCTGCAAAAATAAAGGCAAACTAAATATTACAAACATCTGATTAAACAGGTTAAATAGGAATTAAACATTTAGCAAAAGGCAAGTGAACCAAATATGAATGGTACTTTTATTAGTTCCAGGCAAAGTGCTGCAGTAGACTACTGGTGTGACAACATAGTACCTTTTTTAATGCATTTATTTTTGTATATATTTGCTATTTTATTATTTTCACTGATTTTCTTAACAACGAAATTCAGCTTATGTCCAATAAACACTGAATACTAAACACGTTTGCCAGTACCCAACTTATTGATATGGTTTTTTTTGTTTCAAAAATGAAATATGTACATGAAAACATGTTTGGACTGAACACTTATTACTTTCTTTAGAATCAAATTGCATTATTATGTTCATGTCAGCTCTTGCTTATGCAGTGAGCACATAATGACAGGTCAGCAAATACACCCATAACCTTCCCTGCACTTAAGGAACAATTACAGCATGGTGGTGCCTCCACCTGAATTAAAGGCCTATCTCCAGCTAGTAAAGTGTCATAAATTGAGGTGTCTGCACATAGTATGCTCATTGTCTGTGAAAAATAAGGTCAGTTGAAGGGCCCTTGGTGTACCCATGAGGTTTTACAAGGAAACTCCAGTCACGAAGGCTAGTGAGTCATGATGTCTAATGATTTCATCAGTGGAAGAGCTTTGACATGGCAGTGATCCATGATTATAATGCATGGTACAAATCTAAGGCTTTAATAAAAGGATCCAGATCAGGAAGAAGCTTGAGTAGGTGCCCTTGTTAATGTCCATTTGAGGTTTAACTTTGAGAATTTGATGGGATCCTGATTGGTCAGGTTGTGCTGCTAAATGCCTCAAGCTGTTTACAAATGGTGCAGAGTATAACTTCAAGACATAGGAAATGATTTGCTAATTGCATAAACCTATGTTTATCATGCTCTCTAAACAGGGATCTACATTTTTAAAGAACCCCTTGTGAGTTTCTGTCTGAACACACACACACACACACACACACACACACACACACACACACTTGTTTCTCATTCAGCATCATAATCAGTGACAATTAGCAACAACATGATTCATGTAACATGTAGCTTCCCTATTGTAAAGTGTTAGATCTGTATTTTTACAATGCACAATCATGTCTTTGCCTCTAAGTAATAGTTGTCCTTCTTTGAGCTAATTGAAGCTGGCGCCATGCTTCTTTAGCAGGTAGTAATTTTCTCTCATTACAGCAAATGCTTACTCAAAAGGGAAGGCTCCGGAAGCTTAATGTGGCAAGAAAAAAAAATGTGATGACAGCTGTTGTTGTCTTTGCCAAGCATTTTTGTTCAGGCTAGTGGCTGTTCTAAAATATATTTTATAATCAAAAGAATGTGAACTTTTTTCTGTTTACTTTTTTGACTCACTTTATTGCATATTCTGTAATAATTAATTTGCTTTGTGTGTAGTTGTATCTTTTAGCTATTTGGTAACAGGTGAGGGACTCGTGACTGGGCATACAATCAGTGCCCATTACACTGGTGATTAGCATCTCTGTGACAGTGTCATTGATACAGTGTTAGCTGGGAAAGCAAGAATAGAGAACATTTAATGTTGCAGTTTTGTAATTATGCTGTCCTCAGTTCTCACACCCTTAATCTTTTGTTAGTAAGAAAAGTGAAAGAATACATGGGTGAACACACCTATGTCACTTATATTTATTAATACAATGAGGTAGATTATTGTAAAGATTGCAGACCTTTTTGTAGTTTTATGAGGATCATGAGTTGAGTAGTGGAAAATGTTTTTCTTATTGTTGCATTTATGAAAGGTTTTCTGAAAGCAGGGCTTGTTTTGTGTTCAACAACAAAAAGAGTGTTAATACCGTTTTTACGGTTTTCAAAAACGTTGGGCATTTCGTTACTTTTACTGAAACAGTTGGAGGACAGGGGTAGTCATTGGCCGTGTTTGCTTATAATCTGGATTTAGTACCATCTGATCTCCACCTTTGGATAATTGTATGTTATGAATTAAAAATGCTTTTACTAGCCCATACATAGGTTTGGAATGTTGAAGAAGTCATCACAAGTGGTGTACAGATGTAACAGATGTCCAACAGGTAGACCAAGTAAAACAACAGCAGTTCATGAGAGAAACATTGAGTGTGCTGTTAAAAGGTGAATATATCACAATGTACTGTTTGCAGAAGACTTCATGAACAAAAGTACAGAGGCTTCAGCAGAAGATTCAAACCACTAATTACCAAGAATTATAGATAAAAGCTTCAGAAATTCAGGGACAAAGTTTTTTGGACTGATGAGACCAAGATGAACCTTTATCAATGTGATGGAAATGCTAAAGTTTGGAAAAATAAAGAATCTGCTCATGATCCCAAACATACTAGATCATCTGTGAAACACACTGGAGATAATGTCCATGGCTTGAACTTGCATGGCTTCTTATGATGGGCTAATTAATCTTCATTGATGACATGCATGATAGCAGCAGTATAATCAACTCAGAAGTCCGCAGAGACTTTTTGTCTGTCAATTAAAAAGAATATATGCAACTACACTGATTGGGAGTTTCTTCACCTAGCAGCAATATAATGACCCAAAACACATTTCCACTACTACAAAGGAGTTTTTCAGGGGCATGAGGTGGAATGTTTTTGATATGCATAGTCAATATCTAGACTTAAACTCTATAGGACACGCATGTTACATCCTAAAAAAGAATAACTCGCTAAAAAAAACACCAACTGAGGCTGCAGTGAAAGCCTGGAAGAGCATCACAAAAAAAGAAAGCAAAAGTTTAGTGATGTCAGTGGGTCACAGATTTGCAGATGCAGTTATTACAAGCAAAGGATTTGCAAATATGGCATCTTATTTATCTATTTCAGGTTTATCTGTTCCAGTACTTTTGCTCACAAGTAATTACGTGGGTTCAGACAAAATGTGCTATTTTCTGAACTGTGTATCAGATGTAAATACCCAAAAGTTTAAATGTTGATCTTTTACCTCATATGCATCTTTCAATGTCAAACCCAAATATTTTTAGTCTACAGCTAAAATAAATGAATTGGTCCAATACTTTTGAACGAGAGTATATGTTACTAAACGTGTGAAATGGTTTGAAATAAACATAGTAATCTAACCACAGCACGCATTTCCACTGTCATTTAAATCATACACGATGCCAGAGAACTTTTGCCAGAGAACAGGGGCATTTCTGCATAGATACTATACTGTGAATGGCTTTCTGTTTATCTAATAAAGTTTCAGGTTGTATTTCTTGATACAGCTGTGGACTGTGTTACGTGACAATTGTTTTCCAAAGTATTCTTTAAGCCTATAGGGCTATATTTAGCACGGCAGCAAGTTTGTGATTTGCTGATAAGATCTTGACAACAATACAAGTTTAGTTTGGAAAATTAGCCTCAAATCCAACTCAAAACAAAAAATATATATACCACAGCTTAAAAGCCTGTTATAACTTGCCTCTGCTTTCAACTTTCCAAAACTTTCTCAATGTCTTGTAGAAGTACAGAGAAGTACAGATTGTAGCAGAGCAAAATAAGTGAATTGCTATAGCACTGGTTTAGAACAAATTGATTCTGATGGTTGTGAAGAACTTCAAAGCTGAACCTCTAATTGTAGCACTTGAGGTTCATCCAAACATACTGACATAAAATCAAGCATCTTTCTTTCCTCTTAATGAGCTACCAAAACATTTCCTAACATTTATCTTGGCTGTTGAGATTAGACAGGAAAGGATGTGTTGGTCAATTTCTTATAGACTCGTCCTCTAGGGGCTTTCATCAAGATTTAGTTTGAAAGGCATTTGTTGGCTAAAGCCACTGTTTCATTTTAGCGGTATGTTTTTCTTTTCTGTTGTGTTTTCATATGTACTCTGTTGGCTTCCATGACCTTCTACAGTACAGTGAGTCTACCTGATATCTATGTAATTACAGTCAAGAAGGCTTTCCCAGTGAATATATGGAATGACCCCGATTGTGCTTGACAGGTTGCCTGCGGCTAAGGGGCGTGGCGGGTGAGTGTGTGCTGGGTGTGCGTGTGTGTGTGCGTGCTGAGCGGAGCCGCCAAACTGCCACAGTTTCTCCCCTGAGGAGAGGCTCTTTTCATCTCCCCGCTCACTGGCGCCTTTGCAAACCTCAGATTGTCTGTGAAATCACCCTGCTTAATAAACGCTGAGGCCTCTTGGGAACGGCAGTCTCATAGAATCTCACCCTGCAGCTTTGTGTGCATGCTACACACACAAACACATTCATGCAAAAAAAAAAAAAAGACCAGTCCAACAGGCAGCTGATTGCCTTCTTAACTTTTCATTACAAGTGAAGGGTAATGTTTATTTTGAGTGTAATTATCTAAATGCAGTAAGTGTCATGGTTAAGAAACAATTCCCCATGTCGGCACAGGCCCAAAAGTAATTAGTCCCTCTTAAGTGCCTTTATTACATGTAGTGCATAGTGGAAGGACTGTGAACATGCAGGCTAGAATAGAATAATATGTTCAGTGACAGACATTGTTTTGCCTGAGTAGAAAAATGAATTTCTGTAGAAGTGGGTTTGTTGGCCTGAAGAGTAAAGACACCAAGTTAAGGATGGAAAGGCATTTTACAGTTTGTGAATGCATTGCTAGCTCTAACATTGCATTGTATTGCTAATTAATATTTTTATAATAATTTAATATTAAGTTATAGGCACATAAACATTTAAAAGAATGTCACCCATAGACTGATACAGAGTGAGTTACTCTGTACTTAATTATAATCTGCATTACATGCTATATAACATTACATGTACCAAAATATGTTGTTGCTGCACTTTAAAGTAAGAAATGAACAACAAATAAATTAATCTTAAAATAGGACATTCTTGAAATATGTCTAAAGTAAATGGCTCATACACTCATACACACAATCATTAAAAACACAATACTAAAATTTGGAATGACTCACCTTTGTTTTTCGATCAACCTTAGCATTGTGATGTTCCCTTTCACTGCTGGTCTGCATTGATGTGACTGCTTCACTTAATTGTTTCAGATTTGTCAGCTGTGGAAATAAGATTGTAGATGTAAAGGATGGACCGAAACAATTATCTTTTGTGGCATTTGAATCATTTGAATCGGGCTTGTGTGGCCAGAAATACTTTTCACAAACCATTTCATCACATTGCATAACTGCCAACTACACTTCATGGGACGCAATTAATTTTTTCCTGCTTTATGAAATTCAAGGAATTGAATCAATGAAATACAGTATTCAGTTCAAGCCCATGCATCTAATTATAAAAATATACATTTTAAATTAGTTATGAATATGCAAAAAAATAAATTCCTGTAGCATTTTTGAAAATATTTTTGACATTTCAACCAAGTATTTTAATTTTGTTTCTCAATGAAATGATTAATTGAGGAAAATTTGTTGAATATTTAAATCCCTACAAGAAACAATTGGAATGTACATAATACATTATTATTTCTGATTTACACATTCATTGTCTTGACTCATTATGGAGAGGTAGGTTGGCACAATGACTGCATATCTTTGCATGATCTCCCATCATGTTTGTTTTTCCTCCCAGTTGTCCAATCACTAAAAAGGGAATATTTATTCACACCACAATGATTTGATTTACCCCGGCTGCCCTTACTGTTGCAACACTCCTATTTACCTGTGCTTGTGACCAGCACTACAATGCACTGGCTTTTACATCCTAGTGGCCATGTACAAACAGGGTACAGTTGATTTTGGACTATGGGAGAAAAACAGAGAACCCTGAGGAAACCCACGAGACGAACAGAACATGCGACAGTGCTACATATATATAAATCAAGGCTTTTTATTGCAAGTTTTCACTAGTTATATTATTATGCATACATATTGAATTTTGGGAAACATTAGGAGTGTAACAATTCAGAAAAGAATCGATACAAACGATTGATTTGGGGGGGAATTCTTTTTCAAATTAATTGATTTTCAAATTAAACAGCGCTGACATTCTTTAAAAAAAGAAAAAAAATATGTCAAACACGACATCTTATTAAACGTCAATTTACTGATCGCGAACATTACGCAGGCCAATCAGAAGTGCGCGAGCGGCGCGTGGCTAGCTGGCGGTGCATCATCTCGTGTTCCTATTGGTTAATAGTTTGCGCCAGTCTGCGCGCAAGTTGCTGGTGGCGGGTTAAAGGCTAAAAGTTGTTTCTGAGGCGAGTGTGATTGACTGCAGCGGAAATTCGATACTGAAAGAAAGCTGCGCTGTCCGTCACTAACACAGAGAGAAGCGCAGCGGACGCTGAGAGGCGGTGATGGAGGAACGCAAACCTCATGCTCCGAGTCTTTCCTTCAGCGTGGAATCACTTATAGCCAGTGACAGAAACAACAAGGACCGAGACCAAAGTAATGAAGACGCGTGTGTGATTACGTTCAATAAAACGTCCTGCCAAAACATGGAGGAGGTGAGACAACTCTTCAACCAGAGTTCACTCAAATCCGAGTCTCCGGAGCTTGATGAGTTAACAACTGCCTGGATGACAAACTCCACATACTCACGTAAGTTGAATACAATTTACGAATTCAAATGATTTCACATTGACATCATGTATAATTTATTTAAGGGAAATGCACGCGCAGAAGCAAATTCCCAGTCTGAACGTGCCGAATTTTCACTATCGCGAGACGCAGGTGTGATTAAAGTCTAAATTACTGTAAAACTGAATCAAAACTAATGCAGTGAAATTAAATTAATGAATTAGTTTAAAACAAAACGCAGAATCACTAAAAGGTCATTTCAGAGATAGTTGTATTGTACCTTGATGCTTCGTGCAAAAAAACTTTTGTTCTGTGTTGTTTGGTTTAAAGTAAACTTGATGTTGATGCAAAGGTCATGGCTTTACTTACAATTGTATTGTTTTTTTTAAGTACACGACAGATTATTGTTCCTAAAGATGAATTTATGGTCTATAAATTATGGTTTTGATAAAACCCCTTTATGTGCATTTCTTACGTCACACTATACAAACATTTACCACAGGTTAAACTTAACCTTACCGTACCATAACGTGTTGTCTTAAAGTCCCTTGTAGTATTTGTTTACTTATTATATGTGCTTATTCAAATAATTATGCTACCAAAACTGTCATATATAAAGTACAGGATGTCCCTAAACCCTGGACACAATATAAGTCTAAAACTATTATTTACTATTACTATATGTGTACTAAATGCACTCATCCATATTGGATCACAGATTGCGAAAAACACTTTAAATATGTCATTGATTGATATTTAATGAAATAAAATGTTTAAGAATTTATTAAAATGTATTAAAATATGCATGCATCCAGACTTGATTTAGTCATGTACTTCATGTACCATAATATGTTTCATATTCGTTTCATAATGAAAACAAAACTATAATAATTCATTGATTGTTTTGACTATAATACTGCAGTCATCTTTACACTTTAACATTTAACTTAGTCTATATAATGTAACAATAGTGATCTCAAAACACCTTTAAAGGAAAGGTCAAAAAAATCCATTATGATACATTATTTTAGAAAAAAACAAATATAGTTATATATGTATATAATATAGTTATAAAGTTTCTCTTAACACTACTACATCCTGCAGGTTCTAATTATTATTTAAATATTTTTAATGGATTGTCTTAATCAAATAAATCATACATAAATCTATACATCGTACAGTTCAGATTTACCCATCATCATATGTACTTGTACTAGTTGGAAATAACACAGTGCATGTAAAAAACTACATAGGCTACTGTTCGTAAAGTATTCTAGGATTTTTATTGAATTCTTAGTAAATCCATTAATGTAATTTATGTGTCATGTACCATTACTCTACAGGCCACGTTAGTCCACAGTGCACGCTACGCAAGCACAAGTCGAATCGCAAGCCACGGACGCCATTTACGACAGCACAGCTCCTGGCACTCGAACGCAAATTTCGACAGAAGCAGTACCTGTCCATTGCCGAGCGTGCCGAGTTCTCAAGCTCACTGACACTCACTGAGACCCAGGTAAAGATCTGGTTCCAGAACCGACGGGCCAAGGCTAAGCGGCTACATGAGGCTGAGCTTGAGAAACTAAAGTTGGTTGCTAAGCCTCCGCTTACACCATGCCCACCATTTACTCTGGCACTGCCTGTTGGACAGCCACTATACAGTAACTCTTATCCTTACCAAAGGCCTTTGGTGCCTGTTTCTCCCATTGGAGTATATGGGACACCGCTGGGCTATGGAGTGTATCACCTGGCATGATTGGATGTGACTGGAAAGTCTGTTTGGATGCAACAGCAAGCCAAAAGTAAACAGCACACAGCGTGGAATGGATTTCTTTCCTGAAAGGATTTTAAAAGGGCCTAAGATGGAAAGAAGGGTTTCTGTGACTGACAGACTGTATATTACTGTGTAGGTATACTGTCATACCTAGTTTTGTATATATTTTTATTGATGCCTTGTGTATAGAAAGTGCCTTTCACTTACCTCAGTGTAATATATTAAATAATTCTTAGACAACATATCCACTTGCCAATACGTTTATGTGATTCGTATTTACTTCACACCACAAACAAGATTTTTCTCAGTGTTAAATGCCTCCTTTTTAAGATTCTTAACAAGAAAAATCATGTGCTAATTTGCTCACAACAGCCAACATATTGCCCTAACAACTGCGAAATCCTATGGAAATTTACATATTGCTATGCATTTTTTTTTGTATTGAGGAAAAGTCACGTTTTACAGATGAAATGTAAATAAGATTTTCAATGTTATTTTTTCAATTACAAATAAATTTATTATGTTTTACTAATTTCTGCATATAATAAGCTTTATTTTTTTGTTTTTAATTGAACCTTAAAGTCTTTGCAGAGTGACTTATGGATCATATTTTGGTAATCTTTTTGGTCCAACTATGGCTATGGTAAACTTTTAGGCTATTTGATAATCTTTTTGGACCAACTATGGCTATGGTGAATAATGCGGGAATGGAGGAGCAGACTTAATTGAAATGTTTACTTAAATGTATCCAAACCGATTTACATTAGTTACAGTATAGAGCCTGAGCAACTGAGGGTTTGGGTTTTTCTCAGTTCCTTCTTCGCATAACTTATTTGACATGTTTACTGTGCTCATGCATTTCACAACAGGTTTTAAAGGTTAAATTATAGAGGCACAAAAAGCAGCGGTTTTATAATAGTGCAGCACTAGGTAACATATCTATCCATGATTAAATATTTTAAGGCATTTATGCCCAATACATTTAAAACATAGGACCAAGATGGTAACAAACATGTTATTCAATCTGTAAGCCTTTTAAACAGGGGTTGCATTAAAGTTGTCACACATAGTCAAAAGGCATTTTCCTTTGTTATGGATGGATCTGTAAAATAAATGTACTTATAATATATTAAAATTTTACATCCACATGTAGATTATTTTGAGTATGAGTACAATTTATCGTTTCATAAAAAAAAATCCACATACCAAAGCTGCAAGGGTTATTCCATACCATTTTAAAAAAAACCATTCCAATACAACAATTGTGACTGTTTGATGGTAATAACATACAATTTATATTTAACAGGTATGCCGTTTTAAAAATGCTTAACTGTGTAATGAGCTCTTGTAGTTTACTAATTACTTTTGGTTAATTGGATGTTACTCAATATAACAGTTGCTCAGCATAACAACAATTACAAAGACATCCAGAAATGATTTAATATTAGGAAAAATAATATAAAATGTAAAATGGCTTATATAAGCTATACAAACATATTTAGCAATAGCAGATTAGTTACATAATATTTTTAAAAGGCATCATTACAACTGTTGCCCACAAAAAATAAATTATCATTGAACAATATCTGCTTCACACAATATATTTTTATAGTAGTCTATATTACAAAGTTCACATTCAATTATTAAAGTACATTATTTTTAGTGTTTTAGAAATAACTGCTACATACCTGACAAATGTGTTCAGTATGACTTTATTTAAATGGTGATGCTTTAAATAACTATGACGTATAGACCATAACATATCAACTTTGTCTCCTACTGTCAAAATAGATGGTAAATTGTTAGGTCAATGCATTTACAGAATAGTTATAAAGTTTGTTTTCTGAAATGAAATGTAGTATACAATATAATAAACCCACTGTAGACAACACTTACCTACAGGCTGCATCGTAAAGCTTTCTGAGCATACTCAACATTCTTTAGGGTTGTTGTAATTTAGCAAACATTAATGCTTGGGATGAATGTACTTTATTAAAGTAAACAGTTGAGCATGTCCATGCCAACAAAATGGGTCCTAAAGCTGTTTGAACAATAAAATGTTAGGTTTTAATCTCTCATAAACTGGTTGTTAATAGACTCCGTCATGTTTTTCTTGTATATTCATGATGTCAGTCATATTCAATTTACTTATTTTTTGTTACAACATAAACATTAAATAAGATGCTTGTTAAAATGATTTTATAGTATATTTTAGAATATACGGTTGTACTTTAGATTATAACCACTCCCTCACTTTCCTATCTGCTTACTCAATCAGGGTTACAGGGTGGGTCCTGGAGCCTATTCAAGCTTTTTACTGGGTACAAGGCTCACAAAATCACCCTTGCAGGAGGAAAGGTGGACAAGAGGAGAACATGGTCTGGGGGGATTTTTGTGTGGAGGTTATATCTTGTTTAGATTATAATGTTAAGTAAATTATAAAGTCAGTTAATTCTTCATTAAATGTAATATAATCACTAATTTCCATCACTAATTTGACTGTTTATTGCCTAGAGGTTTCTCACTTATTTAAGCAAAAACCATAGTCATAGATGCCAAAAGCCAAACTGCTATAAAACCACATTTGTATGTATTTAGGAATTTTGGAACTAAATTGGAACCAAAGTTAGAACATTTTAATTATCTTTAACCACAAAATTCACAGTAAATGAGCCAAAAACACACATGCATTTCATACTGCATAATTCAGGACAAACTAAATCTGTAAGTGCACTTCTACATTAGCCTTTACATTAGCTCAGTTTGATATATTACATTATTCTGTGCTATTAGTCAAGCACTTCACACATCAAATAGTCTCTTTAGGAGGTTGGGTGGCTTTTGGTTTAATGACTTCTTTTCCCACCTCGTTCATCAAGTTGTGGCACTATAAAAGTGCCACCTCTAATAAGTGTGCAGTTCAGGAATTGCTTACAACTTCTTCACAACTTTGATGTGATGTGAAAAGGCAGTGCTTTATTTACAAGCTTCCCTTTAATCAAAACAAGTAGAGGTTTGACCTATTATTCTGATGAAGAGCAGATTGTGCCACGTGATGCATAAAACTATAAAAACTATGTCAAATCAATATTGCAGACCACAATCCGCTGTGGGGACCCTTAACGGGAGCAGCCAAGAGGGTTCACAATCAAGTTTGGATGAAATAAAGTAGAAATAAACATATTTCTAAATTATTTAAATGTATTAAGACATTTAGGTATGTTTGAATGAGGGAGTAGAATTGGGAAAAGCAAGCAACTATCTCGCTTAAATGCTGAATAAAATTACACTATAATACTGACTTTATTGCCTTGTTTGGCCTCCTCAGCTGGAAAATGTTGAATAACATGAAACAAATACCTACCACAGATTTAAATAACCTGGAAATTCTAAAAAATCGTTAAAAAACAAACAAACTAAACAAAAAAAATTGAAAGGTTTTGGGATTTTAGAAATCTGGACCAAAAATGTTATACATTTTATATTTAGTCCATTTAACAATATATTCATCTGTATCATAGTCAATTTAATAGTATATTCTTATGACATATTCACCTGAATATATTGCCCATAGCACTGCCCACATTAAGTGAAAAAGTGAAAAACACTTTTCTTTTTAGAATTACACCTGTTAGTGGGTGGAATATATTAGACAGCAAGTAAAGATGTGAATTTGTGGCCCAGCTGCTTGGGTCAGAGCACCTCCAAAACTGCAGCTCTTGTGGGGTGTCACCAGTCTGCAAGGGTCAGTATCTGTCAAAAGTGGCCCATGGAAGGAACAGTGGTAAGCCGAAAACAGGGTCATGGCTGAGCTGTGAGCAAAACAGTTAAGTTAACAGTTTATACTGGTTCAATTAGAAAGGTGTCAGATTGTTGAGTATAGGGTAGCAAATGGGAAGCAACACAATGTTAGGAAGGTTGTCATAATACTATGCATGGACGATGTAATTTCCTGTTCTTGTCTTGTTTGACCTCCTCTGCTGGCTGCATGTGGAATAACATTAAGTAAATTAAATTCAATTTGAATTCAATTTGAAATCTTTAAAGGAAAGCGGTTCAATTTTTCATGAACAGGTTTTCAAATTTGATTATTTGGGATTATTTTATTTTTACATCTATAATTAATCATGGATGCTTGATAAAGTATGTCTGTGCAAGATACCATATGAGCTGAAGTACTGAGACACTTCAAATCAAATCAAGCAGCTGGCCATGTAGTCGGCCTTTATGCAAATTGGGATTTTCAAAAGAACTCATTAAATGACTCTTACACAGCAGGATGTCGCCGTTGCAACATGTTGCTGCCTAAAATTTCCCTATATATTCCCCAATCATCTGTGAGGGATATTATTGAAGCATGAAAGTGTTTGGGAACCAAACCAATGTTTCCAAAAATGGCCATATCATGTAAATATTACAGTTCTCTCCAGATACATCCAGAAGAAAGAAGGTAGAGGTAGACAGTAAAAAAAGAAAAATAACGAAAGTTGAATCACCACCATTAACAGTAGTTCAGTCCACCAGTAAGAAAACAAGATAACTCCATTACACCAGCAGCGGCTACAAGAAACTAAAGGAGGCCACTCCATTGGGTATCACATGGCAGTTCCCAAAGAAAAAAGCTGAAAAGCATGCCCATATAAGATCTGGTGGAGAAGAAAGATAAGCCTTAGATATCCCAGCACACTGTCTCACAGATTGAGTACACAACACAATGCACTGGCATTTAAAGACACTCATGGATAAAACACTTAATAAGACACAGAGTTTATTGAAATAGTATGGGCTATAGCTTCATGCCTTTTGCTGGTCCTACTAGATGGCAGCTAAACATAATATGCATACATGCATGTGCTTCCTTATATTCGGTCAAAATTCAAGGTACTTTACTAGGCTACATTTTAAGGCATCTAGGAATTCCCACAGCCCTCTTTCAGGAGTGCCTGTAGGGTGAACTAAAATGCTACGCAGAGAGCTCACAGACCCACTATATACATTAGCTTACCGTATATAGACATGCAGAAATCTTTACATTCTAATTTGTGATTTAATTTGGATATTAAATATTATAAATATATTGTGGTAATAAATATTAGAATAAATAAACCACATCCTACCAAACACATCCACACAACATCTGATTCCCCCTTATAGGAGAATCTGGCACACTCCCCATCTCAGAACTAGAATCATGATACTAATTTTTAATCCATTTGGTTATTGGTTAGTTCACTTCCTTGACTGTTGGCACTGCTATGACCACCGAACTGGATCTAGTGCTACATCTTTAGTAAGGCCAGTTAGCACCAGGACAAGGTCTAAATAAATTATTCCTTTTTGGTCAAACTAGCAAATGTTTTTTTTTTTTGGGCTGTATCTCCCACACTCGCAAGTGAAAGCCCATACCCCTCTCCCACCACTCAGCTGGGATTGCATTGGCATGATTTAAGGACTTGCCGGAGTTGCTTATATGGTCCCAGTCATGTAAATGATGAAGTAATTTAGATGCGTCATGTAATACACACTGTACATATGGAGGATTTTCTCAATTAACTACTATAATTTAAAAAGCAAAGAATGAATGCCGCTTTTGGGGGATATCTCTATAGCCCTTGGTCAAATCATTGGATACTGCACCTACCATTTTATGACTTTCCATAATTTTATCAAGGTGTTTCTGAAACATCTCTTGTGAACAGATGGGCAAAAAGTTTGGGTATATGCCATGTCCATGAAGAGGTTTTGATGTGAAAGTCCATGAAATTCCAATTGTCACAGACTTTAATTTTTCTTTCCAGATGAGAAGACATTTCTGCAAAAAGTAGGTATTTGACATCATTGTGCTCTTGCAAACTGTAACCTCTTTCTCAAAGCAGTACTTTCTCATTGCTGAGTGTACTTTTATGTGTTTACATTTGTTGAGAAAGATGCTTTTGTCCCTGTTTCCTCAGACATTTGTATGTAATCATTTGTTCTTGGAAATATATTTTGATTTTTATAGTGATTATATACAAATGTTAGGCCAATTAATTCCTCTAGCTTTTAAGATTTAGGTTTAGAGGTTAATTAACAATTTATGTTTTTTATGAATTCATCTACAAAGCAACAATTTCACCTTGCCAAAACAGACGTGCATGTTCATGTTTGATATTTGTGGCTTTTTTTATGGACACCCATGCTATTGACTTCACCTTGAGTGCTTCAAAATCAATATTTTAATTACTGACTCCCTGCATGTCTCTACAGAGTAGATAGGAGATTGTGCAGAGATTTAGTTAGTCAACAGTCTGTCAAACACAGACAGTCTAGCAGCATAACTGCAAAGTAACATAAATGTTTTGCAATGGGGCTGTAAAGAACCTACATCAGTAAACACGAGATAGGAATTACACCAAAGCTTACCGTATATTTGACCAGGCTTCACACCCTTAAGGGTGTTAAATAAGGGCAACAGGATGTAGTTCCAGTTCAAATTATTCTCAGTACTTTTGTGACTCTGCCCTCTAGTGGTCATCAGTGCTTAAATTTCTGTTAAACATTTCTCTTAGATTCATACAGTCTTTTCATTCTGACCCAGAAATCGACTTTTTAGGAAAACAGGGCATACGTATACAAATCGAGCTCCTGGAACAGTAGAGGAAAATTCTGCACCTTCTGGTTTATGACCTGAACAGGTGAGCACCCTATTGCGCTACTCATGTTTCGTCTGCTTCTGCTGTGGATTTAAGGGAATGCTGTGCCACTACTGAGGAATTCCACTCTCCAAAAATGTGTGTAACACAAGGCCAAAAAAGAAGCCTTGATAAAGTGATATTGATAAAAACTGGAACTTCTTTCTAAGAGAATGAAAGATCACAAACTGACTCTGTGCCCCCTCTGCTGACCAAACTAGGTTGCACAACAGCGCACAACTCTTATAGTGGGTGAACTGCAAACATTCTGCAGCCAGCCCATTACAGAGCTCTCTTCTTAAAGAAATTCAAAAAATAAAGTTTTTCGAATGACATTTTCATTTTCCGTGATGCTGCATGTCTCCAAAGCCAGTTCAAGAAGGTAAGGGTGGGATAATGCACATTTAATGCCCTCGCATCAATGGCCCCTGAAGGTAGAAAGGAGAAACTGGAGAGGACAAACATACTTTTAAATGGATGATGAAAATTGTGAGTTAAGAAAAACATTGAAAAAGTGCTCTAATGAAAGCAGCAGTGCATTAACTGATCAGAAGCAATTATACATACCAATTCTATTAAAAAGGAAGAAATACTGTGCCCCATCTAGAGGTCACTGCTTGTTTTTAATATATTTCCGAGCACACATCAATCAAATGTGCATTAAAATGTGGCTGGAAATAGTCAATTCAATTCACTAACCCAGCATGACCAGACAGAAGGGTGGTAAAAGAAAGGTGTTGGACCGGCTCACCTTGGAGGAAATTGGTTCAATGCTGTAACATTTTATTGAAATTGCTTGGATACAGATGATGTCGGTCTTGTCTGAAAGAGAACTGCATTGGATATGATATAAATTCCCATAGCTACACAATGCATGAGAAGTACATAGTGATCATGAAGATTTTTCTCTCACATAAGAAGCCTTAACATTACACAAAATGATGAAACATCATTTATTTAGTGTTTTCATGTAATGCTGGATTCTTCACTACCCTGAACTGAGATTAAGCAGTTTGCAAAATAAATAAATAAATACATTAAAAAAAAACAAAATAAAATACATACGGATTTCCTACATAGTTATTGGCACCCAAGGTAAAGGCGAGAAAAATAGGTCAATATGTCAATTAATCTAATCTCCTGTTGTGTGGAGTTTGCATGTTCTTGCATGTGTCTTTGAGAGTTCCCTTCAGGAGCTCTACTTTCCTCCCACAGTCCAAAAACATGCAGTCTATAGGTACCTAGCCACTAAACAAGTACATCGTATTGCTGGTCCCAAGCCTGGATTAATAAAGAGGGTTGAATCAGGAAGAGCATGCGGCAAAAACTATTCCAAATCATTGATGCAGGTTTTGATCAACAAAATAGAGAAAGAGGCAAAAAAATTATTATTACAACAGATGTGTCTTTATTAAACAAATGTTTAGTCTTAATCTTTACTTGTTCCAGATTCAATGTTTAAGCAAACTATATGTTTGTTTTCATATTAAAAGGTTCGTTATATCTGATGAGAAAGAAGAACATCCTCAATGATAGACATTTTTTCGATTTTTTTCAAATTTAAACATAGGTTTCACAGAACCTTGTCGTTCCATCACCACCATGCCAGACATGTATAATACAAAGGACATGTAAAATACTGTACTAAACAATCAACCAAAGAATTACGGTTTAAAATGTGTTTACCTGTATTCAGAGCAACTTTGTCGTGATCCAATGCATGTCCAGCAGATGGCAGGATATTAACAAAATTAATTTCTATCCTAGACAGACATAATGTAGGTAGACAGCGCCAACAGTAACGCTATACTGCTTGCAAAAATACATTTACAGTAAAAAATAATATTTCAGATTTATTTTTATTTTATTTTATATCTTTTCTATATTTAATATGACCTATTGTATGTGAAGTTCAATCGAAGAACAAGCCAAGACTGATTTATTGGACAAAAATGAAAATAGACCATTCAAAAAATGTGTTGTAATTATGGTGGAAGTATCCAGCAAATATTTTTGTAATGTAAAAATGATTACATGTTCACTGTATATTCAGTTCCTATTCAAAGATTGTTTATAGTTTCACTTTAGGTTTTTAGATAAGTTATCATAGTTTTCCTATCATGGTTATTGTTATTAAAATGATTAGTTGTAGCTGTATTTAAAAAAAAGTAGTATAGTTGTCATCATTAATGCAATAGAATGCATAAAAAATAATGCCTAATGCTCCCCACCGACTGCCCTTTAACATTGATGCTGCTGTCATGTTCAGGACCACAATTATTTTCAAATTATGCATTGTAATGCAGTACCAGGGTTCCTTAAGGATCAATTTGCCATATGTACTTGTGTGAACAGCTGCCAAATTGCTGTCAGTTACTGACTGAAGTCCTCAAGGTCAGGTGAGAAACATCTCAACATCAAACAACAAAAAAACACCTATTACAAGATAAAAACAGATTACTGGTATACATGTAGATAAGCAAATTGGATAAAATGGCCTGCTGTTTGTGTGTCCGTGTCCTTCATACAATTGACAGCTATGTTATTATGACAAAATCCATAAGATTAAATTGGAAAAAAAAATGATTCTTCAGTGTTGCATAAAAAGCACCTAATCGATGCAATTATCTGATTATTTCTGTTGGATGTTGCTCATTATACTGATTCTTGACTGAACACATTAAAGGGCATTCTTTAACTTTGTTCTGGTGTAGCTATTGTGACTGGGAGTGCTACACCCACCAACACCAAATGACAGCCAAGCCCCGACAGTGTTCCAAAGCTCTCGAAAAGAAGCTGAAACCACATAACAACTACAGCACCGGTGGGCTGAACCACAAACCATTGAGACCGAATGAGCAGTCCCCATGGGGTGTAGTTTTTAGTCTGGACTTCCTTCCCTGCACCCGTTTTCAGACTCTGGGCATATTGGCCCTAAAATGAATGTGTCTGGTGCGAGTTCAGCCAAGATATTGTTTATGTTCACACAATATGTCTTTCTATGACTTTGGGCTTCATGTTCTTCCCACAGAAGGATCAGCATATTGGTTATAACTGATTTAATGATTATTACATTTGGACTCATCAGACCACATGACATTTTTCTGTTGCTCCAGAGTCCATTCTCTTCATGCTCCCTAGCAAATTGAAAACATTTTTGCAAGTTAGCCTAACTGACAAGTGGTGTTCTTAAGGTTACACAACTTCCCAATCCCTTGAGTTCCCTTTGTATTGTGCATGTGTAAATGCTTCACTATTAACTATATCTCTGAGTTCTACTGTTAGTTCTCCATAGTTCTCAATGCCATTTCTACCTCTTCTGCATATTTGTTTCACTGTTAAACTATTTTGATCTCCAGTATTATGTTACTTTTTCCAAATATAAACAGGGCCACATTCTAGATCTCATTTGTACACATGGCAACATTATCAGCAATGTGTCATGGCAACATTATCAGCAATGTGTCTGGACATACCACTGGTGCTTGTGATCACTTTCATTTGAGGTGGTACTTGCTTTTGTCACCAACAGATATGACTATTGCAATTCCCTGTCATATGGACTTTCCACTAAAGCCTTTCGTCCTCTGTAATCTATTAACAATGCTGCTGCTAGGGTATTGACATTTACCCGAAAATTTGAACACATCACTCCTGTCCTGGAAAAACTCAATTCTTCCAATTCCCATGGGCATTAAATATGAAATACAGGTCCTCACGTTCAAAGCACTTAATGGTTTTGCCCCCAATGTATTTTTAACTTTTCTGTTGCCTCATTAGTTTATCTTCATTCACTGCTTTATTTTGATCAGTATTGTGGAGGGTGAAGATCAGCTGTCCCCAACCTTTTTGCACCCAAGACATTTTGTCACAAATGCAGCTCGATGTGCCACACCCCCTTCTCCTGGCAGCAGCTAACCCTGATTTAAATACTTTCAGCTGGGGCTTGTTAGCTGAGATTGGACCAGAGAGCTGGGATTCAGCTTTGTAGTTTGTGACTCTGTCTTGGGTTTGCTCGGTAACTCTGTTTTAAAATACTGGCTATTTGGTTTCGTAATCATTTCTGATCTTTTGTAATCATTCTGTCTTTCCATCTAGTTAGGTCTGTTTTGTAGCAATGGGCAAATGGGCATTAAAGCATTAGGAGCTTCTTCAGGGTTGTGCTGAAAGAGATTCAAAGCATTGAAATCCACATAGAAAAATCCTGTTATATTACTAAAGTGCTTCAACCAATTATTACATGTTGTCATTGTTTTATAATGTATAAAGCACACAAAAATATAATATTAGTACAACAAAGTAAACGCAGATCTCTGAATCTATTTTCATATACCCAATTTTAAATATCAAAGTTTAACAGTGTGATCTAACAAAACATTTTGCTGGGGTATAGTGAATATAAGGGATTGTGCTTACCTGGGAACAGAACATAACAGAAAAATAGTTAGTGTGGCTTTAATAAACAGAGCCTAAAAGAACAATTATGCTGACATTTTTTTAAGAATATGAGAAATCTCTCTCACATAGTACTTATTAGTCTGGGATGCAGAGTTATTGCACATCAATCTGGAAAAGGTGTGAATAAATTGCAATGAACATGGTGACCCTCTGAGGTAATGGTTTGCTCACAAGGCAGTCAGTGACCAGGCTTTTAACTTTTGCTCTTATTTGTCATTCAGCCATTAGGGTCTATTTTGCTATGGCAATATGAACTGCTGTGTGAATTTTGAGAAATTGTGTTACCCCTAAAACAACAGTTGACAGTTTAAGCTCATCTATCATGAAGTGATATGTCACAGCAAAGTAAGCATCCATGTACTGTATATGGATGTCCACATATCAGGCTGTAAGCTGACACTGTCCTTATCTCAGTGACCTGATATCTGGTGACCTTGTATTTTTGGTCCAGTTTTTTCTTTTTTTTTCAGTCATGCCTTTTTCCGGTGGCACATTGTCATGTTAGAAGCTTTAAATATCATAGTCATGTGTGGGTGGAGACTTCAGTACAAGCTCAGAAGCAATGTGTCAGATCAACTAGTGTTTGAAAAGTGATTCCTACTGTTTTGCCCTTACTCTGTTTAGTTAATTTGACCTGTTTAGATTGTTTAGTCTTTCATAGTCTCAGCATTTCCTTTTGTTTTTTAACCTCTTTTGTTTGTTAGTCTCTTAGCTGTAGCATTAAAGTTTTATTTTGGTTTGTTTATGTTAGCTTGTTAATGCCTATTAATTAATGTTTAGTTAGGTTTGTGCTTATTGTGTGTTTAGACTAGGTTAGCATCAGCTTTGTTTGCATATTAAGTCATTCTGTCTATCTAATTAGTCTTTTCCAAGTCTGTCTGTTCCCGTCTTTCATGTCTCTTCAAGTTCAAGTAGTCCTGGTTTTTCTGGTCAGGAAAATGCTGTCCATTGCTCTGTTGTATCTGGTCATCGTCCGTCTTTCCAAGTCTGTCCTGTTTCTTTGTGTACCATAAATAAAGATTTTTCTACTAAAGCTTGTTTAGTCAGTCTGGCAGATCTTGTCCTTTTCTGTCTGTTCCTGCCAGCCACGTTCCATTAGTCATGTGTCTGTATTGTAGTCTTTTAGTCAATATACATGTCCATCTGTTTCTGTTTCTGTTTGTTCTCATTCATCAACTACTGGTTCTGTTGCTTCTGGGTTGGTAGTGTTGGGTGCTCTCTGGGGGTGCCAACACGATGCCTGGTAAACAGTATAAAACAGACTTTGGACTAGTTGATTCTCACTGAATGATTGGAAGGCCCAAGATTCCACATCTGCACCTCTTGTCTGTACCACCAGACAGTGGTTTTGTCCTCAAGTCGGCACCCACAAAGGGTGCTATAGTAAATGAGTGAGAAAAACAAACCGTAATGTGTAAATGGAAGCAGTGCTTTCATTGCTTTTCTAGCAATCTCTAATTTTGGGCAATGTACATCACACAAGCAATATAGTTGAATTGTTTTTCATTTTTAAAGGACTGATATTTTTTCATTTTATGTATGCATCACTGTAAAGTGAGCACAGTGCACAGAACAGTGAGCGCAAGAGATGAAACATTTTTTACCTAAGTCAGATGCAAAGCCTTTAAAGATTATAATTGAAATCATGATTATAGTACTAAATACACAGAAATATAATACTTAAATGAATTAGAGCTTTGTTTACAGGTATTTACATCCATTTGGTCTTGTGAGCAAAAGTATTGAAAGAGATAA
>JAYDZG010000014.1:8060711-8077050 GCA_034509265.1 Microcambeva bendego
GAAAAGTGGTTAGTCTCATATATCTCTGATTGCCAAAACTGATTGATAACTCTGACACATGACATCTTGACATCTCATTTCTTCCTCAGCCTTCTCCAAATTTGCTTGACAGGCCCAAAAGTACCATCCTCCTACATTTTTTTATAGCACATCTTCCTATTATTCAGTTACAGCAGATGCCATCACATGATGCCACCTAATCAATGAGTGACAAATCTCAGTGGAAGTACATGCTGTTAGCTTAAGTTTTTATTTGCGTGGTCAGTAAACACTCAAGCTTTCTTTAGCTCAGCGAAGTTAATGAAGGTGGCAGTTATGATTAATGTAATATCTAGCATTTTCAGATTTCTTTGGGGACATATATAAACTTAATTCATTTAGGTACTCTGCCAAAAAATAACTTATGCACTATTCAGTGCACTGATGATGGCAAAGTTCCCAGAACACATCCCTTAACCTGTCAATGGGTCAGAAATCAATCATAAATGTTATATAGTGGCAAAGCTTTGGAATTTAGCTCTACATTGAGCATATGCATCAGATTTATAAATTTTGAGTATCTGGTTTATTTACGCACTACATATTGAGGTTTTTTATTATTGTTATAAATGTCAAGTCAGATTTACATATTTTAATGGTGCCATTGGCTTTTTCATAATCACTAATTTAAAACAGATTTCAGGTTTTAAATGAGCAATACTGAACAAGCCAAGGGCACCAATGACAAAGAACTACCAATATAATGTAAGAAAGAAATGTTGAGAGTAAGCACACTGAACAAGGATCATATTTTATTGAAAGGGCTTAGATGATATTTCGATGAATTAAAAGCAAATTAAATTTGAAGGGGATGGTCCACATTGTCAGTTACCAGCAGGGTGACTGGGTGGCACAGTAAGAGAACAGCTAAGAACAGCTCTTAAAACTTCATTTCTCAGAAGCCCCAGCACTCGTTACTGCTAATCTACATGCCTGACATGACAGAGAAAAACAAATAGAAAAAAAGTTGATGATAATAATAATAAAAATAACAATAATAACATGGGCCCCATTCATGAAATGAGCATACTGTTAGTAAATTTACAAGTAAAATGGACATTTCTGAGAATATTCCACCAGATTCAGGAACACTTTGTAAACAGGAGATTTATTAGTTGAACACGCACAAATTAGTGAATACAAAACAATTAGAATATAATTAACATACTCCACACCCATGAATGACAAATGAACACCATATTAGGATGGAAATTTGTTAAACTTAAAGGTGTTTTTGGAGTGCTTTTCCCTCCTGCTTTTCCACTCCTGTAGACTGTAAAATGTAATTCAGTTGGAGCAAGTACAAAGATACAGTACAGGACTAATGTGATCTTTCTAGTTTAGTTAGCAACTATAGCACAGAGATGAAGATTTGACTCATGTCCTATTATTTCATGTTTTATCAAGACTTTCATCTGAGTTCTCCTCACATGATAGTCTGGAGACTATCTACTTTTTATGACCATTGGGAGGATATCTTTCTTTTTTTCTTAAGACCCCTGGAACAAGGGACACATTTTAACATTCTTCATATACAGCTTTATGGCCACAATGGTCAAAGGTCATCTGACCAGACTCAAAACATAGATTTTTGGAAATATTAAATTTGAGTGAGGAACACTTGATCAAGCTATCGAATTACAGCTATTGAACTACACCAGGAAGAAAATTGAAGACATGCACCAGACTGGGAAGAGGGAATCTACATTAGCAAGCAGGTTGGTGTGAATAAATCAACTGTGGAAGCAATTGTAAGCAATAGTAAAAACAAAGTTTAAAACGAAAGTAAGTACTACTTTTGGCTAAAATATATAGCACTAAAACTAAACCAAACTAAAAGCACTAAAAATAGGCAAAAAAGATAAATAAATAAGACTTAGTATCTACATAGATTTAGATTATGTAAAATCAGCTCTGAATGTAGATAGACCCCAGTGGCTCAGGAGAGGCCTGATCACTGTTACGGGAACACCAGTAAAGCACCTGAATAAAAGAGCCACTTCCAGCAGTTCATTTACCAAAACACGTTGGATTAATTGAATGCATGGAACATTCTACATCCAAAACAAATGTAGGAACTGATTTTAATTTATATTTGCATAAAGTTTAATCATAATTGGGCATTACAAAAAGTTTGGATCTGTGTACCATCCCAGTTCTAAGAAAATTTTGGAGAGAGCAAATCAACCAATTAAGTCTGAACTGGCAAAAACTTGCTTGAGGTAAAAAATGAAGGGGGTAGATGCATTAGCATTGGTCCTGATGTTTATGAATCTCAAGGGGGGACATTCATCCTTTTCAAACCAACTGTTGACTAATTGACAAGAGTAGTGGAAAAAAGATGCATTTTAAGTGAGTAATCGGAAACATTGACTAAACTTAACCTGACTGACGACACATTGGTACAGGGCATTGAGGCGGTTAGGATGAAAAATGTTGTGTAAAAATGTTTTCTTTTAAGTTAATTCGGGAATAAAAACCCGTTCACCTGATGGTTGGAGAAGATGTTTGGGTAAGTGAAAAGTGTGAAAAGAATTATCAGAACCTAGACAAACACACATCACAATAAACTCAGACCACTCAATGGGATGATGCAAAGAGTTAACAATTTATTAGAATCAAAGAAAATACATTTGCAATTGGACACTTCCCTACCTACAGAGAATGCTCAATCCAAGGGCAGCATACCCCAAGGAAGTGCAAAAACATAGCAAACTCTTGGTAGCATTTATACTAGATTTCCAGACGTTATTTTTTTTATCAGTCTACTAATTTGGCCAGCTTTGTCTGAATTTGTAATTTACTTCTTCCTCCAGAGACCCCATATCTTGATGGTTTTCAGAAGTTGCTAATTAACCAGACATAGCTAAGTTTATTCCAGGACATCCCAAACAGTACAAGTCCCTAATCTGCAGGACATTGAGGAACCCAGGTCATCAAAATGTTAAGGCTTTGCACATACATTTAGAATTTATAGGTCGACTAACACACAGTCTTAAACGTTATCATAAATACTATGTCAGCATCTCTGCCCCAGTTAGTAACAAGAAACATACGCAATGTATTAAAAACATGCACATTGCATATGCAATAACTCAAAGAGAACATAAACTGTAATAGCAGGATTAACAAAAAGGACTGAATTTTCCCCATATAGTGGGTGCAGTTGTAAGTATAAGCATGCATTAAAATTTCCCATACAAAAGGTATCTTCCATTTCATGGAAGATGTGGAAGAGGTGTAAGTGATGAGACTTAAAAATTATTCGTTTTCTTTTCAGATAACTAAAAATTCCATTGAAATATGTGATCTTAGGGCCAGAAGGAAAGTGCCTAACTGAGGGCATGGATGGACCGGATAAGAATTTTGAGGTAAATGGTTGAGAGAACGAAATGTAAAAAATAAATAAAAAGATTTTGCATACTTTCATGATAATCAATATATGATTCCATTAGTAGTTTTCACATTTTACTATATTAATCTTGTATACAGGTAATAGATTAGTCTGTGCAGGTTTGGACCAGAAGGTGGTGTGCTATGTGAAGTCCTCCTGGACAGAGACTGGTTAAGGAGGAACCAGTACAGCTGAAGGTGGCCCCTGAATCTATTTGATAAAACCGTGCAGTAATGCCTGAGGGTGGATCCAGTGTTCCATTGGATAAAGAAAGGCCTGTAGTAGAACTATATATGATTTTTTAAAAAAGTTTATCATCATGTACTTATTTTATAATCATCATAGTTTGCTATTATAGTTTGGGGTAAGGGTTGTTGATTGAGGCTTATGTTTATTTTACATTTCTATTTTACTTTATGATTTAATTTGTTATTTTGGTTAAGGGACAAAGAGTCTAATGCGTTAGGTGAGGACTCTCAGTGGACTAGCAACCTTTAGATTTTTTTGTGTGTGTGTTTCCCTGCAGCCCAGGTGGTCATGTAAGCATTTAAATGTAAGGCTATCAGTGTTTTTCTCTTTAAGATTTTTCTCAACTGTATGTATTAAAAGTGTTGATGTAAAAATTTCATCAAGAGGGGATTTTTCCAGAGTTCCCTTTAGCCTGGTGTCTAGATACTATTGGTAAAAGAACTCTTTGCCTTGCAAGCTGCTTGCATGTGTTCAAGGTCAGGGCGTAGGTGACCTCAGAACCTGTGTAAGCTAGTTTTTTCACACATATTTGGCAGGTCAGTGGAAAACTACTGAGACCTCCCATTGGGTTGTATCTAAGCTGAGCTCGGAAGAGTTCTTTGTTCTCTCTTTGATTCTTGTCGATTACTTTCAGACATGGTGATTTGGGCTAATTCTGAGTGAGGAACACTTGATCAAGCTAACTTTTGTCAACTATTGTTTATTAAAGCTTTTATACTCTGATCTAGCATCCTGGTGATTTTTCTATTCACGTATAAGATCCTGAAATAATCAAAGCGTGAAGTTCGTACAAGTACATTTGATTTGTTTTCATCATCTGCAATACACTTTAACCCTTGTGCATACACTAATAGATTAGAAATTAGATGCGAGTTACATATTAAAGAAAAGACAAGAAAAGAAAAGTAACAAAAAGAAAGAGATAGTAACAGAGAAGAGAGAAATATAAATAATATTAAAGGATCGCACTGTGCAGTTAGAATACCCAGAGAAAAAGTGGTAAAGAAACAATCTTGGTGAATCCACGAGAAGGGTGATAGAAGGGAAAGGAATGTTAGATAGCAGAGCTTAACAAGGAGGAAGTTCAAGCTCTCCTTTTTGTTGATAAATCATTTCCCATACAAGCATCTTCACTTTTTGAGTTTCGAAAGAGTTTCTTCCCCGGGGAATATTTAGATTAAATTTTATATGTGTTTTGATGAATTCCTTTGTTTGAGCATGCTACATTGGTGACTTTTTTTTGTTCGCCTTTACCACCTTAACACAGAAAGGTTGTTCTGAGAAATTTCATAAAATGAATTTAGTTGAATTACCTTGTTAGATAAGTCATTATTATAACCTATACTTCTTAAACTGAATTGATACTTTACATTGGCAAGTGACACACTGACTTTGAAATCGTATTCTTAAATAATTAAATAATTAAAAAAAAAACTCATCGCTGGTACATTCGGGTGTTTTGTTAGATTCAGATTCAGCTACTTATTTAAGTTTGCATGTGTACTCATTGTGCCATGCAGCAAGCTTTTTCTCCGTATTCAGTTTAGTTTTAACTAGAGCTACTCTGTCGAAGGTTGTGCAGAATACAGACTCTGTATCTAGGTATTTAGGTTCTGAAGGTAATATAGCTGCTAATTCTTGTAAGTTGTTAATGAATGCTGTTACAGTCTTTATAGTAAGTTTGGATATAACATGATGTAGTATACAGTATGATGCTGTATTTTATTAAATAGAAACACTTCTGTAAGTTGCTCTGGATAAGAGCATCTGCTAAATGATGAAAAATGTAATGTAAAAATGTAACTTCATATTTTAGAAGGGCGTAATCAGAAATTAAGTCATTCTGTGGTAAAACAACCAGGTTGTCTGTTTATACCATAAGTTAGTATTACATAAGATACATGGGTTCCTGCAAGTCAGATTTTAATCAAAGAATTCCGGAATAAGAGGACTGTGGGTATGGGGACATCGGGAGCCATCCCTAGAGGAGGGGGGGGGTGTAAGGTTACCATCTGGGGGCCGGGCCGACACAGGGAGATGAGCCTCAGAGCTCCAATCCCCAGCCCAAATCAAATCAGGTATGTTTTTAAAGCCAGCCTCAAACCGATGCCAGAATCGCACTATTGATTCAGTGAGAGCAACAATGGTATGTATATAGGAAAAAAAAGAAAAGACCAGAATAGAAAAGGAATGAACAGATCAGAATCCACAAGAAGAAGGGTGATATCCATGAAAGTAAAGTTAAATAGCAGATATAAACAAGGAGGAAGATCAAGCTCTCCTTTTTACTGATATAACATTTTCCACACAAGCATCTTTTTTGAAAGTGAAGAAAAGGAGGGGGGGTATTTTGTGTAATGAGGGAGAGATATACAGGACACCAAGATGTGGATTAAATAAGTCTAAATTTATTAATAACTAAAAAAAGATAAGGGGCCGAAACCCAAGTAAAAACAAGCCTGTCCAATTGGGCACTCAGAGGGCGAGCAAAGGAAAGTCACACGGATGCAGCCTTAGCCACCGACAGAGATTCAGCGCAGTGGTGAATGTGCCACCTACTCTTTGAGATCACTCTCTTGGGCTCCTGTTTCAGAAGACAGAGTTTCCACAGTGTGGGTCCGCAAGGACTCCAGATCTGGAGAGCCACGACAGAAGCTGTGGTTGACTTGTGGCAGTCAACACATTATGCCACTTACCATGCAGAATGAGGGGGAAGATCCACCGGACCCCGAGTGTAGGTCATGGGCCATGGGGTGGTTGCTCATGCACTCTGGACAACCACAGAACCTCCGGGGATGCCAATGTGCTGCCGGGACCAACACTTGGTTCACCGGTAGCTGTCACATCCTGTCTAATTAAGATAAGAGCCCAGGCACTGGGGTCCCTAGGCCATGATGGAACCGGTTTGTCAATCAATCTGGGGGTTGTGCTGAACAAACCATGGGTTGCCCAGGACAACCCCCAGTGAGGGAACCATCACCACAAAAAAGCAGAGATGCTCCTCATGGTTTAACAACTGGATCGGTATGGTGCGATGGGCCCATCGGCTAGTAGCCGTCTATATACTGCCACAATGGACAAGGGGCTGGATAGCAGCTGCATGGCCATGCCCAACACATCTACTATTACTGTTGACTCGGGCATGGTCTGCAATTTTATCGACCATGTCTGAGTCTACACTAAAAAGGAGGGGTGAAAAAAAGATGTTCTCCCTGACTGAATTCAAGCAGCTGTGGGCCCGCCTGCCCGCCTCCAACAGGGTAATAAAAATCTATATAGCAGCGTAAAAGGAGCTCTCTCCCTGCAACCTGCTGCCAAAGTGCAGTTGCCCAATCGAGCCCTCTGCCGAATAATATAAGCAATGTTGGTGCACTCAGTGGGGAAGGTCTGCTGCTCAAAAAACAATGAGCATTGCAACAGAAAGACAGGCTGGAGGGGCTGGATCAAATTGCATGGATCCAGTCAATGCAACTGTGTGGGTGCATACAGCCAACATGTCCAGCCAATGCAACCGTCATGTTTGATTTGCATCCTACCGTGGTGGCATCAACACCTCACAGCAAGAAGGTCCTAGGTGTCTTCTGTTTGCATGTTCTCCCTGTGTCTGTGTGGGTGCACTCTGTGTGCTCCGATTTCCTCCCTTAGTCCAAAAAACACAAGTGAGGTGAATTGGAGAGACAAAACTATCCCATGATTGTTTATATTCATGACAACACATTATTTCATGAATTCACAATGTCATATAAAACACAAAGTTTAAAACATGAAATTAAAATGAGTCACCCCCAGTACGTATGTGTTGTCATTATAATGTAACTCAGCAGTATATATTTTTTTCTGTCTCACACTTAATATTTACAGAATTACAGAGATGGTATTTGAGTATTTAATCATTTCCTTGTGCTCATAGTTACAAGAAATATTCAACAACAGGTTCTTTGACCAATTACTGCATGTTAACGCCCAGCCTATTTGTTTGGTGGATAGATTTAGAACCCCATGCTGTTCTAATAAACAATAAAAGGTCAGAGCTGCTTGAAGTTCATTGAAAGCTGCTCTCAAAACCAAAATAAAATCATATCACACCACATAATAATATTTTCGGAACAGATCACCTTAAATGCAACAGTAGTTAGAAGGAAGCAGACAGAATACAAGTTCATAGAATTCTACTACCAATTGGTGAAGCACAGAGATCATGAAATGTGTGCTTTTTGTTTCCAACAACTTAGTGAGCCACTGTTTACACAAAATTACTTTTAAAATACTTTGCCCAGGCATAATAATATGACCACTGATTTTCCCAAGATCCAGCTTGGGATGGACAGTCAGAGCATCTGCAAAATTGTAGATATTTTGGGGTGTAACTGTTCTGCAGTGGTCTCTATCATACAATATATATCAAAAGGTGAGACCAGCAACATGGTTGTGAGCAAAGGCTGGCCCACATAGTCTAATCCCACAAATGAGCTACTGTAGCTCAAATTACTGAAGAAGTTAATGCTTAAAATAAAAACACTATACAGTTTTATGGGATTTCAATGGTGCTTTAGTGTGCATTCTTAAGACAAGGCAACCCTTTTGGCATGGTGGATTTCTGTAGTAGCATTTTTATTGTAGGTAGACTTCAACTGTGAGAGACAGAATCTACAAAAACAATCCTGAAAATCACATTGTATGATTTTTAAGTAATTAATTTGCATTTTATTTTCCTATTCTGCACTCATTACCTGTATTAACTGCACCTGCTGTAACTCATTTCCTGTATAAAAGATACCTGTCCACACACTTCAACCTCTCCACCATGGCCAATACCAAAGAGATGTCTAAGGAAAGCAGGAAAAAAATTGTAGTCCTTCAAACAGCTGGGATGGGCTACAGGACAATAGGCAAGCAGCTTGGTGAGAAGGCAACAACTGTTGGTGCAATTATTAGAAAAAGAAAAAAAATGAAAGATGACTATCAGTCTTCCTCGGTCCAGGGCTCCATGCAAGATCTCATCTCGTTGGGTAAGGATGATTCTAAGAAAGAATCAGCCCAGTCCATCTGGATGATCCAGAGGAGACAAGGGAGAAGGTCATGTGGTCAAATGAGACCAAAATCAAGCTTTTTGAAATCAACTCCACTCGCCGTATTTGGTGGAAAAAAAGGATGAGTACAACCCCAAGAACATTGTACCAACTGTAAAGCATGGGGGTGAAAACATAATATTTTGGGGGTGCTTTTCTGCAAAGGGGACTGGACGACTGCAACGTATTGAAGGGAGAACGAAGGGGTCATGTCTCGTGAGATTTTGGTCAATAACCCCCTTCTCCCAGTTAGAGCATTGAAGATGGGTCGTGGCTAGGTCTTCTTGCTTGACAATGACCCAAAACACACAGCCAGGGCAACTAAGGAGTGGCTCCATAAGAAGCATTTCAAGGTCATGGAGTGGCCTAGCCTGATAGGGCTGGAAAGTGCTGGGCTCGCGTTGCCTAGACAACACAACACTTTCCATGCATTCGCCCCCTATGTGCAGGCACTGATCGCGCTCACCTGCTGCCAGTCAGCCTAATCAGCACACCATTTAAGCCCACTGTTCTCGCAAATTCCTCATTGGAGCATTATTTGTGAATTTCTTGTCTATAGTGTATTTTGTTCAAGGTCCATGTTTTCTTCGCGTTTCTGTTTTGCATTTTTTCTGTCCATCTGTGTTTTGTTTTTCCGTTCGCGGTTTCTGCCGTTCTTGTTCCGGCGCTGCATTCCCCAGTTTCTCCCCTCTTGTCTCGGCCTGTGTTCACCCTTGTCTGTGAATTCCTCCGTTCCTATTTGGTGTTCTTGTTAGCCGTGTTCGTCCGCCTTGTCTCCTCTGGTCAAGCCTCTGCTCATTCAGTTGAGCCTCCGTCTTCCTTTTTCTCACTCCAGTTCCTGGGATCCACTGTTCACTCTCCGTTGTGCCAAACCTGGATCCTTTTCTCCTCGCTCCGGATCAGTAACACCTTTGCCGCGACGCTTCAGTCAGTACCCAGGTTCCTCTCCTGGCGTGCCTCCGTCTGTACTACCCATCTCCCCGAGTCAGACTCCACACTGCCCTTCTGCTTCAAGGTCAAATCATCACCCTCTCAGCTCTACAAGACATCCATTCCAGGTCAAGCCCTCACACTCCCCGTCATGCTCCCCTATCCTCTCTTGCCTTTGTCCATTGTTCCAGTCCCCTTGTTTCTGCCGGCCTTCCACCTGGGTCTACCGCTACCCCCTTGGACTGCCCTTGTTGTGTTTGATTACCTTTAAAAATATTATTATTAATTATATTATTTCACCCAGTGCTGTTTCTACTGCTTCGTGAAATAATGCATTTCACAGAAAACACATAAAAGTCCACTCCGGTGTTCTGTCAATTTATCCTACTCATGGAAACTTCCCAACATAGCACACATTTATAGATCTATTTGTCAATTTCTCCTACCTTATCAAAATGTATTCCTGTACTAAATATTTAAGTTTTTCCTATCTATTCTTATTTGAAATATACATCAGACCATATGTGTATTGCTATAAATAGAAGTGGCACATTCTAATTGGTCTGTATCTTATTATAAATAGGGGTAGGACATTTTGACGGGTATGTATCCCATTATAAAAGAGGTAGGACATTTCCATGGATCTCTATCTTATTGTAAATAGGGGTAGGACATTTTGATGGGTCTGTATATTAGTATTAAGTAATGGTAGCATCTGTTCACAAGCAAAGGTCACAATGCACCTGAAAAAAACAGGTAACAATGCTGTATGATTTAGTAAATAATATTCACAGTAACCTTTATAATCACACATCAAAAATGGGACACAATCTGTATATTATATCTGTTTTAAATGTCTATCATGAATCATGCTTTCTTGCCACATGGAGCAACTTATGCAATAATCCCCTTTATTCTCTTGAATCACCACTCATGCCTACTGTCATGAAGTTCAATTGTCTAAAAACAACTACCAATTCATGTAGACACTGGCATAAGCTACAAAATAGCTTAAATTAATGTTATTAATGATAAGTTATGCATATTTTTTGTCCTTCTTTTTACACATTATGGTAATCTTAAACATGTAGTAACTTACACCCAGTATAAAACTTGTCCACACTGTCACCGGTTGCAATGCTCTACCGGTGTCCTACATCACTATATTATATTAAATTTTATATACATATTAAACTGTACATACAAATACTGTATTTTTGAATCATACCATTGTGTTATTTTCAGTATGTGTGTTTGAGACATTTGATGCTTTAATTGAGACATTTTGAGACATTTAATTCATTACTTCAGTGTGAGTGGAGATTGACAGCTTGGTGAAAAACCAACAAAGTCACAGTCTTGCCATTGCTGAATATTCAAAGCAGGCATGATTTGTGTTTTGCTCATGAATGGTAAGTATATGTAAATATATTTTATTGACCCATGTGTGTCTGGATGGGATTTACCTGTTTAAAATAGATTGTAATTGATTTTCAATAAAAAAAAAGTAATAATGATTAGGGTGTCTAATCCTCCATGGGTTTTAAATCTGGACAGATATTTCTCATACTTGGGCAAGATATATTTATTCTATTCTATTTCTTTCTTTATACACATATGACAATTAAGTGGGGTGTGACAGTAAATATTTGCCTTCTGCCTTTGTATAGAGTGAACTGTTGTGATTGTTTTGCATTAGTGGTTATTTGGCCATGTGTAAATGATTTTCAGAAACCCTGTGATTATACTCTGTGTAATGTAAGCATTGTGTGGAGCATATGAATATGCTAAGTAGATGGAGTTATTAAAGAGAGACTGTTTTTGGTGAAGCTCTGCTGGTCCATTGTTGGCTGAGTCACTCTGGGTGCAGAATCACTTTGTTGTCATCACCACCACTTCCTCACAAACACAAGTTTTGAATAGATTCAAAAGAATAAGGGAGAATATATAGAGGTGTGCAGTATAACTCAACATGTATTGAAAATTACAACCTGCAGTGAGATTCTACTGGACTGGAGATAGGTTTCTTTACTAGGTTTTTTTCTAGGGTGGGCCGACACATTATTGGCAAAAGCAGTATGAAATGAGTCAAGCAGTCAGAGAATCAATTATTTCCTCATTGGTAAATACTCTCAAGCCGAGTGATTTCTAGGTGGAACTGCAGCCAACAAGCAAGCTACTTGGTCCACCAACCAACTGACATGTAAACAGTTAGTGGTGTAAATAGGGGGAATTGGTTCTCAGAATTCCAGAAAACATCAAGTTTTGGGTGATGGCTTCCCAAGACTGCACAAGCAACAGTCTCAATGACTTTAGATGCTATAACAGACATGTCAAGAGGTTTCACAAAAAGTAACATCACCCTCTGGTCAACTACTTTAATGGCTAAGCCATAATTAATGACTGAGCACCACAGTTATCTCCTTGCTTTCCTTACATACCATGGATACAGGTGCAGTGTATTTGCACTACCGCTAGCTACTGCGATTTTAGTGTGTTTAGGCATACAGGAGATTGATTAATGCTTCATGCCACTAGTAAAGCTAATTATTGAAATGTTACAAATTTGTTTAGTTGCTTTTTAGTTGTTCCAAATACTCAACATGTTTATCAAGGTTTCACATGAAGGTGTCACAGACTAGGTTGCTAATTAATTATATTTTTTTCTGCATGTAAGGATTGATGGACCTGTACCAGATGCTGTTTGGTCCTACCAGTGTCAGAAGGCAACATAATTATATGTATTAAATGTATAGATCAATATGGATTTGTATTACAAAACAGTTTAAGCATAACATTGCAACTATTATTAGTATTACCATAATTTTCCTATTTAGGGTCATATGGGTTCAATTCACTGAGACAAAAACAGGGAACACCCCAGACAGGTCATCAACCCATCACAGAGTAAACACGAAGGGTAATTTCATTTTTATGATTTATTCAAACTTTCAATTTAATTAATTCTATATTAATTAAGTACAATTAATTAAGTAATCTAAGTACATTGTTCTCAAAATGTGAACAACGCCATTGGAAGTAATAATTTCCTACTACTATTGTAGACCAAAAATCTCATAAAATTCTGACTGTAAAATACTCAGCTATTATAATATATGCATTGCCCTTAACATTTTGGGGCTGTTCTGACAGATTGGTACAGATATCTTATTACTGATAGTGTACAGAGGTTTACAAAACATCTTACTTAAAATATGTTCTGGTAAGAATTTGATAAATTATTATAAAATTATTATATGATTATCTTAAAGTTGAGCTACATAATTATTGTATGATTCATACATTCACACACACTTTCAGATATTTAAAAAGAAAAATATATTTGTATGTGCCTATTAATTCACAGTGGGATGCATGTCATAAGTCTCTTGGCATTATGGTTTTCATGTTGTAGAAATTTGTTATTTGTAATTAAGACAATCTTCTGGCCCTGTTGGCTTTATTTTTAACTCTCTGTTACCTTGCAATTGCAGCATGATTAATTGCCATGACTGATGGAGCCCTAGCTGGGAATTGATCTAAGGACCCAATCTGTTTCCATTATTCTGCTCTACTTCTGCCGCCACCAGCTTGCTACACCATTCCATTTTTTCAATGAAATGCTAGTACCTCAAATAACCCTGTATCTAATAATACATTTATAGTTTGTAGCATGTATCAGACACAGTGTGGACTCATCTGTAGCAGAAGCTTTTGGTTCTTTCCTCAGCAGGTTGGAAGGGCACTACTATTCTAACATCTGGTGACATATGATTATGAATATTAATTCTATTAGTTTGCTCTAATGACTACTACATTTAATTTGATGCAAGTTTAAAAAAAGATGTAATTGAGATTTTTAAACAGCTCAATGTAAATGGTTGGAGGAAATTGGTTTTCCAATAAAAAATATAAATCAAACATTGTCCTGTGATCAGAAAGTTCCCAATGATAAAATAATAGATGAAGATTAGATACTGTGTCTAAAAATGTTATCGTCTCTAACTGTCCTAACAGGGTAGGCATTTGTAATTAATTGTCCCAGTAGTTTATTCAGTATTTAATAATTCCAACAACATTGCATGATCTAAAACACTCATACTAAAATAACAAACCTTCTATCTCATGTCCGTGTTAATAAAACTGCAGAGCTGATAATGGTCCAACACTCAGCATGTCAGCAGGGTCTTATGGGAATCCATTCAAATGTTTTAATTCTGATTGAAATTGAACTCTTTTACTGTGAATCGGTGGCTCCATAAAGGGACCGCAAAAGCGGATTGTGATCCACATTATTGATTTGGAATGGTTTTTACACTAGAGGCCCTTCTTGAACCCAGCCAACTGGTTGCACTTTAACTCCTTTAATACTACTATTATTACAGCACTGACTATAAATAATACTAATTCTATTTCTGTATTTCATTCAATATAATGACAAATGTGCCAATATGCAAAAAGTTGACATTTTGTGTGACCATAAATATTGAGGCTTTTTATTGACCTGACTATATGTCTTCTTTTATAATCTGTTCCAGACAAACATTCAAAGCCTAATTAAAAGATTATGGCTGTTCCTTAATAAGAAACTTTAAAACTTGTTTTTCTGTCACTGAAAATGCACTTTACTTAATATTAGTCCAGAATCTTTTCAAGGTATCTTATGCGGGAAGGTTTTAGGTTTGATCCCCATGTGGGATGATCTAGGTCCTTTCTGTGTGGAGTTTGCATGTTCTCCCCATGTCTGCATGGGTTTCCTCTGGGGACTGAGGTTTCCTCCGACATTCCAAAAACATGCTCCAGGTTGATTGGAGACACTGAATTGTCCAATAGGTACCTGCAATGAACTGGCACACCATCATGTGTTACTGCATGCCTTGCACCCGGAAGAGCTTGTATAGGCTCCAGTACCCCTACCTAAGTAGGGTAGTACTGCTTAAAGAAAATGAGTGAAGTAGGTGCTAAGTGATTAAAGAAAATGAGGCACAAATGAGGCTTAATATGTTGTACAAGCAAGGTTTTTAATAAACAAAGAAAAACAAAACAATGACTTAAAAACCCAGAATAGAAAACAAATCAGAAAAAGTACTGACAGAAGCGCTGGTCAGCATAGAAATAAAAGAAGAAAACCAAACAAAAAGCCACGACTCAAACCATGATCACTGACTCAGGGCTCTGGCTAGCTCTCTACTGATCCAACGAGCAGTGCATCAGTACTCTGAGAAAAAAAGGAAAAAGAGATTATTTGAAAGAGAACAGCAGTGCTTGTGGTTAGCCTCCACAAACAGTTTGGGGAGGAAACCAACGCCAATTAAAAAACAAAGAGCAGCGCGAGTGGCAGAAAAAAAATGCACCCCACTTTACTAATGAAAAGAAAGGGATCCTGCTTACCTACACCTTGCAGTGTACAAACCCGAACCTCCTAGGAAAGGCCTGGGGATACCAACTGGCCCTGAAAAAGTGTACTGTAGTGGGAAATGTGTAGTTCACACAACATGCAGAAAATAAAAACCAAAAGGTGCGACAGAGAGCCACATTAAAATGCCTGCTTCCTTGTGTGTATCCACATACTTGGCCATAATTCTGATTCTGATGTGACATGCCCCTGTCTCCGGGAGCACATGGTTGGGGTGGCCTTGTTTGTGGTTATTATTTGTCTTTGAAGTTAATGATCCACAGCTGAACCTTTTAAGGGTTAAACTCTCAGGGTATTTTTATTTAAGGACCACACTGTGGATCTTTCAGTCAAGGCTATTTTCATTCATACTCAGTTTAATGGGCTGTTCATGAGTTTGATAGATTCTTTGTTGTTTTTGATGATCTTTGGTGATTATGTCAAGGTTTTAAATAATTGTTGAGAATTATTGTTTTGTAAGTAAAACACAGTCCCCTCCAAAAGTATTGGAACAGTGAGGCCAATTCCCTTATTTTAGCCGTTTAGTTTAGAATTTCTTTAAATTGATACAGAAAATGTTTCTAAAGACTTCTGAGTTCATTATACTGCTGCTATCATGTATGACATCATCACTGAAGATTAATAAAGCCATTAGAAGAAGCAAAACAGGCTAAATCTATGACATTATCTCCACTGTGTTTCACAGTTGAGGTCAAATGTTTGGTGTTTTGAACAAATCCTTTATTTTTCCAAGCTTAACCTTTTAGTCTCATTGGTCTATGGATAAAATAATGGAATTGATCTCACTGTCCCAATACTTTTGGAGGGGCCTGTACTTAGTTTTGTAAATCATGATTGTCTAGTGCTAGACTGGTTCATGTTTAGTAATAGAATCCAGTTCTCTACGCCAGACAAATAGAGACTGAACAAACTCGTTACGAGGATTATATTATCGTAAGCTTGTAACATATTCAGCCTCAGTGCCCTTTCACCTGCTTCAGTCTACCTTCCACACCCACCTCTCTAGGAAAACATGGCGTGTGCAGAGACAACGCCCCTTATTTAATTGGTTTCCTCTGGGCTAATTGGCTCCAGCTGCTCCCAGTTAAAGAGGAAGCTGAGGAACAGTTCAGTTGGGGATTATCTTACCTAACTCTGCTTGATGAACATTACTGGTTTTTCATCTCAAGTGAGTGACCAAGTGAGTGACCAAGTGAGTGACCAAGTGAGTGACCAAGTGAGTGACCAAGTGAGTGACCAAGT
>JAYDZG010000014.1:8170760-8181202 GCA_034509265.1 Microcambeva bendego
GGAAGTATTTCTTGTATGGTTCTCCCCGGAACGTTTCGTGAATAAACACCTTACTTGAACATCCAATTCTCTCGACTTTTCTACAATATTAGTGAACACGCAGGACGGGGATGTCCTTTAATGCCCAGTAACAATACACTCACAATTGACCAACCCAGTAGAGGAAAAAATACTTTTTTCTTTGAAAATTAAGCTGTCACAGTCAGGATTTTTCTAGAATTAATTCATGTAAAAGACCCAAATGATCTCAACAGGACTTTTTGATGTTAGAAACAGATGCTCTTTTAACAGCTGTCACCCATCTGGGGACTCCACATTTTTATCTGCTCTAGTTGCCAAAATTAGGAGGTTCACTAAAATGAAACACTAATGAAAGAGTATATTCAACACCAGTATCCATTCAAATAAAAACATGGTCTATGAAACTTGTGAAGATCACATTGTATAGTCAATATTAGAAGGATTTCAGGCTCAGTACACTGTAAATGGGTTTATTTAAATGAACATAAATAAATCTGTAACAGCTCTAGCAGCTGAGGACATCAACTGGGAGAACTGACAGAATTATATCTTTTATGTTATCCATAGCGGACAGAGGGGACATGCAAGAGCAGATGATTGACATGTCAACTTTTAGACATGCCTCATCGAGAGTTAATTTTAGTTTGACTTTAGAGGGTTCTCTTCATCTTTTGAGGGAGCTCTGCATTTTTGGGTCATGACAGAACCACCTGGATGAGCGAGTGATGCTCATTAACTGGCTTTTTCTAGATTTCCTTCTTGACTGTTTCCGAGAACATGGTTGTTATAGCCACTGAACATACAAACACACTGATTGAGATCAATAAGTAGGTTTAAAAAGGTCAAACACTCCTCTTTGGGTGGCTGAAATTGACCAATAAATTAAATAATCAATAGCTTAACTTAGATTTTATGCTGATGCTATTGGTTTTTCAAGGAGACAATGCCTTTATCCACAAGTAAAGATTGCTGTTATATCCCTTCTGAACAGTCCAACATAGTTTAGAATCTGTCAATGTTACAATTTTGTTATTTTAAAATAATTTAATTACATTTTTATAAAACCTAACAGCTTCACAGGCATCGTAGATCATAGCTTACTTTATACTTGCACTGGTGGGAAATTAAGTTTTGTTTCGATGTTAGCATTTCATTGATCAACCAAGTAAGTATGACAATAGATAAAACAATCAAATACAATACAATAAAATAATCATCCTGCCCTGATTGGCAGATAGAGAGGTGTCTGTGCAGATAAAAGGGTTGGAGGACTTGAGTAATATCCTCACCTTGAATTAGAGATCCCCCAGCAGCAGAAAGACACATATGTTGTAATTTTGTCTTTGTAAGACACAGATTGTCATTAACATATTCAAATTAATCAAGTAGATTTTGACACAAATTATTTTGGGCCAAAAACTTTTTAAAGATCCCTGTGCGTAAATGTAAAAATTCAGCAAATACCGGTTATATACATGCATGCCCTGATGCCCCATCCAGGGTGTTACTGTGTGCCTTGTACCCAACCCTAATTAGTATAAGTGGTTTAAGACAATGAACTGAATTGATTCTGTTGGTCTGTAGTACTGTCAGCCTTCTTCAATATTCAAACATAAGCAGAAAATGTTGTTAGACTTGCATATTGTTTTTAACATACACAACATTTTTGCATAACACAAACTTATTCAAGTGGACCATGACTACATTGGGTTTGAATCATTATACGATGGGTCCAAAAGTCTAAACCACTAAATTGACTGGTGGCAGACAAAACAAAGAAATGCAACCTAACTCACTGATCATTACACTGAAGCATTCTTTTTTTAGAGACACGATGAGAAGGACCAATTGATTAGAAGAGACAATTATGCTTGGAAGAGCTAGAAACACTACACATGGTTGTCAGAGTCAGAATCAACAGGATAGCACTCAACAACAACAATAGTGAATAACTATTCCATGGTTCTAAATCAAATCCAGGACAGAGGTAAACAGTGGTTGGGGTAATGGACTAGTAATACAGGTTGAGGTCAGCATGGTCCCTTAGTGGGTAGCACTGTCACCTCACAGCAATAAGGTCCTGGGTTCAATTCCAAAGAGGGACGGTCCGAGTCCTTTCTGTGTGGAGTTTGCATGCTCTCCCCGTGTCTGTGTGGGTTTACTCCGGTTTCCTCCCACAGTCCAAAAACATGCAGTCAGGTTAACTGGAGAGACAAAATTGTTTAATATAAACTTGAAGTCCCATCACAGCAGAGTTAAGAGTAAGGTCCTTAACCATCAAAAGCAGATTATTTTACTGTACTTATAGTTGTTATTTGCTTAATAATTTTGAATAAAACAACACATTCCAAAAATGTTGGGGCAGTAAAGCATTTTTTAAATTGCCATCTATTTTCACCTCACTTTAAAAGATCTTTTGGCACAGAGGATACCATGATTTAATGTTTCATTTTTATTTTCTTCCATGGAAAAGATATCTTGAAGGCAGCATATGCTGCTAAACATCTTAATGTAATCTTAATTAATTTTGCATTAATGCTGCCATCACAGAAGTGCAAATGTTTGCCAAGGACACTGCCACAGCCTCATATCATGACTGGCTTTTGTACTTGCTGTTAACAGTCTGAATGGTCAGAAGCTGTAGGTGAACACAGTAAATATTTTGATTATTTTCTCATTTAATTGTTAACATAGTGGAGATCCTCTGCCGATCCTCTCTTCTCAAAAAGAGAAGGATACAACTTTTTTTTTTCCAAATCATGGTTCCAATCACCTGTTCACATCACCTGCTTGAAATCATATAATATGCTGTTATTGTTTTTTTACCTCACTACTAGCCATTAATTGACTCTATTAGAATGTTTTTGGAATGTTACAGACCAGAAATGGAGGTACATCGACAAATGAAATTAAGTTGATTAGCCAGTATGAATATTAATTTATTGGGCTCATACTGTCTGCAATGACATAAAAGTCAAACTAAATGTAAGTAACACTTTCCCCTAACTTTATGTAAACAGGTTCTTCAGCCGCAATGTGAATCATTATTGTTCAGAAGTTCTTACTTCTATTACACCTCTGAAACTGAGAAATAAACTTAATGCTAAATGGGTCAACACCCCCACTGTTTCATGGAGCATGAAATATTTAACTATCAGGTCGCAACATATTAGACTCCACAAAGGTGTGACTGAGGTTTCAGCAGCACTTTGGGACCCCTTGGGACTTTGTCTACTTTTTAACCCTTTACAGGCTGGATTTTATTAACAGCTTTATTAAAACACCAAATTAAAAATGGGGGTGGAAATCCAGTATACTAGAGCACAGTAAAAAAAATGCATAAAGTGCATGGCACTGTGGAAAGTAAATAAGCAAACTAGCAGCACCACCAAACTCCACAAGACACAAATGAATAGTGAATGTAAATTCGGTTTTGCTGCTTCTAATGAGAAGAATTTAGAACCAGAATTTAGAACTCTTTTTAACCACTGTGCTTTACACAAAGTGGAATTTGCTAACATTTTAACCCAGTCCATGCAGTGAAACACACAAGTGCACACTAGTGAAAACTCAGGGTGGGCACCCCCTAGTCACGGCACTTGTTGAGCAGTTAAGGGTTTGGTACCTTGATCAAGGGCACTTCAGTCATGACCTGTCGGCTCTAGGAATCGAATCAGCAACATTCCGATCACAAGCCAAGCTCTCTAATTACCGGGCCACAGTTATGCCCTAACAGAAATTTTAAAGTGAAACAGTTAGAAAAATACCCTTGAACACAGGTGTGGATCCTTGCTGAGTGGATTAATTCTCTCCTGGAGCTCACATGCCCAGGCAAAGCAGTGGGATTTTCTGCATTAGCGACTAGGATGCCAAAACCAGTACATTGTTGTGCCAGTCCTAAGCCCAAATAAAAATGAGGATTGCGTCAGAAATGGCATCCTGCACAAAAATCATGGTAAATTAATAACGCAGATCACAATCCACTGTTGAGACCCGTAACAGGAGCAGCCAAAAGTATTCACTCATTCTTCTGGAGCTCAGGTTGATGTGCAATGCCTTTTTCTCTAGTAGTACATATCAGAGCTTGTTAGTTTCTATTGAGATAGATCAAATTCCAGTGATCCACAGCTGGTTCAGGTAAAATGTTCATGTCATGCTTTTGCTGTTCATGGATTTGAATTTTGCTCTTGTTGTTGCTCTTGTTATATTCCTGCTCTTGCTAAGATGTATTTTAAAGTTTACATTCATTGTTGCATTTAGTTTAGCTTAAGGTTTAGGATTGTTTAGGTTCATGTTTAATTTGTTGATCCTTAGCATTAAGCTTAGCCTTTAACATAGGTCATTTGTTAGTGTGTCTTATATCAGGAACCCTTTTCTTATCTTATTATTAAAAGTCATTATTAAACATCTCTGCATCTGTGACCACCCCACACTTTTCCCACGCAAGCCCTGATTAAGCCAAGCAGAAAAGCAGCAGTTTGCATGTCGAATTAAATTGCTTCTCCTGTGAATGTGAAGATGCATTGTTTCTGTTGCCTGGGTATGTACAAACATATACAAAATGTGGGTTGCTGGAAAAAAATTGAGGTGAGAAAAGCTAAAATGGCACACAGAACCTGAATGACAGATAATGGATGTATCGATAACGTCAGTGCACCGCAGAGAAAAGGTCAGAGCAGACTAAAAATAACAGGCTAAAAAAACCTCTGGTTCCTTAATAGATGCAAACAGACTGTTGGAACTGATGGATCAGTCTATTGTAAACAATCGTCCCTTCTGTAGGGTCGTCTTCCTTGTGAAGCTTGACACTGCCACTGCAGGATATGTGAAGCACCTCAGTAAACTGATTAGGAAGGCTAACCAAGGACTAATTCCACAGAGACAGAGCCACAGTCACACTGTCAAGCTTCACAATGATTACAGCAAACTTGCCCTCTGTCTGCATTCTCAATAGACCATTAAAACAGCCTACACTGTCACTTATGTTTGCTATTGTGGGACTTAAACTTTTCCCTTGGACATGAAGTGCATCTATAAATAAAGAAACTTATATCAATGTATCATACTCAGCCAGTTTTTGCTATAAATTATTAATTATTTTTATGTATTCTTTTATTTTCAGTAAGAATCAGAATAAGACTTTATTGGCCAAGTACGCTACCACATACAAATGATTTGCCTTTGGTTTTCTTGCAGTGCAAAAAACAAAAACTAAAGCAAAAGGAGAAAGATATACTATAAATAAGAAATTACATGAAAAGTCCAGTATTTACTTTGTTGAGTCTTTAAATAAGTTAAAAGGAAATTTCTGTAGTGTTCAAGCGGAGACATACACACCCATTCACTTTTAGGGCAATTCAATGTCTCTAATTAACCTCACATGCATGTTTTTGGAATGTTCACTTAGACACATGAAGAACATGATGTTTATTTGTTTGTTTATAATAATTTTAATGTTGTGTTATACTTGTGGCTACATTCATGACAGGAACACGGTAGATATTTATTACACAAGTTTCATTAGTTCACAAGTTTATATCAAACACAATCATTAGACACGGGGAGATTCGGCACAGAAGGGATCCCCACTTGGGGATCGAACATAGGACCTTCTTGCAATCACTTGGTAACTCAGGACAGCAAAAGAAACAAAACCAAACACAAAAACCGGATCAAGAGGACGCTGGTGCATGCCGGTCTGATTAGAGTTGGAGCCCAAGGGTTTTGGTGTGATGCTTGGCATGCAGATCACCACGCGACTGGAGGAGACGCAGACATCAATACTGGCGTGGGCGTGTAAGGCAGCTCAATGCCTCCGATCGGGGTCACAACTCCAACAAGGAAACACAATTCAGCGCCTGTCGCTCTACCGATACACTATCAGACCATAAAACACAAACCATTTAACAAAAATGTTGACTAACATGTTTACCATGAACACAAAATGCACAAAGTGCTTCACTATTTGGAATATAAATAAAGACATGTAAGCTAATCACCATTTGAAACACAAAACCCACTTTACAACTCACAGCCTCGTGAGTTTTAATTAGACACATGTCTGAACTACAGAAATAGAGTGTGGGATGGAGGGTGTGTGTAACTGTCCAGGCTGAATAATACCTGGAACAGAAATGTAACTAATGAAATGGATAAGAATATCATATGTGATTCATTAGCATTAAACATTACACCCATCCATCCATCCACCACCTAACCACCATTACACATCTTAATATACATACTTTAAGAAACATACAGTTTGTGTCTTTTAGCATTAATGATATCACCTTTTCCCTCCATGGAGCAGTGAACACAATGTCTAATAATTTTCAAATCGTTGTTCAGGACTGAAGGGGAACATGTTGGTCTTTTACACAGTGCCCTGTATAAGTGTCCTTACTGACACAACTTGGGTTGTTTACTTCGGTCAAAAGTCTAATCCTGGGCACCCAGATGACACAGCTGGGAGCCATCTAGCAGGCACAATTGGTAATGCCTGGAGCAGACATAATTAGCCACAAGTCTGCTGAGGGGAAAAAGACCAGTCTAAGTGAGTGGGGTGTTCAAACACTGAGAAAGGTTAGCAGATCAAGGTCCATGTGCAGAAATGGAGTCTCCATTTATTAGATGCAATAGAGAAGTGGTTTATGTACTGTGCATGTGTCAGAGGAAGACTGGGAGACAGGTATCAAAAACTAGTGTGGTTATGTTTTTTGTTGTAAAGTTTTAAACCACATCTAGATTTAAAATATTCATGGGTTCCTTCAGAAACCCTCTACCTTCGACATTTTTTTTGCCACTGGATTCTCAAGTACTGGCATCAATATACCCCAATTACAGGCACCGTTTGACCTCCAACAAAGGTTATGTTACAAAGTATTGAGTTAAACTTTTGTTATTGACCAAATACATTTTTAAAAAATCCTACAACGTGATTTCCTGTATTTACTTTTTTTTTGCTCGATTTGTTTCTCATAGTTGAAGTGTACCTATGATGAAAATTACAGACCTCTCTCATCTTCCTAAGTAGGAGAACAATCAGTGGCTGACTAAATACATTTTTGCCCCACTGTAAATACTGGTGCACGGTTTGTATAAAAAAAAAATACTTACTTTTGGTTGTGGTTATTGGTGGTGTCCAAAATATAGCATTGAGGTGTGGATTTAAACCTTTTTTTTATTTGATGAAGAACCAAAATACCAGTCTTAGTCTTGGTTGCAGTTTTGCTAGACTTATTTAGAACAAAGTGAAGATGCTGGTCTGAAGAAGAAAACATAAATTGACAGGAAGGGTCAAACACAGTGACAACTCATCATATCAATCATAGCAATGGAAAATTGATGGATTAGAGCTATTAGACAGCTGAAGTGAGCTGAGCAAGACCCAACACATTCTGTCTGACACTATGTCAAAGTACCATGTTGGACAGCGGTTTAAGTCTCTGTTCCTTCCTCAGGTGAGACATCAGCCTAACCAGCTTCATACACGTTCATAAACTCATTTAATTATCGTTAAGGCAGGCACAAGGCCTCAAACATTCTGCACAGGGTAGAATTCCATTTCATGGAAAAAGCAATGTTATAGCTTTTTTGTTGGAATACAGTGATAATTTCAGTGTGTACAAATAAAATGTTCTCCTACAATACAGATATTGTGTTTTATTGTGAGCAATATTTCAGAATGTTCTAATAGGAGCACATAACAAGTATGTTCACAGAGCTTGTTCAGTTTAATTTTGAAGATAGCCGCTACTCCATAAGCCCATCTGTTTAAATATGCTCTGTCGTGTGCAGCATGGACTTCATAAGGTCTTGTAGGTTGTTACAGGTAACTGACTGCAGTGCATGCCATAGCTGCTGGAGGGTGTGTGGGGGAGGATACAGACAGCAAACATAACAATCAAGGTGATCTTATAAATGCTCAATCGGGTTCACATCCAGGGAATTAGGGGGCCAGGGTAATTCTTGGAAGTACTGGTCAGGATTTTTCAACCAATGTTGGACATTTCTATCAGTGTAATGTGTCGCCTTGTCTTGCTGGAAGGTCCCAGCATGGCAGGCAGACACACCTCTTCCTTCTGATTGGCTCGCCTCAGTTAATTAGGCCCAGCTGTCCTTTATCAGGAGCATGCTAGGCCCAACCAGTTGGAGCACATTAAGTATCTGTGGGTCTGGAACTCTTGGTTTCTTGTTTGCCGAATGGCTGTTTGTATTATGAGTATCTCTAGGTCTCAATATCTGTTTATAACTCATAGTTTCTTGTATCCTTCCCCAGGCTGTGTTCGCGTTTGTTCAGGTTTGGCTTCGCTTTGTTTTGTTACATTTTCTATGTCTTGTGGATTGTGCTTTGTTTTATATGCTATGTTTTTTATTCTCTAGGTCTTGTTCAATATAGTTCGGCTTCAGCTTTGTTTAGGTTCTGTTATTAAGGATATTCCTATCATTAGAATCGATTGTTTGAGGGTTTGCATCATTTCATTTATGGAACATGCCTACAACTTTGAACATTTGATATTTGTTATTGTGAAGCAGACAGCAAATAGCAGAAAACTTCAGTGGGCACAATTATTCACCCCCATAAAATCAGTACTTTTGTGGCAATTACAGCTGCAAGTCACTTTGGATAAGTCTCTATGAGCTTGCCACATCTTACCAGTGGGATTTTTGCCCATTCCTCAAGGTAGAACTGCTCCAGCTCCTTCAAGTTTGATGGTTTCCACTGGTAAACAGCAATCTTCAAGTCAGACTACAAATTTTAAATTGGATTACGGTCTGGGCTTTGACTAGGCCATTCCAATACATTTACATGTTTCCCCTTAAACCACTCGAGTGTTGCTTTACAGTATGCTTTGGGTCATTGTACTGTTGCAAGGTGAACCTCTGTCCCAGTCTCAAATCACAGATGGACCGAAACAGGTTTTGTTCTCTAGTGAGTTAAAGGATGCACTGCAATGTTGGTGTGTTGTAAAGACCAAAACAGGTCTGACACACTAAAAAATGTGTGTGCCAATATATTCTGATTCTTTATTACACCCCGGTGACTCCTGCATTTACTCCCACCAATACCTACCATTGTCATTCTTGTTCAAAACAGCACTCATTGAAAGTCAGATGTCATTTCATAAGTTGCTCCCAAGCTGGGAAATGTAGTGTGAACTAAGTATAAGAGTAAAACATGACTAAAAAAGTTAACAGACAGTTCTTCCCTGTGTGGACTGACAAATCTTGTTTTATTTTACCAATTTTACCTTATCCAACTAGATACTAAGAGCAGTTAAGTCTTACCTATAATTAGGTTATTATAATTATATAATAATGATGATAATAGAAATAATAATACATAATAACATAATAATAATAATAATAATAATAACAACAAAATGATCATTGAATGTGGCCCTAGAGAAAAAAAGTAAATGGGGATCTCCGGTATATACACACCAGTTCAGCTCATGAAATGTCACTTCCTTCATGAGCTCCTCCTTGCAGCCATCAAAAGTTGAAAGTGGTCATAACAATGTGACTTGACAGTGTAAAAAGATGGGTGCAGTTAATTACAACAAAATACAAGTACTATTAATCCCTCAGCATTTACAGTTATGTTAGCCATTACTTTATTGATGCAGACAGTGTTGATGACATTATGCATTTGTGTATTTGTCTAATAGCCCTCTCTACTGGTGTCTGCCAAAGAGCTCTCTCCTCTCTATAGTGCCACTTAAACTCCCTCTCAACCCAGCTAAGCTTCTCAAAATAATGCAGTGCCTGTATTTCCATGCTCCACCTGACAGTCCTTTCATTCTACGATTGCATGGGCAAGTATGTGTTGCTGTTTGTGCATAGCTGCAGATGTGTGTACATGAGCAAACTACCACCTTCCACAGTCAAAACCGATTAAATCATTGAATTCTGAAACAAAGGAGGTAAATAGGATGTGTGAAATGGAAGTAAAAATGATCAGTTTAGTCCATTTACATTAAAAAGCCTCTGAAGTTTCTAGTGAATTGCTATAATAAAATAATTTCCACTGAATTATTCAGGGTGCATGGGATAAAGGCAGAATTATGAGGGTAACCCAAAGGTTAAAGCCTTCATTTATATCCCAAAAGGTGTTTTAGTCCAGCTATTCCGCCAACTGTTGACTCATTTTAATTGCAAAATCGGTCTCCTCAGAAAAGCCTTCTGAAATTATTAATAATGAAACCATTTGACACTTCAGTGTTGTTTATTCCCTAAACCACTAAGCGGTTCATCCCAAAGGAGGCGTTTCTGCTCACTGACTGATTACCATAGAAAGAGCACTCATGACGGGTGTCATTTTGGGGTGAAAGCAGGCACTGTTCTGGAATGGTTTGCTTGAGGGGCAGTAAGAAAATTTCTGGGGCAATCAAAGTTGCAATATTATTTTTGATCATCTC
>JAYDZG010000014.1:8181302-8194317 GCA_034509265.1 Microcambeva bendego
ACAATGGACCAACACCAGCAGATGACATGGCACCCCAAACCATCACTGACTGTGGAAACTTTACACTGGACCTCAAGTAAAGTGGATTCTGTGCCTCTCCTCTCTTCCTTCTTTTAATGTTAAGGTTATGTTTGTTTATTTATCACAAGGTTATATCAAACACAGTCATGTAGAATTTAGTGTCTTAAGTGAAACCGGAGCTCCTGGAGTACACCCATTCAGTCATGGGGAGAACATGTAATAACATGTCTGTAAACACATAGCAATAATTGTTAAATTGTTACGTTAACTCCAGCGTTAAAACTTCCGATTGCATAGTAAATAAAATCCTGGTCAAGATCTGGCCTACCAGTTTATACACCAGTATCTCACAACCTCAGCTTTATTGAAAGATGCTTTGATTTAAATGAGTCGACTCTCTGAGTCGGTATCTAGACTATTAACTATCTAGTTATGAACAACATTAATATGTAACAATATATAAATTGCAATGTATTATTATATGAGAAATTCAGAAAAAAAATAAAGTCTATCTGATTAGTTAATCTGTTGATTTAAGTCACTGAAGAGACCCAGAATCGGCGTAGCTTCAGCCTGACCGCGTGTGCAAGCGTATCCTTCTGCGCATGCGCATGGAGTGCGGAAAGCCGTCAGAGTCACTTCGCGGTAAAAGAGGACGGTCCTACAGTGCAGTTCACTTCAGTACCATTACTCCTTCCAGTCCAAGTATGTACATGTACTGTGTTTATACCAACTATTCATTTTTATTATCGTAACATTATGACGTTAAAACATATGTTAAAATGAATGTTTGTGCTTGGCTGGTTTTACTTTGCTGAACTTGCTTTTGTGTAGCTAGCCCTCTGGCTAACTAGCTGTCAACATTAAGCTAGGAGAGTGTTTATTGGACAAACCCTTAAGTGCACTATTATAACGTTACTTTAACAAGTACATTATCGTCAATTTTATCAGCTGCATAAACTCGTGCATTTTTTGTATACACGTAATAACTGCACCTCACTCCCGTCTACTTCATCCATTAGTGGAAAGTGTGAAATAAAATGGTAAGGATTTATAATGTAGATGGTGGATTGTTGCCGGCAGCCTATTGACATTTACAGCGTTGGTTGTAGCAGGTGCAACAATGTTGTTGGGATTTTAAAACACACCGTTGGAAATCCTAAAAGAAAAAAGAGCTTTAACCAAAATCCTATCACAATCATCCTGTGATCAGAAACCTTCACACACAAAATAAGAAAAGAGCTATAGTTATAGTCTCTTACTGCATAGTGAGCTTATAGGTTTTGTGCTACTGTAAATAAACACCACATATCTGCCCACCATTCCTATTATATCTGGCTAACAAGGTCCAGTTTCAGGAATGGTAACTTTAATATGTAATATTTAAGTTTATATCCACATATACGTGAGTATAGGAAATATAAAAGGCAGTCCTGTTTGTTCAGCTTCGTAGTACTGCTTTGTGACAGTTTACAGCACAGTAAACATATTTATAGCATCAAAGATCCATTCCGGAAGAAATCTAGCCGTAGAATACATTACATTATAAATTACTACTATAACTGTTTAGGCATATAGATCTGCTTTTTTCTGGGAAGAAATGCAAACCTTGTGACCAAAAGAATAGGATTTACATTATCAAGTATGGAGGTGGTTTAGTGATGATGCGGGGATGTTTATCTGCTACACATACTTGTGACTACCATCATGTTAATTATTTACCGTTTACCATTATCAACCATTATTTTTTTTCTTTTAAGAACTGCCTGCAGGGGTGCACAAACTGTCAGAATGTCAAAGATAGAAAAGATGAGCATCCTCGGAGTGAGGAGCTTTGGTGTGGAAGACAAAGACAAGCAAGTGATATCATTCTTCAGTCCTCTAACTGTGCTGGTTGGACCCAATGGAGCTGGCAAAACGGTGTGTTAAGGCATTTTTAAGCACAAAACATGTTAATAAATAACGAAAAAAAGAAATCAAAAGCAGTAAAAGAATAGAAATAATTAATTTATTGTGTTTAACGAATGAATTACGGTGCCTGGTGACTGATAAAGATGAAGAAGTACAATATAACAACACAATTCTTCACATTAGATACTTAACTGCTTGAAAACCTGTAGTCAAAAGTATGAACATTCTGTACTGATAAGTTTTTATCTTTTTCTCTTTTTTCAGACTATCATTGAGTGCCTTAAATATATCACTTCAGGAGATTTTCCACCCGGAAGCAAAGGAAACACATTTGTTCATGATCCTAAGGTTGGACGTTGCAAACATTTTAAATTTAAAATGTTTATCATGTTTAAAACAGATCATATGTAATATTCAACTAGTTAACATGCCAGATTTTTTCCAGATTCATGCATTTAATGAAATCAAAAGTTTAACAGTGGTCCAGCATTAAATGGTTTTCTTTTCAGTCACTTGAGCTCTTGATAATGGTCCAGCTGCTAACCGACAGAGCAGTCCTCTGAATAGCCATTAACATTGCAGTATGCTAGTATGCAGTATGCTAGTTCCTGCAATAGAATGAAGAGCTCCACTAAACAACCAGTCAGTTTATAAGTCTGTACCTGGACACTTTTGGGCCACACACACAGTGGGTTGTATCTCAGGGAGGGAATAATTGACTGAATTTTTATTGCTGCAGCAGTTGGGGGTTGATACGTTGCATTATATATGGACGATTCATGAATACTGTGTAACTGCATACATCCTACTGCACTCTGTCTCGGTCAGCATCTGTGACAGTCATCATGTTTAGCTTGGGGGTCTGTAGCACCAGAGAAAGTCACAGTTGGGGAATTAGCTTTTACTAGATTAGGATTGGGAAATGCACAGAATTACGTTTTTAATGTTGTGTGTTTGTTAAAGAACAATCAAGTAAAGTTTTTTGCTTACACTATACTTACTCAGGACGCCCATGAAACCGACGTCCGTGCTCAGATTCGCCTGCAGTTCAGGGACATCAATGGTGAGCCGGTGGCTGTTCAGCGTTCCATGCAAAGCACACAGAAGGGCAAAAAAGCTGAATTTAAAACTCTTGAAGGAGTCATCACCAGAATAAAGTGGGTATTGGGTATTTATTCATTGGTCATGTGCTATATCACTCTGCTGCCTTGATCCACAAAGTGCAGACACTGTAATGCCATCAGGCTGCTTTCTCTGAGCTATCAATGTGACCACAGAGTACATTTGGTTATTTGGTTCTATTCATTTTAAGGAAAGCACATCACACTAATGTTTCTCTTTACACAGTATCTGGTTTTTAACTACGTTAAATGAGAAATGTTTCCATATATCAGCTCTCCTCTCTCTCACTGTTTACATTGTGGGGTTAACCTAGTTCACAGGCTGGTCTGATCAAATTTGTGCAACTGTAGTCTTACCATGTTACTGCAACACGGCTTGTCCCACTTCTCCACATACGCTAAAGTCATTAAAACTAAATCATTTCTGATTGTGTGTCATCCCTGCCAAACAAAAAATCTCGTCATTTTGTCAAAGTTTAAATTTTTTTTATGTAGTTTTTATTTATCATCGTTTCTGTCATGATAAAAGGTCGGAAAAAAGATGACGGAAATCATTCATCAACGAAATTTACACTGACAGTCACCATCCTTTGCAATATTTTTTTTCCCAGCCTTATATAATCAATAAAAAAGTTTTTGGTTTTGATGCTTTCACATCATCATCACATGAGAATTTTCTTCACTTTAAAGCTTCTTTGAGCAGTCCAAAAAGATGAACATTAGCTGATTCAAACTGTAAGAGGACTATAAGCTTTCTCAGTTACGACCGATTACTACTCAGCCTGCCCTCACCGTTTCTAACTAGATTATAGAAGTGTTAATGGATTGCATATTTTTTCAACCCTGTTATAACTTGTGTCCTTCACAGGCATGGAGAAAAGGTCAGTTTGAGCTCAAAGTGTGCAGAGATAGACCGTGAGATGATCTCAGCATTGGGTGTTTCCAAAGCTGTCCTTAATCATGTTATATTCTGCCATCAAGAGGAATCGAACTGGCCTTTAAGTGAAGGAAAGGCCCTCAAGCAAAAATTTGATGAGATTTTCTCAGCAACAAGGTAAGTTCATATCTCACAGGCCTTCTAGTTATTTTCTTTTTTAATTTGTGTGCCAATTTATGAGCCCCACTGTAATTTAATAAATTAAATGTAACCCAGATTGGCAGTCAACATTGAAAATGATAGCTATGGAAGTAAGGGTTTCATTTTTTTCAAAGGTACATTAAGGTGCTGGAAAGTCTTCGACAGATAAGGCAAAAGCAGACCAACACGGTCAAGACCTGTCAGACAGAACTTAAATATCTGAAGCAGAACAAGGAGAAGGCCGAGGAGATCAGGGAACTACTATCCACTAAAGAAGCACAACTAGCTGCATCCAAAGAGAGTGTGCAGAAAATTGAAAGCCAGATTGATCCAATAGAGGTAAATGCTTTGATAACCAAGTTCACACTTAGATTATACATATTTAAAATTGGCATAGTAATTATCTCCATAACAATAAAAAGTGCACTAAAAAGTGACTAAATTAAGCTTCACATTTTCAACACAGTAACCTTGAAATAAAATAGAATATTTCGTCTATGCTAAACCATACCTACTTATAACCTCAACTAAATACAATGTGTGCATTGAGTGCAAATCTATCCTCTCAGTATGGAGTGGAAATAAAAGCTCAGAAATAAAATTTCAGTATAACATTCAAGAGAAATATATTTAACCCTTAAATCTTTCATCTGTTAATGTGAAACAAATAAGCAGAAACTCTATTTCCTGCAAAGCAAAACCATAATTATAACCTCAATGCAAACACTGAAAATAATCTTCAGTATACATTTAGTGTAAATTGACAAGTGAAATAATTATTTTTTGTGTATTTATACATATTCATCTTAAACCGTGTTATATATAAAATTTAGCAGTTTGTTTTAAGAGTTTTTTTTATCTTATTATTATTTTTGCTCTTTATTAAAGCAAACAGATTTCTTATCCAGTTACTTGATTAATCACTGGAATTATCGATAGAATACTAGATTGTAAAAATAATTGATAGCTGCAGCCCCAAACATGTGTACTGATACCTTTTGAAATGAATAACTTATAATAATTAACTATATTTTGGAATAGGCTAGTGGTTAGGGTACAGGACTAGTAATCTAAAGGACTGTTCAAACCTCACCATTGCTAGGTTGCTGCTGCTGGGCTCTTGAGCAAGGCCTTTCATTGCTCAGACTGTATTCTGTAACTGTAATGTAATTCACTTTGGATAAAGGCAGCTAAATGATGTAAATGTAATATAGGTCAGGATGGAGGTGTCACGAGGAAACATTGGGTGCAGGAATACAGCTTGGAAGGGCCAGTTAATCACTTCTTATTGAACGTTGTCATTGACCCAAATGCATCTAATTTGACTACCAACATTAACCATATTTTTTTCATGTACTGAATCTGAAACATTGTCTGCTACCCCAACGTTGACTGACTGTTTGCTATTTTTTTTGCATAGAATTAATGCTTCAGACAGGAGCACATTTAAGCAAGATTTATTACATTCATGGAGCTTTGTTTGCCCAGCTCGGAATGTGAACTCACAGAACTCAGACATTGCTGTTACCACCAGCGTGGCTCTACATATTTTGTTGAGGAGTCATTTTTTACTACTATAGTATATATGGCTGTGCATTTTTTACATTCAAAAGAACATTTAAAGTGCAGTGGATTCCCACAGGTTCCTTATTTAACTGTGTACCTTCTAACCAACCAGTAAAACTAAAAGCTGTTGTGGTTTCTTATCATTTCCTTAAGTAACTTAATGTTCAATTTCAGAATCGCTTAAATGACATTGATGACAACTTAGGAAAAGTCATGAAGCTGGATAATGACATCAAGGCCCTGGACAGTCGGAAGAAACAGATGGAAGCTGACAATCAGGAACTACAAGAGAAGATGGAACAGGTAACAAAGAAATGAAAGGAATGTGTAGGGTAAAGTAAATAAAATAACTGTTAGTTGGACTTTGTACACTTTATTAGGGCATGGATTTTCTTCTTTAGTCTTTTTCTTAGTGAGCACTAGCTCATGTATGCATATTATTACATATTTTTCATTTTGATTGGGTTTGTCCTTATGTCTTTTTTTTATTTTTTTAGGCCGTTTCATTTACTAGTGACCTTTTGCCTTACCAATTTTGTGTTTTTGTTTGTGTTCATTATGTCATCCGTTTTAAATGAGTTTTATTTGGGCCAGATGAAGCCTAGTGGTTAAGGTACAGGACTAGCTATCTAAAGGACACTGGTTCAAAAGGGTTAAGGTCCTTAACCCTCATTGCTCAGACTGTATACTGTAACTGTACTTAAGTCGCTTTGGATAAAGGCATCTGCAAATGTAAATGACAATCTGTAAATAGTGTTCCCCTCAATTTGTTTCTTTTGACACCTGAATACTCTGAACCCCTGCAGACTCAGATTTTTCACGACTAAAAACCAGTTAAAGTACAGGACTAGTAATCAGAAAGTCACCAGTTCAAACCTCACCCCTGCCAGGTTGCTGCTGTTGGGCCCTTGAGCAAGACCCTTAACCCTCATTGCTCTGACTGAATACTATACTGTAAGTTGCTTTGGATCATCTGCCCAATGCTGAAATTTTATAACATAAATATTAGAATACTGGGATGGACTGATGCCTTATCCAGCGTGTTACCGTGTGCCTTGCGCCCGTTGAAGAGCTGGGTTAGGCTCCAGCACCCCTACCCGAACCTAATTAGGATAAGTTGTTTAAGAAATCCAATGTGTCAAGTGCTGGTATTTCAGAGAAGACTCGGTTTTACCCTTAACAAAACTTCTTTGTTAACAGAAGTATCTGTTTGCATGAACACAGAGCTTGAGACCCAGGGATGTTCCAACAACATACTGTTCCAATGAATCTCAATACTAAACACAACTATTTCTACAACTACTAAGTGTCTAAGTGAGCTTCAGAGTAAATAAATAAATACAGTTTTAAGCCTTAACTCTTTCACCCCTGAATCAGACACATTGATTGGTTGTTAAGACCATAATCTCTGCGATGGGCTTGTATTAGTTGGGTCCCTAAGAAAGAAAAAAAAACTCTGAACCGTGACTTGGTAGGGGATTCCCTATATTCCTATTTATCATGATTCCTTCCTCAAATATTTGCGAGCTTCTGCTTTTCTCTTTGGTCCATTTTTTGCTCCTTTTTTTTTCCTCTTGAGAACTGAGTTGTCTTTTTTCATTTCTGCTCTGTTCCTTTGTTTATCCACCATGGGTGGTTTTGTATTGCAGTTCTTATTTGTTTCTCTAGTTCTACCTTGACCTTTCTGTTTATGGCTTTTTAACCACACTTTTCTCCTAACTTGGTTAGGCATCCTGAAAATTACATAAATTCCTATTGTTCAGGTGCAGGACTCTACCTGGAGTCTTAGTGGTCAGGCACTCACCGATTAGAGTTAAAATATTACTTCTGGAATAAATGGCGAAGTAATAAAGTATGCTAATGATTGAGATGTTTTGATTCCTGGTAGGTGTTTCAGGGATCAGACGAGCAGCTGCAGGAGATGTACCATAACCACCAGCGCACAGTGAGGGAGAAAGAGAGAAAACTCACAGAGTGCCAGCGGGACCTGGAGAGGGCAGGTCGTGAGTGCCAGAGAATGAACCGTCTTAAATCTGACCTGCTTGTTGAACAGGGTACGTAATTCGTTTTTAAATATTAACATTTACACTCACATACTTTATTGTTAAACAGGGAACCCAAAGTTAAAAAATCCAGCTACTAAAACAGCAGTATTTCTCCCTGAAGGTCGACTTCAGATGGAAGCTGACCGGCATGCTCTGCATTTGAAGAACAGAGATGCGCAAGTAAAGTCTCTGGCTTCTTACCTGGAACTAGACGGCTATGACCGTACTCCATTCAGTGAAAGACAGCTCCAGAGCTTCCACAGACTTGTTAAAGAGAGACAAGACCAGGAAGCAGAGGCCATCAGCAGTGTTATAGTAAGCATTCAGTACAATTATTTTGTTGATTAAAACCTTGTAGATGTTTTGTGGGTTCTTAAAATACTTCAGATTGAAATATATCTAGTACAAATAAATATAAAATTTTATTACACAGCTGGTAGCACTGGGTTTGAAAACGAAAGTTTGCATGTTCTCCCCCTGTGTGGGGGGGTTTCTTACCACAATCACGCGAGCGATATGTATTGGAGATACAAAATTTTCCATGACTTTTAAAATACTTTAACCCACTGCTGATGAGTACAGGAGAATCTCTGTACAGGAGTGCTGCTGTCTGACCAGTCGTGAGTTTACAGATATGACTGGCTCTTAAACTGCAGCTATCGATTATTTACAGCTATCGATTATTTATGTAATGTAGTATTCTATCGATAAATACAGCGATCGATCGAGTAATCGGACAAGAAATTATTTTACTTTAATATAGAGCAAAAATAAATGCATATGAGAGAATATAAGACGTCTCATGAAACAAACTGCAAACTTTTATATATAGCACAGTCTAAAGAGAATAAGAGTATAAATGGCAAACACAAATAAATACATATTTTATGTTTAACTGTGCGCGGAAACTTTCCGGTTTAAGTTCTGTTTCGGATGCGATTCGGGACACAGCCCTTGGCTTTTTTTTGTGTCAAGTTAAACCCCTCCGTGCAAAACAACTCGAGCTTTTAAAAGATGCGTGGATAAAACGCATTCATTTTTCGATTCATTTTTCGACAATTTTGCCTCTAAGCTTTTTTTGAATCCTTTCAGCCCTAATTGGCTCTGTCTAGGCAGGGACATTCAGTGTATGCCTTTTCAAGCTTTTTATGATAAATGCTAAACCTTATTTCAGCTTGAGATGCAAGAAAAGGAAGTACAAAAGCAGAAGAGTATGGATGAGATACGGGATAAAAAGACAGGCTTGGAGAGAACTATCGAGCTTAAGAGGGACATACAGGCCAAGAAACAGCAAGAGTTGAAGAACATCAAGTCAGACCTACAGAGACTAGAGGGCTCTTCCACCAGACTGCAGGAACTTGAAAGCGAGCTGGCAAAAGCGGTAAGACACTTTTATTCATGTCTTTATCAGAGGTGGTAGAAGTACTAGGGATGTCATGATACCAGAAATTTATAAGACGGTCCCAATACCACTAAAATTTTGTGATTCTCTATACTGAATTCGATACCATGAAGAAGAAATTATAAATATAAAACCTTTTTTATTTAAAACAAAACTATATTGTGCCAATAAAATGAACAAAACTTTATTATAGTATACCATTTAGATTTACTACTATCGTTATGCTACCTAGACATTATTTTACATCATCCTGTGTGCGCTCCAAAGAAGGATGCTCTTCCAAATCCATGACATTTTATATCCCTCCTACTAAGTCACCTTCAAATTTAAACGCTATATTCAGTGGAGAACGGTACGATGCTATTGCTAATGAAATTCAAGCTAATCGCTACCTAGATAGACCGTTCAAATAATCTGATTGATAAAACGATGACTTAATAGAACATTCACTATTTAAACAGGAAGGGAGTGATACCGCTCACTACAATTCCAACTGGTGTTATTGCTTTAGCTTTAGCATGTGGGATGTGAGATCTGTGAAACCTTTGGTGCCTCCGGTACCACAGAACCGGATCGTTTTCAGAACTCGATGTACCATGGAGGTGCCAGGATGGAGGGTTTTTTAACCAAATTGGGCTTAACCCAAAATGATTCGCTGTCCACAAACTAATTCACAAATGTGCTTCACCTGATCTATTTGTTCTGTTTTACATGCCTAATATTTTCAGTATAGGAAAAATAAAATGGTATTCATTATTTACATAAATAAAAGATACTCAACATTTTTCTAATTCTAATAATAAAAGGAAACTTAACAATAATTTGTCTTATTTTTTTTAGATCATATCATAAATGAATCATATCACATCGAGAGTAGAGTGTATCGTTACAGTCATAGTAAAACGTTCTTTTATAAATATGTCTGTTTAGGAGCGTGAGCTCGATAATGCGGTACAGAGTTCCACAGTAGACAGTCTGAAGTCAGAGGTGCAGGAGCTACAAAGACAGAAGACTGAACTGGACCAGACTCAGCGAAGACTTGACCAGGAAATGGAAACCCTTAACACACACACCACAGCACGCACACAGATGGACATGCTCAGAAAAGATAAGGTGAACTTGAAAATGCAGCTAACATTTAATAAATGATAGATCCTCCTGAAATACAATACATATTGTTATTTTATATGAATAAAAAATTTAGCATCCTTGCTAAATACCTGTTTACTGCCCATGTGGTTTAGATTGATAAAGAAGATCAAGTGAGGAAGATTAAGTCCAGACACAATGAAGACTTGGTCTCTCTGCTTGGCCATTTCCCTAACAAGCGGGAACTTGAGGACTGGATTCACAGCAAATCTAAAGAGATCAGCTCCATTAGGGTGAAGCTGAGCAAGCTCATGTGAGTGTAAATTCCAACATATTCCATCTGGCATAACCAGCCTATTTAATGCATGTCCAAAAGACTGAATATTAAATATACAATGAAACCTTGGGCCCTATTTTAGCGATCTTTGGCGAGTCGTCAATCACACCCCTCATGGCTTGATTTTGGGACGTGTCAGTGTGTCTTTGCTATCTTAAGGATGGCTGTACTAAAGTCTAAATTTTTCGTAGGTGTGTTTTGGGCGTAACAAGCAATGAACCAATCAGCGTGTCGCTTGCCATTCCTTTTAAGAGTCCGGTGGGGTCTGATTTCCTATTTCAGTGATGCAGCTACTTGAACGTGTTTAATGCTTCTAAGCAGAGGAAACTGACCTGCTCGTTCAGGCCATAAAGGTGCGTGAGCACTTCAGTGATGGAGAAATGAGTCAAACGCAGTGATCAAATAACTCCACAGTGAGCGCCTTTAAATGTCCAAATACAATACGATTGTGCACCAGTACACCATTCTGGACTTTTAATGCCCCTTATATAAACACTTGTCCTTTTCATCAAATCATTTTATTACCAGGCTACAAGTGACTTCTGTGCAGGCTGATCGTTAAATTTTCATTTTCACAATCGATTACAGAGCGTGCTTTGGTGTAGAGGTCTGTGCGGGACTGATTTTTGAAACCCTCTCCCACAAAAAATCAGCAGCAATTTCCCACTCCAGTCTGTCAAATCCCCCTCCCCCCCACCTTTGCTTTATGATATTTATCATTAATATGTTGATTTTAACGTTATGTTACAAATAACATATAATAAAATATAATATACATAGGGGGGCATTTTATACGAAAATATCTGCATAATAGCTTTTACTATTCAGGTTTTAAATATATTATAGATATAAAATATTTTATTAAATATATTATAGAAGGTCATAACCAATAGTTACTTTGTGTATACATTTTGGAGCCCCTCTGTATATTAATTCTCCATCTATGATGATGTATTTAAAGTATTCGCATGCACATATATTTAATATGCATTTATTAACTGCTTTATGTACACTCATACAAAGATTCATGTTTGAACATTTTTTTATTTCATATTTTTTTAAGAATATACAAGTATTATTTTACAAATCTTCAAAGTTTTCCGAAGAACCCAAATTAAACTAGCCAACCAATAAGTCATACTGACACTTGAGTGAAAGGACTGTAGCCCCATCACTGCACTCTCAAGGTCACCTGACAGGGATCTTATTTGAAATGTAAATCTCCAAAATCTTGTAAAATGGCAGACCACCAAAGGCTGTTTTAACCATGCAGATGACAACGACTTCCTATTAACGCCAATGATGTGTGAATTAAGATGTCTAACAAGCTCAAGGGCAGGTGTCCACATTATTTTGCCTATATAGTGTAGAGGTCATGTTTTACCACCGCTTTATCATATTCAAAGTCGCACCGGGTTCGATTCACTGGGCAAAACACAGGAAACACCCGAGACAGGTCGCCAGAGCATCACAGACAAACACACATAGGAAACCCACCTACACACAGGGAGAACAAGGCCCCAGACTGCTTCTGCAAATCAAACCCAGCTTCTTGATGGGAGGCAAAAGTGCTACCCAGCGAGCCATTGTGCCATATAGGTCACATATTTTTAAATTTGACACAATTACAGTACATTTATTGTTGTGCTTCTTTAAAGTACAGTACATCTCAGCATTATAAAATATTATTGTTGTATGTTCCATTACAAAATGTATTCCACAGATTTACCGTTCAGACTTTTTTTTTACAAGCCCATGTTCTGACTTCACATTGTCAGTGTTGTAAAATTTGCTAGTAAAATGTCCATAGGGTGCAAAATGGTGAGCAACACCGAGCTGTGCTAAACTTAAAAACAACTCCATTAAACCGGTGGAGCATCCCCATCCCTTCCATCTTTCTTTTTCCTCATCTGGGCTTGTGCTGCCCCATCTCATGCACACAATGGAAAAGTGATTTATTCTGACCAGGACTAGTGGCCTGCCGCATCTTCCTCAGCTTCGGCCATTTAACTGATGGATCCTCCACCAGCAGGTTATAGCCTGCCAGCCATCTTCCATTTTACACAAGAGATGTGAAGAAAAACTGTATTTTAGCTTGGTGGATTGCCTCTGGCTCTTCCACTAACTTTTTAAAAAGAAAAGTAAATTAGAGACGGGTCATTCGGTTGAATGTTTAGTTCGAATTAAACTCTAGATGAAATTCACTCAACGTCACTTAAACTTGAACTGTGCCGCCCAGCTAATAAAAAAAATAATAGAAAATTCATGATTCCACTTGTGCTCAGACAGATGTAAACTTTAACCAAAGTTTCAGTTCAGTTCATTTTCTTTAATCCCTTATCCTAATTAGGGTTGGGGAGGGGTGCTGAAGCCTTTCCCAGCTCTTCACCAGACGCAAGGCACATTGTAACAACCTTGATGGGGCGCCAGTCCATCACAGGTACC
>JAYDZG010000014.1:8212615-8226269 GCA_034509265.1 Microcambeva bendego
TGAGTTAGCCCAGGAATGAATAATACAACAGACTTAAACTCACTAAAAGCTAATTTAAAAGGCAATTAGGAAGCCAGTTTGTATCACCTTAAAATAGTTTGAAAAGGTCCTCAATCTCAAGTTGGGTCTGAGCATCTGGGTGGTTTTTTTTCTTTGAAAAAAAAACTTTTGTAATAAGCAGTAGGCTAGTGGTTAAGGTACTGGACTAGTAATCTGAAGGTCGCCGGTTCAAATCTCACCACTGCCAGGTTGCTGCTGTTGGGTCCTTGAGCCCTCATTGCTCTGTATAATTTAATGTAAGTCGCTTTGGATAAAGGCATCTGCTAAATGCTCAAAATGTAAATCTAACCATTTGTATGGTGTGACTTCTTTATTTACATTTTCAGTGTAATTTGTCCTTCTTTAGTAAATTGTATTCTTATATTAGACACTATTGTATGGTTTATTTATTAATTATATTATTACAGGTATTGGCTTCACTTATCATCAGACTGGCTTTGGCTGAAACATTCTGTTTGAACTGTGGTATCCTGGCCCTGGATGAGCCCACTACCAACCTTGACCGAGAAAACATTGAGTCACTGGCCCACGCCTTGGTGGAGTAAGTATCTATTGAACATTCAGACTTGTAAAATCCAACAGTTAAAAGTCAGGTTAACCATCGTCAGTTAAAAAGGTTTGATCTTTTTTTTTACCAGACATTGAGAGTAATAGTGGAAACTCCTCATGGGATCTTTCATTAACAGATAGCATGTTGAGTCATTAACTCATGTTAAATGGTAGATAATTATCTATCACCACCAAAGGTAGTGAAAAGTACATGAAGTCTTGGGAGGTATGATGTGACCCCCGTAGAGCCCTGATCTCAACATCATCAAGTCTTTCGCAAGCCTACATTCACTCCCTGTACAGTTCCCTCAAAAACTGTGCAAATAATTTAGATTTAGATTTCTTAGGATTTAGGATTTAGAATACTCTTTTCATCGCTGTACAGTGAAATCCGTCCTCTGCATTTTAACCCAATCCGTGCAGTGAAACACACACATACACACTAGTGAACACTCGAGCGGTGGGCAACCCTAGAAATGGTGCCCAGGCAGTTAGAGGTTAGGTGCCTTGCTCAATCTCACCATGGTAAAAAAAAAAATAAGGGGCTCAGCAGTTTAGGGTACTGATCTAATAATCTGAAGGTCACTGGTCCAAACAAGACAGCAGCCAATTTTCCACTGCTGGGCTGCAAAACATGGGCGGATAAAACTGTCTGTTAAATCCTGTAAATGTGAATATAAGCTCTGGACCACCTTAATCAGGAACATCAGAAAATTGTAGTGTACTATTATCATTATTGATCCCAAAAGCTAGTCATACAAGTGAGGTGAACTGGATTGTCCATGTTCAATATAATCTTGTGAATTGATGAATTTTGTGTAATGAATACCTACTGTAGCTGCCCTGAATGTAACAAAAGTGTAAAACATGACTTTTAAATCCTAATAAACAAATATTACAAAATGTTGACTATAGGGCTCTTATCGGGTCATATTTAAACAGGAAAATGTTAGCACAAAGTTAAAAGCACAAGGTTTTTAAATGCCAGTATAGCACCATGACTTGTATTTAAACTTGGTGCTGGATACAGTTCTCTTGGCCTGGAGATACTGTGTTTATATTTTTTAAAACAATTTAAATGGTGGACTGGCAGATTGAATAGAGCAACCAAAAACACTATCTTATTCTTTTGTCTGGCTTTCTTTATGACTTTCTAAATGAGTCATGAACTTTCTTGCTAGCCTGGCCACATCATGTTTCCATATCATGGTAACTGCTCTAGTTGTGGTTTACTGTAGTCCCAGAGCAATTGAGTAGACTGTCATTTTAGGGCTAATATATTAAAGCAATGCACTTTCTAATATATTTAATTTTATTATGATTTGGGTACAGACAGAGACGGATTGAAATATATTAAAATTAATGTACTGTATTATTGGGGATACAAAATATTTCTCACAAAATATTTCTTACATACGAGTCAAACAAACATCACTATTATTATAAGTTTTAACTTTTCAGCAATACCTAGATGCACCTCTTTAGCTGACCAATATTAGAGAGAAAACACAGAGACAAAAGCAAGAACAAAGTGAGCCTCCTGACAAAACAAAGCCTATCACTTTTGTATACAGAGACATGTGCACCTGCAAGTAGACATTTACTAAACTAGTGATCTAAACGGGAATGTTAAACAATTAAACATTCAGCTTTGCAAATTTTGTCTGTTTATTCTAAATTAAGGTTCCTCTTTACAGAAACCCCTGACTTTCTAGTAAACTGCAAATTTTAAACATGGTCAATAAAAATATCTATAAATGCATTTTTTATAGTTTAAACACCTAGAATCTGTGAATGGATCATGGTTCCGCTTGTAGCTTTGGCTGGAAAGCAGCGAACCAATCACAGTGAATCTGGGTCTTAACAGTGCTGATGATTTAGGAGTTCAGGCTTAGAAACTGTAGCGAGTCATTTAATCAAAAGCCTAGAGACATTTGAAATAGTCGTGTTTAGTATTGAGAGGCATATGAACTGTGTGTTGTTAAAACATCCTCATCTCTCAATCTCTGTGTTTATGCAAACAGATGCTTCTGTTAATTTTGGTTTGGTTAAAGATAAAACCAAGACTTCTCTTTTCAGTCATTCATGCATGCACGTTTTCTTTGGTATAAGTAGGGTTAATTTAGCTTATTTATGCTTATATTTTTGTTACTAAAATGTGTAAATTGTATTTCTTAATAATGTAGCATTAAAAATCCTGAAAAGTATATACTGGCATGATATAACGAATAAAAATGTGGAGGATATTAGTGCATTCCGAAATTTACTGTTTATTATTTTGTCCTGTTCTTGTATTACTTGTATAAGAGAATTAATATCACATGTGACCATTTACTGTGTTTTAATTGGGCAGAATCATCAAGAGTCGCTCTCGACAGCGCAACTTCCAGCTGCTTATCATCACCCACGATGAAGATTTCGTCGAACTCCTCGGCCGCTCCAGCTACGTGGAACACTTCTACAGAATCAAGAAGAACCAAGACCAGTGTTCAGAGATCACCAGATGCAGCATCAAGACTCTTAACACCTACCTGCACTGAGGCATCACTTTCAGCATGTCTCGTGGAGACTAATGAAGGATGTTGCTCGAAATGCCAACACGTGTAGCACTGGAGGAATGATGCTCAGATTGTGCTGATTCTGAAAACATCTAAAAGCAAGTCAATAAAACATGCTACCACACTACTGACAGTTATGTACTAATTATTTTTTCCCAAATCAGATTCTCATTTGTCCAGTTGGTATTTTTATAATATTCCTGTTCCGCTGGTTCATGTTCTTTTGAGTTCTTTTTGTTCAATGATTCATACACTGTCGAGTCACATTATTCTTTATTTAAACGGCTAAGCATGTAGCTCTGATTTGGGTATATATCCACAGATCATGTACACCCCACAATGCTAGAAATGTCCCTCATTGCTTTGAGGAGAATGACCAAGTACTGCAGTGCCCCCTTATTTCCCAGACTTGAATCTAATCCAGCATCTGTGGAAGCACCTCAATCACTGTGTTTGTTTCATGAATCCTTCCCCAAAACCTTCTAGAAGCTGTCAGATGCACTGCAGTCAGCATGGCTCCAGATACATGTGACAATCTGCCAGTCCGTATAAGCTACTGTGGTTAGTCTGGACGTTAGGTGGTGGTTGAAAATTATCACATTTTTTATCATCTACCTTACATTAGTTATGTAGTTGTTTCATAGACATCATTTTTAATGTTCTGTTTGATAGAAACCCTAAAACTTACTTAACTGTAGTGCTCTGAGCTTTTTTCCATCATTGTGAAAAGCTTGGCAATGTTAAAAACAATAGATAATGATTTGAACATTTTTATTTCTTGTACACTTTGGATTATATTATTAATATTGGAATCATTACCAATATTAACCGTATTAAAACATACATTAACAATGATTCACATTCAGTGTTATTGGGACCAATAAAAACAAATAATAAAAGTTCCATTATTAGTTACCAGCAAACCTTTTTTGTTTGTTTGTTTCATGTGTACTTACACTACAAGTATCATTCAAAATATTTTCACACTTACACTATGTTAAGAATTTTAAGTTGCATCACTTATCTACAGTCACCTTCCATTGTGATATATTTTCCCCATCATAGTACCATTTTAATGCCATCAGATTCAAATGTTTTTGGTTGAGCGTATAGTCCTTCACAAATGAAAATCTTCTGTGCCTTAAGGCTTTTTTGAGTGTCCATAAAGGTGGAAACTCAGACAAGACCAATTACACCACATACCCATAAAGTGACTGCTGCTTTAATTTGTTTTGGATACTTTTTTATTAATTTATTTTATTAATTTATTTATTTTGACGGCAGTCTAAAAACCTAATGTTTTCTGGGTTATTATGAAAGACCTGCAGCCCTCCAATTGTAAGGATTGTTTTAAGGATTTAGAACTCTGATGAAAAAAAATGTGCTGTGAAATTTGTCCTCCACATTTTAACTCAATCCCTGCAGTGAAACATACATGTACACACTAGTGAACACTAGGGGGCAGTGAGCACATGCAGCCCTTGTTAGCAGATGGAAGCAGCTATGCAGAAAGCATGGATGAAAAGGAGTCTGCCAGGAAGCGTGAACAGCAGTATACCCTTCTTGAAGACAAATTGAGAAAAAAAGAGTTTGACAAAAGTCCAGATGTCTACATGTAGATTTTTTAAACCAATATTTTGGTTTACTTGGGTTGACTGTGATATAAAATTTACTTGATTTGCCAACATAGCATTCCTTTTTTTCTTTTTTTATTGTTCAATTGTCATTGAACTCTCAATTCCGCTGTTCAGAGAACTCTGCTCATCACTGCATGCATAGCCCACAAAATCTACCACATTTTCATCAAGATTAGACCTTCGTCTTGTAGCCAGTAAGCTTGATAGGCGACATGCTTATAGTGCAAATTTGAAACTTCCAAGAAAACTCAGCAGGTTTGTATCCGGGTTTCATGTTCGAGGGTGCATATATATATGCACCCTGAACTAGTAGAGTGACCGTGCCTAGCTTTAACCAGCCCCAAACAGTCAAACTGTCCAAGACAGTCCTGATCAAACTCTACAAGGCAAGATGAATGTCATCATTGTCTTTCTAGCAACTGTTGCTTTTGTCTGTTGTGCTCCTGCTACACACCAGAATTTAAGAGAGCTAATGGATGCAGTAACCTGTTTACAGAATAAAACCCAGACCCCGGTAAGACATCCATTTATATGTTTTTTTCTTAAATTAACTGAGAGCAAATTGGTCTAATTAAGATTTTATTTCTTCCAGAAATATGAATCTGTCTTCGTGCAAAGACTTAAAAGTAGAGGACATTTACAATGCATGGTAAGACTTATCTGACTATCTGGCAATTTACTTCCAAGCTTCATTGATGTTTGGGTACAACTTTATATATTATGTTGTATTTTTGCAGAATTGCAAATTTATATATAGATATAGATAAAATTAAAAAAGGAAGAATTAAATAGTGTGAAGTCCTGGTTACCTGGGTTCCAACTGTTGCTATTCAAAGTTTTGACTGAATTTTGTATGTTTTTCCAATGTTGGCACCGATTTCCTTCAAGTATTTTAGTTCTTGTCTTTCAAATGATACCAAATGTGCATTGGCTGCTGTTAGCTGCCCCTAAGAGTAATTAAGTGAACATGTAAACATCTGTGTAGTCTTGTGCCATGCATTTATGCCTTCTTTGACCGGGTTCCTGAGGTTGTGGTTTTGTGTGGGTGTCCTGTAGGTGCTTTAGTTCCACCCATATTAGTGACATAGTTTAATTTAGTAATGAATGAATGCATATGTTTAATGCAACTCTTGGGAGAAACAGATGGAAATTATTCCTGTTTTTTCTTTTGCAGCCTGAAAACTTCTTCTAAATATATTTACTTTCTTCACAGCCTCTGTTTTTCTGCCGAGCTGAAAAACTGCTTTCTAAAGTCATCAATGATAGTTCAGCTCAGAAAGATTTTAAAGGTTGTGGAACAGATCGCATACTCAGACAATTTGTGGTGTACTACAAGGATAATTTGGTATGTTTCATGTATTAAATATAATAATTTATTTCTACATATATTCTATGACTAATATTTATTGTATCTATTATGTTAGCCCACCACCGTTGAGATCTAGGTTTGAATCTCAGCTGATTTCTGCCTTGAACAGTCATGACCCTGTCAAGGTGAAAGTGGTTGATGAAAATGGAATGTAATTTTTTGTTGTTGTTTTTCATTGACCGATTTGTCTGAAATACTGTATGCATGGCACAATAATATTGTGCATCAACATAACATGATAGGACTCTTATTACTTATGTTTTGTTGAAATGTGGTGTTTTCATTTGCTTGCAATATTAAAGCTGTTAAATATTTTCTTCAGAAAAGCTGCACTGTCCCGTCAGAGATTAAAGAAGAGGTCGGCCTCAGTTTCTTTTTGAATGACGTGAAGAAATGTGCCCAGTATGTCTACTCCAAGACAAAGTAAGAAAAGCTTTTTTAAGGATTTTTTGTTAAAATACACTCCCCTCCACAAGTACTGGAACAGTGAGGCCCATCCATTTATTTCTGCTGTACACTGAAAACAATAGGGTCTTACATTAAAATATGTAAATGAGATCAAAGATCAAGCTTTTATTTCATGGTATTTACATCTGATACATGCTTCAGAAGATAGTATACTTTTGTCTGGCATAACATTATAATTACTGACAGGTGAAGTGAATAACACTGATTTCACATTGACAATATCTTCACTGACCTTACACGATGCAAGAAACTTTACAAGATACAAGAAACGATACAAGAAATCCGCAAACCCTGTTCCCCCCCATGACCTAAGAATCCACGCCCACGACATACTGTAGGTGTCATTTCTAGACATTTGGTGCATGTGTGCATTCTTGAACTTGCCATGGGTTTCACACAAGATTCTGAGTGTTAACCAAAATTTCATCCACACCTAGTAATAACAATAGTTATAAAGCATATGTGCCCGTTTAGTCCATAGAGCTTTTGTTCTTAATTCATTTTACAATTTGTTTTACAAAGCTGTTTATTGGGACTGAGGTTAGTGTTCTTTGCAGGCCATTGACATTTATTTAAACCAAGCATTAATTTTTACTTTCTTATTAGCCTCTGCCTATATAGTATTTAAAGCTTTTTCTATATATGTTGTAGTTACGATCATTTTTAACTACACATGACACCTTGGACAACTAACCAAGTTTTAGTTAAATTTACACCACAGGGGACAAACATTTCCTTGAACAGTTACTAGTTTCCAGTTTTCAATACTCCCAAGCATTACCAGTAGTGTGAAAGCCACAAATATGGTTCCATATTAAGGAATGCTGACGGTTTTAAAATGGGATGTCCATCAAGCTCATGTTCAGGGGTTTACATATTGTCAGTGTATACAAATAGTGTATATTCTTATTTGATTTTACTGCAAATACCATTCTGTCAGACTTTATTGTATTAATGCTTTTGTGTTGATATTTTTCTTTAGAAAATCTGCATGAACTTGGCTGAAAAAGTGGAACCCTGGCTTTTCACCCGGAAAGAACTGACATGATTTACCCAAAACATTTTTTTTGTTCTTTCTAAATTTGTATTGTATGATTATACATAAAAATATACATCAAATTAATTTATTTTAGACAAGTATATCTTATGTGATGTGATTTACTAGACAATGGTCATTCTGGTGTAAAGTGTGGCTGTTTTATTTATTAATTTGTTTGGGAGTAGTTTCTGTACTGTGACTTTAGGTGACTTCTGTGTTAAAGTTACACTTATTTATGCAAAGTATCTTTTATTTAAACAGATGTGTGTTTGGCATACTTAGAAAGAAACAAGGAAGTAAAACAACAATGGCATTCTAGAGAAATAATGTTGTTTATATTTTAATACATGACATATTTTAAAATGCATTTACAGCACAATTAATTTTCAATATGGTAAATTCAGCAACCGAGTAGATATGTAGCTGTTTGAAATAGTCTAATTAGCACAATTCATGTTTTGCTATTTATCTATTTAACATATTTTAATTTATATTAAACTTGTAACTGAATTGCACATCTTTCAGTTTCTGTTCCATTTGTTGTGTTTATTTTATGGTGTGTGATATTTAAATGAAAATTAAATTAAACATCTTTAATCTAATGTTTTGGGTTACACTGTGATTACAGTTGGGATTTATTATTTATATATATATTTATATATTATATATTTATTTACTTGATGGGTAACACTGGGTACTCAAGTGGACCAGATTAACCTGAGTCCATTAAATGAACCTGATTGCTGTATACACCAGGATACAAATTGTGCACTTTGCTGCTTACATCGGGATGCAAATAGCATCTTCCTTTTCATAATCTGTTTTTTTTTTTGCTAACAAACCTGGTTTCAAACCTAGATTTCTATCTCACCAGCCACCATGTTCTTTCTTTTTTCCTTAACCCATTTCCGCTCTTAACCCAGCTGCAGTCTGTGCATCATTGCTAGTAAATGGCACCTCATAATCTACCACATCTTCATCAAGATCATCTCATTTATACTCAGCAGACAGCTAATTAGCTATTACATGCTAATGGTGTAAAATGAAAGCTGCAGGTTGGTATTTGGATTGTGTGTGTGTGCGTGCGTGTGTGCGTGCGTGCGTGTGCATTCAATGCATCCAGAAAATATTCATAGCCCTTCACTTTCCCACATTTTGTTATTTTACAGCTTTATTCCACAATAGATTACATTCTCTTTTTTCTCAAACATCTACACACAATACCCCACAAGAATTACATGTACATAAATATTCACAGCATTTGCTCAATACATTGTTGAAGCACCTTTAGCAGCAAATGCTGCCTCAAGTATTTTTGAGTATGATGCTACAACCTATTCTTTTCAGAACCTCTCAAGCTTTATCAGGCTGGATGGGGCACGTCGGCACACAGCCATTTTTAGATCTCTCCAGAGATGACCGGTCCCTGGTTTCCTCCACACATGACGCTCAATTTTGTTTCTCATGGCCCGAGAGTCCTTGCCTTGTGGCAAACTCCAAGAGGGCTGTCTGTTGTTTTGTTTTGTTTTTTTACTAAGGAGTGGCTTCCGTCTGGCCACTCTACCATTCAGGCCTGATTGGTGGAGTGCAGCAGAAATGGTTGTTCTTCCACAAAGCAATGCTGAAGCTCTGTCAGAGTGACCTATTACCTCGATCATTTAAATTGGTCGGGTGTCCAGCTCTAAGAAGAGTCCTGGTGATTGCAAACTTCCTCCATTTACATATAACTGTGCTCCTTCAATGCTGCAGAACATTTTTCTTTTCTTTTCCCAGACCTGTGACAATCCTGTCTACATTCCTTGGACTTCCTGGCTTGGTTTGTACTCTGACATGTACTGTCAACCATGGGACCTTATATAGAAAGGTGTGCCTTTCCAAATCAAGTCTAATAAACTGGATTTACCACAGGTGGACACCAATTAAGTTGTCAAAACAACTTAAGGATGATCAGTGGAAACTGAATGCACCTGCAGCTGTGGCTAACTCTGTGGATACTTTTTTTATTTTCCAGGTCGGGAGAGATACGCTGGTACAATTTGGTTGCCCTGTTAATAGTTATTATTATTATTGTTCTTGTTATTGTTATTATTATATTTAAGTAAGTGTTTTAAGAGTTAATTAATAAGTCATTGTTGGACATTGGGCTGTTGGTCGGCCTACCTGCTTTGAGCATTGTATTGGAGATGACTCATTGGATTTGGATTATTAACTGTGCGCATGTCATCAGGGAATCAAATTTGGATATTGGCAAAATACTTGTTATGGATGCGATCTCTTGGCACACTATGTTGATGCTTCTTTTTTCCAATGGATTTGTTTTATTTGAGCTGAGCTGAGCCGTGCTGTGCCTGGCTATGTGATCACACTGGGTTTGTTTTCCTCTTCGCATGGCTGTATCGGTTGCCTCATTATAATAAGGCACAGAGCACAAAATGAATTAAATGTTTATATATACTTCACATGCAAAACATAACTACATGTCTCCAATATTTGTTGATGAATACTCAGTTACTAAGCCCTGTGTTATTATACAATTTTTCAAATTACAAAAGAAAATACTGGCTGTTAAGATGGGTAATGGAAGTGGCGCTTTCAATCCATTAGAATCCCCCAAAGAAATGAAGGCCCAATGTTAGCTGCAGGCTGTGTAGGTTGCCTCAGGGCCCAAACACAAATAATAACTTTGCTTGTTCTCTGTTGCTTTATTTTTAATGATAAGTACAGTACGTATTTGCTGATAAGTACATTTCTATTAACATACTGAAGCATTGTTGATGTATATACCTCGTTCAGGTTGAGGGCTTTTTTAGAACCAAAGGTTTTGCCTGAGGCTAATTTGGAAGAGCAAAGACAGCCTTATAGCTACTGTAAAAAAATATTTTCTAGTAATCACTAAAATACAATATTTTTGGAACCACTGCTTAAATATATATTATGTGTTATTTAAATATTTCACTAATCTTCTGTTAATGCCTTGAATTTAAAATCATCCTAATTAATCCGAATTACAAAAATAATATATTTTGTAATAATAAAAGGAGTATTTTTCAATAATTCCCTTCAAACACAACATAATTTGATGAAGGACATTAAAGGTAATTGAGTTGAAAACAAACAAGTGATCATCAGACAACGGTTGGGTTACCACAATTTAAAGATCTGCTTATGCACCAATAAATATTAAATCCAAAAATATTCCAGTACATTCAAAGACTTGTTGCTTTGATTGTTCAAAGGTTAACTGTTGTCCTTGAGTCTTCAGGGAATACTTCAAGTACTTGGCTTCCTCAGTGTGTTGATACAAAAACAGCTTTAAACCTTTTTTGAGAAGACGTACTAAATAAATAGTGGTATGATGTTTGACCATTTTAAAAAAGAAACTTTTGTAGGCCTTAAAACACAACTAATCATATTTTTTATGTATTTCACAACTATGGACAGTATCACAAAATATTGTGAATTTAACAAGCTCCCACTCCTCTCATAATTCAAAGTTTGTGTTTTGACTAATCTGGAAAAGAATCTTTCAGGGCTCTCTATAGGCACTAAACTGGGCAAATTATATAAGTATCTAGTCGGACCATGCTTTGAATACATCTGTAAAATCTTATTGAAACAAGAAAAAATCTTCCTTAAACTTTTCTGTCAAAGCTGGAAGCTTATTATTTGACCTAACAGCAATGGCTAATATGAATTCATCCAAAATTATTTACAGCAATTTAGGGGGCAGCTTAGCCCAACATCAAAAGTTTAGTGCTCTAACCAATGAGCCACCTATTGCCAAGACTGCACTTGAGAAGGTAAAGGTAAATTATTTGGTAACTGAGAAGACCATTGGAGGAGCTCGATTTCAGCCTCATAGTCATAAAACTACTAGTAAATTATTTATGAATCAGGGTGTTACAACGACCCTCTACAAAAAAGCAGCTTAAGACCCGAGGGTACATTTGGTTTCATATAAATGCCTTCTACTTTTTGGTTTAAGACACATTTTCATCCGGAATTAAAGCATTTCTCCAATACTATTAGCAGTACGGTGGCCACTTTTATAATCCTAAAAAGGACGACATTACCAGAATACTGAAGGTGGAAAAACCTTGATCTAAAGATTGCACTTATCATTTTTAAGAAACTCACAGTTTGGTATGGTGTCTAGTAGCTGAAATGTTTTCATGAGTGTACACAATATTTTCAACATCAACACCAATAAAAGGGGCTAATTAACTTGAACTGCAAATCTGTAATATAAACTCACCAAACCTGTCTACTTAAGTTATTTCCTTGCTGAGTCCAGGAGTTCACCTTTCCTTATTTTTGAAAATAAAGAATTTAGTGCTGACGATGCTAAACTGTAAGTTGTTTCTCTTTTTGGCATTTTCATTTAATTACTTACTAACTGACTAGCACTCACAGGGGGATTGTTCTGCGGTTAGCTGCTTGGTGAGTTATGAGATCACATGCTGTGAAACAAATTAATTCTATGTATTTATTTTGACATTTTCGTGAACCAATGACACTCAAAATTATAGTGGGGCAAAAAGTGTTTAGTCAGCCACTGATGTGCAAGTTCTCCTATTTAGAAAGATGAGAGTTCTGTAATGTTCTTCATGGGTAAATTTTAACTATAAGAGACAAAAGGAGGATTTTTAAAGAATTTATTTTTAAATTGTGGTAGAAAAAAAGTATTTGGTCAATAACAAACAAGCAAGATTTCTGGCTCACACAGATCTGTAACTTTAAGAAGCTCTTCTGTCCTCAACTCATTACCTGTATTAATGGCACCTGTTTGACCTCATTATCTGTATAAAAGTCACCTGTCCACAGCCTCAAACAGTCAGACCATGGCCAAGACCCAAGAGCTGTTGAATGACACCAGGAAGAAAATTGTAGACCTTCACCAGGCAGGGAAGAGTTAATCTACAATTGGCAAGTAGGTTGGTGTGAATTAATCAACTGTGGGAGCAATTGTAAGAAATGGAAGACATACAAGACCATTGATAATCTCCCTCGAACTGGGGCCCCAAGCAATCTCATCACATGGGGTCGAAATAATCAAGAGAACGGTGAGCAAAAATCCCAAAACTACACAGAGAGACCTGATGAATGACCTGCAGGACCAAAGTAACAAAGGCTACCATCAGCAACACACTACGCCGAGAGGGACTCAAATCCTGCAATGCCAGGGGTGTCCCCCTGCTTAAGCCAGTTCATGTCCAGGCCCATCTGAAGTTTGCCAGAGAGCATATTGATGATCCTACAGATGATTGGGAGAATATCATTTGGTCAGATGAACTTTTTGGTAAAACTCAACTCGTCGTGTTTTGAGGAAGAAGAATGCTTAGTTGCACCCCAAGAACACCAAGCCTACTGTGAAGCATGAAGTGGAAACATCATGCTTTGGGGCAAAGAGGACAGGGCAACTGATCCATGTTAAGTGAAGAATGAACATGACCATTTATTGTGAGATTTTAAGCCCAAACCTGCTTCCATCAGTGAAAGCATTGAAGATGGAATGTGGCTGGGTCTTCCAGCATGACAATGATCCCAAACACACCGCTCAAGCATTGAAGGAGTGGCTACGTAAAAAGCATTTCAAGGTCCTGGAGTGGCCTAGCCATTTTCCCGACCTCAACCCGATAGATAATGTTTGTAGGGAGTTGAAAATCTGTGTTGCCCAGGAGACAGACCATAAACGTCACTGCTCTTGAGGAGATCTGCATGGAGGAAAGGGCCAAAATAGCAGCTATATTGTGTGCAAACCTGGTGAAGCCTTACAGGAAACGTTTGACCTCTGTCATTGCCAACAAAGGTAATGTTACAAAGTATTGAGTTGAACTTTTGTTATTTACCAAATACTTATTTTCCATTTGGTCTCTCAGAGTTGAAGTGTACCTATAATGAAAATTACAGACCTCTCTCATCTTTCTAAGTAGGAGAACTTGCATAATCAGTGGCTGACTAAATACTTTTTTGC
>JAYDZG010000014.1:8315730-8328610 GCA_034509265.1 Microcambeva bendego
AAAAAAACAAATTAAGCTTTGACTATTCACTACAAATCAGTGACAAATATCAGGAGCTCAAAAAATATTAGAACACTGTGAGAACGTCGAAGCACGTCTTAAATAATTTTCTAGTTACAGAATTATTTTCTTTTTCAGACTTATCCAAAGTGAAGCTTATGCGCTTTGAGGACCCGGTTCTTGGCCCTCGAAGAGTCCCTGTTTTGGGTAAAGAAGAGCAAGGAAAACTAGCCATATCGGACAAGTGTGTGTTTCACATCAGCCTGGAGGAAAAGAAGGTTCATATAAGCGACAACGGCATCAAGGTGGACATCGGAGACACTCTCGTTTACCTGGTCCTATAACAACTGAGGCAGCTCATGAGTTTAAACATGCATTTAGAAAATGTTGAACAGTTGAGCAATAAAACCAGTCATTTTCAGTACAGGATTTGATGTACTCATTTGTAACTGTGTACTATTATGTACTTCAAAATGGCTGAATGAATAAATTTGTTTATCTACATACATTTTCCGTCAATCATTACATGTGCATAATCATTTATACCAAGTTTCTGCTGGATTCCAGGCTGGCATGTGTACCTTCATCCATCCATGAACAACATGAACAAACCACAGATAACAAAATACATTAGAAGCAAATGGCACACAGAATGGCATTTACAACACAATGATAAACTCCATAAAATATACCCCAACATCAGTATCATCAAGTTAAGCCAGCTAACAGAAGGGAGCAATCTATATGGACTAGATGCCACATTGGACACACTCCCCATTCACACCTACTGAGAGGAAGACCCCCACCAACATGTGAAATATGCCATAATGACATAAGACATACATATTGAATGTTGCAAATACAATAAGAAACTAGTTGGGAATCTCTAAAATATAATGGAAGCTCCCAAAACTTTAAAGTGAGCATTCTTCACAAAAACTGGACATTAACATCTAAAAACAAAAGAACACAGAAAACCAAACACATAAAAAATATAGAACAACTCTCAACCATGTCTACTAACTCAAAATCAAAGACAAATCAACAAATATAAAGCTGAACAATAGAACCAATGTGTTTATATGGTGTTAAACAAATACCAAGTATCAATTGTAATACTATTGTATCACACAAATTGCATATTCCACAGTGCATGGAGTTTATGTGACCCATTAAGTTAAATTGTATATATATATATATATATTGGTCCACAGAATAAAATGGCCATTTCATTCAGTGTTCACATCACAATCAAGTAGCCTATAATGAAAAAAATAATGTGCAGTGCTGTATCATACATTCGCTGACACACATCTGTGCTTCCTTTTATTTAATTAATGACTACATTAATCCAAACCTTACCATCCTTAACACTCACCCATGGTGTTGTCAAGTGATTGCATTGGTCTTGCAGGCCTTGTTGAGTAGGCTGGCCTCATGATTAATTGTAGGTTCACTTACCATGTATCTGAATTAATAGTCTTAGATTTTGAGTTTGAACCAGGCTGATTTTCTTTGCTGTCTGGCAACGTGCCTGATTTAGTACTTCATTCAAAGTGAGCATAGCATGCCATTCCATACACTACAAAGAAACCATCAAGCCATTTACTAAACTGTTGAAGTTTCAAGTACAAGCATGGATGTACTCCTGTGCACAAAGGCTTAATTTAAGCCAAAAAGGCTTAGTTTTAAGAAACTCCAGTGACCTGCACAGATCCCTGACCTAATCCCTACTTCCCTAAGATTGGAAAAAATAACTGGAACACCAATTAAAGCTTTGTTAAGCCATCCCCTTGTTTTATACAATACCTCTAATTCTCTTTTAGGCCATAATGTGTAAGAATTGTACATCTTTTAATTAATCCGTGGGGCCCTACGCAACATGGATAGAGTGAGTTTAGGGTCAGCTGGCTCTGATGTGACTCGACATATGCTTATGTAACCCTCATACACTCTGGCAGTACTTGGAATTTATTAAATGACACCATTTAATTACTGTCATTGGCACTAGGTTTTAAAATGACACTTTACATAATTAGAATTTCTGGCCAAGTGACCTATCAGTTTTTGTAATAGCAAGCAGCCACACACAAGCATTAAGTTGACATGCTCAATTCCAGGTATACTTACAAGACAAGGTATACTTCTGCTTCTGTTGAAAATTCAGTGTGCATGGATTGATCGGCCATGTGCACCATGAATATTTTACATTGCTATGATATCCTAGGATATTTTAAAAGTGATAATAAATCTTCATGCTGTTCACATTTTGACATCATGAGACATGCAAGGCTTCAAACAGGATGTTCTCATACCAAAGTGGCCACTAAGCTTAAAGTGTCACAGAGTGTCATCAGCAGGTTTCAACAGTGAGACTGGAAGAGTCACAGAAAGACAGAGAACCGCTTCATTGTGAACAGTGCCCTGCGGAACAGGATGATGAATGCCACACAACTCCAGGCACATTTAATGCAGGTGAGAGGCACCCAAGTATCACGTGAGACCATTCAAAGCCGTTTACATCAGTCGTCTTCTTTCATGGCCCAGGGAGCATTTACACTGGACGAGGGACCAGTGGGCCTCAGTGCTGCTCACTGATGAAAGTCAATTCACCTTGAGCATAAATGATGACCGGCAATAATGTTAGCATCAGCCACTGTTGGCATTTGATGGTGGTGTTACAGTGTGGCCAGGTGTGTCTAGTCAATATAGAACTGCCCTACACTTTGTAAATTGTACCGTGACAAGTCCATACTACTTGAATTAACATCATTAATCCAGTCATTGTGCCTCTGCATGAACAACACAGGCATCATTTCATCTTCATGGACAATGCTCCAGCTCATCTAGGTTGCATCTTTAGGGAACGGCTGCTGGAGACTGGGAAACCTCAAATGGAGTGGCCTGCACTTTCTCCAGACCTAAATCCCATAGAAAACCCATGGGATCAGCTGAGTAGTCGTGTAGAGGCTCGTAACTCTGTACCCTAGAACCTCAATGACCTGAAAACTGCCCTTCAAGAAGGGGGGGATGCCATGCCTCATATGACAATAGGTCGACTTGTAATTGATGCTCATGGGCACATGGCATTTGATATTTTTGTTGTTGGGGTATTCCCACCCCTGTTGTTGGCTTTCGTTTAAAAAAATTGGGTGAGATGATGAAATCACCATTGCATGCTTCTACTTAAATGCCCTACTTTCATGATATAATATCACTGTAGTGAGAACTTTTTAATTTGTCCATAAATTTCACCTGAAGGCCAAACTTTTAGCGAGTAGTGTACATGCACTTTTGACGTTAACTGATATTCGACTCAATAATGGTCCTTAATGTGGACTTGCTTCCTTGTTGGTGCTATAAAAGCCTCAAATCCTCCAAGATATATGTGTCTGTGTCAAAAAGCATTGAAGATCAGGCACTCATGACCTGTAATTGACCTTCTTTCATCCCACTTGGGGAATACTAGGGGAAAAAAGAGTTGAGTAATATGTTCGTACCCTACTTTGTCTTTTCACTTCAGTTGCCTTTTTACCCCCTTTTTGTCTTTATTATTCGTGGGTTGTAAGTTGTGAGTTGAATAATGTTTTTGTGTATTTTTTATTATTGTTTATTCACTTTAGTAGCAGTGGTGGTAAACAGACAAAATTAGAAAAAAACATTTTTAAGGTCAGACACATTGCCCTCAATTGACCTTCTAAAGGCTTCAGCATACCCTAAATACATGAACTGTTTACTTTTACTTGTTGGACAAATAATGACACACCAGAAATCCCTTTACTTTGTCTTTATTTTTGTTGACAGCTGAATAATGAGGTGTGTGTGCCTTATTTATTGTCTATTCAATTTAGTTTACATCCGTGTTGTGTTTTTGCATCTGTGTATTATCCACTTGAAGGAAGTTTTGCACTTATCTTTCCAATACAGCTGGTTGTTGTCATCCCCGAGTCAGTCCACTATCTAAAATGAACACACCCCTGTTATGATGAAATACAATCTTCTATCAGGAACTTTGCACCACTGCTGTGTTCATGCATGTGAGGATGAAGATTGGCAGTACATTATCAAAACATTTAGAAAAGGGATCAACACGACTGGTATACCATCAGACCATCTCTGCTCTCTGACTCTCAGCATGCAACAGCTACTGTTGCAGTCTGACTACAAAGAGGGCGACACAAATGGAAATGGCAGGGAACTTCTTTGTTCGAAATGTGGGAGCAGGACATCATGGTGCGACAAGAATGACCTGCCTGTGATCACTCAGCCAGGTCTTGGAGTAACAACCACAACGGTGACCACCATCACACAGACAGGGGGAGATTGGAGCACAGGCCTGTTTGATGTGTTTGACGATACCAGTGTCTGTAAGAATGTCAAATGTTCTTGGTGTGCGAAAAGAAAATGTATGATTGAAAGTGTAAAGAGTAAGAAGCTGAAAAATGCTTGATAATTATTGAAAACTTTGTCATCAGTAATTGTTGACTTATTCAATATTCTGGAATTTAAAATGATACCATATCTAAATTAATTGTTATATATGTATGCGTTGTCAATTTGAAAACTTCCCACTCTTAACATCTTCCTTCCAGGTAATAATATTAATGTTAATAATATTAGTTTCCAAGAAATCCCGTTTCAAAAATATAAATTGTAATTTAAAAAAAATAATAACCTGATAAACATAAATCTCAGTGCAGGAAGGTTATGTACATCTGTAACTTTGGAACTCGGTTTTGTAAGAAACTACTGGCCAGAATATAATAAATTAAGGTATTTTTGAAAATGAAATTCAATGAGCTTTAAAATGACTTTACCCCCCTTCCCTTTTAAGATTTTAAGGGTAACGCCCACCCCTTCCAGGGGGTTGAACCATGAAGGCAAATATTCTTTAAAAGTGTTCCCCTTGAAAATAAAATTGACTTGTCGTTCTAATTTTTAATATTATTTATTAGAAGGGAGATATTAAGTTGACACCCTGTATATGATTTTACTGTCATATTTTACACGCTTTGTTTCATGTGTTACATTTGTGACAGGTGAGGTAATTACTGGACACACAAGATTAATCTACATCTTAGTATAAGCAATGTTAATTCTTTTAAAGCTTTATTTATGTGACAAAAGTACATTAATTTGACTCCTACAATACAAAAAGGATGGGACACAAGGAAAGAAAAGTTTTTAGAATATTGAAGTTACACTCTTCTTACATTCTTCATAAGCTATGGTTAATTTATTAGGGAAATTCAGAAATGCAGAATTCATGACTGAGTATATATATATATATATTTATTTTTTCATTACTTTTTTTTCATTATAGGCTTGACTGGTGCTTTTATGCCCTGCTGCTTAGATCTGGGTTTAGCTAATCAGTATGGAGAATGTGTGTGCCTGCCTCTGCTTCCTGCTTCCACTTTTGCTATGCGGGTTGCCATTAGAGAGCGTTTTAAAATCAGGGTAAGTTTTTACATGTAAAGTGTTACTTAAATTTGGGGTCTAGGAAAATTATGATGTGTGGGTTAGACATGAATAAAAATGTTTGCACATCTTTCCATGCTATAAGAAAAAACTGCCCTGCAGTTCACTAGGCAAGAAATAGACAAACACATTGGACTGATCTCTCCATCACAGGGCAAACACACTCAGTCACAGCTAGGGGTCTGTATTACTGCACTGGACTGAAGAGCCACCTTACTATGTGACCATCAATCTGTTTGTCTGTCTGTCTATCTATATCCATCTATTGAATGTTTAGAGTCAGAGGCCACAGGTTAGCTTTTATCTCTTCCTGCATGACTGTGGCCCTTTCACAAAGCTAGGTCTTTAAAAACATTGGATCTGCTATGGCAGCAACAATGTTACAGTTAAATTAAATGTTGCACGAGCTAATAGTCTTGTGTCTACATACTTTTTGTCTTATTGTGCACTTGTCTCCAGTGCTTTGCCTCTCTGACTAGAGCCAACATTTTGAAAAACACAAAAAGAAAATATTAAGAAAAAAAACTCTCAGACTAGTGCAACTAACACAGAATATTAAACTCTTACCCCCTATCTTCTCCATTCTATTTATTTTTATATCAGCTGTAATACCTTCTTTTTCTGTCAATGTGTTTCTGGAGGGCAGTGTATGTGAGGACTGGACTGCAGTATGCTTCTGCTACCCTCTAGCAGTGTGTCAGATGATGCGGGAGATGAAGAGGAGGTTGAAGAGACAGGTGTACACTGTTTCCACAGCACTCCAGTGCTCTTGAAAGAAAAAAAAGTGTGTTTATTTGATATGTGTCAGTTCAAATTTGGGATATGTAATGCATAGTTCTGGCTGTCTGTGGTTTTTTTGTGGTAGCTTGAGTCATTTGGGGACTGCTTTTGGCATTAAGATTGATGTCTGACATTTTATTGATGATGCGCTGTGAATGGATGAAGGAATATGTTTACATATTTTAAACTTAGTATTTACATTGTAAAGATGTATCCAAAAATACCCCCCCTATCTTTCATTTCATTTTGCATGTTGTACAAGTAGCTATACATGTATATATATTTGATCCATCTCCATGTATTCAATTCTTCCATCATTAATAATCACAATGTAAAGGCTGTGTAAACAACTTGAGCGTCTCTGTTTATGTGTTTTGTTGAAATGTTGCTACAGTTATCCGATATATTTAACGTTGAGGCTCCTATATGTCTGTATGTATGTCTGTCCATCATGTAGTCCATCTATGAAAAGTAAACTCTTTTTATGTATGAAATGTAAGTTCTTAAAATGTTATAATAATATTTTTTAATGTTCATTGTATTGACAATTTAAAGATTTGCATCCAAATATCACACCAATATTTGTGTTGTTATATATTATTGTTGTTATTCTTTAACCTGAGTGACAGAATACATTGCTATCCAGCCCAAATGTGACACATGAGGTGTGAGCACTGAGTGGACCAGTCAAGTTCCACTGATCCACTGATGCTTTCACATCATCATCACATGAAAATCTTCTTCCCCTCAAAGCTTTTTTAAGCTGTTCAAAGGTAAATCAGATAGAGCTAAATCCAGATTATTAGCCCCCACAGACACAACCAATGACTACTCTTCCTGGCCTCACCTATCCACGGTGCAGAAACTTTATGAAGATACCCCATTCAAGTACGAATTAGGAAATCGAGGGGGATGGGGTGAACAACAACAGTGAAGTTGGCCAGTATAATACTGAGTAAATGATAAGTGAGGTAAAATATGTCGCTGTATGAATATGTACATAGATGCATGGATGTGGCTTCAACAGCTAATTCTTTTAATTAGAAAACCAGATTTGGAGCGTCAACATTTTCATTTACATATCAAATATAACACTGCTTACCTTTTTGTCTATGTTCCAGCTGAGGGCACTGTTGTTATACACACATACACTTCTTTCCAGCCCATGAAAATGTGTGTAAGCTTAGCGAAGTGCAGCTTCCTTGGTGCCTTCAATGTAAGGAGACCACAACAGCCTCCAGTGCTGTAAAATCAAGCCCAGAGAGCCGAGAACAGAAGGAAACTAAATGAAATGTTGTACTTTTTATATTATGAAATTATTACATATTATTATATTATATTATATTGTAATATAAATGCATATTTTGTTTTTATAACGTGACTGAGCAGTCATAAAAAGCATTTCACTGCAGGTTGTACCATGTATGACTATGTATGTGACAAACAAAACTTGAAACATGAAGCTTCTAACCTGGACTTTACTGCAATCATGCAGTTTTTACTCTTGGTTGCTTTCAACGACCCCATGGTATTTTGCTTTTCTGGCTATGATGTCCGAGGTGTGTATGTATTAACACTGTTTAAAAAAAGGGAACACTAAAATAACATCTGAAATATTCCGGTTGAAAATCTTTATTCATTACATCACAAAATAACATTAACATGTTCAATGTAAATCAAAATTAGCATCCCATGTAGGTCTGGATTTGGAATCATACTCAAAATCAAGTGGAAAGTGGAAAATCAAACTTCAGTGGAAGGGGGCCCACTGCACTAGCAGTTTGTTTTTTGTTGTTGGATCGGTACACATGGGCCAGTCTTCTCTCCCCACGTGCATCGATAAGCCTTGGCCGCCCATGACACTGTCACTGGTTTACCACTGTTTCTTCCTTGGACCATATTTGAATAGCGATGTAACTACAAATGTTGTGATGACATCAGGTTCAGGTTATTTTTTTTAATTAAAGAGTATTTATTTCTCATAATCATATATTCAAATACTTTATTTGTGCTTATATTTTGAATTTTTAGGTATGTACAAAAATGTTTTTATTAAGTCCAATTTGGCAACTTGGTGAATAAAAGAAATGCCCTCTGCCGTTTGCTGATTCATTAAACATCAATTCTGATTTTAATTGTACCTCAAGTGAATCAATACAAAATCAATAAACCAGGTGTACACTGAAAGTGGATGAAGGTAATGCAAGTATTTATTTTAGTCATTATAGCAGTAAATTGCAGGTGCAACAGATTATTGCCCATAGTTTTGAGTATGTTGGAGTCCATGCATCTTTGACAATATTATGCACATAAATTACAGGATGCTAGCTTACTACTACTTATCATGCTAAAAAGACGCTGTGTAGATGACACTGCATTATGTTAGCATCTGGGAATGAGAAATAAAAGCTGAACTTCCAGCATCACTCAGCAAACAAGATTATCTCTGCTCTGGTGATACAGTGGCAGCATCGTAAAGGAATCAGAAATCATTGTGGTGTATAAAATATGTCACCGCTCTGATATATAATAAATATATAATATATCAGAGCGGAGGAGTGATTTATTCGGCTCATGACCTGGATCACACTGGCATATTGGGGTCAAGTTATAAGATCAGTAGGAGTAAATTCTGATGATTCCAGGTCAGAAACCCTCCTTCAGGGTCTTGTAACTAATAACAGCTTATATGAAATATGTGTCAGTGTTGGCAGACAGAAGATAAACAATGTGCAATGAAGTGAAATCTCATCATTGCAAACCTGTGTAGTTGTGTGAATAATTCAACCCATAAAGGAGTTCAGCAGTCATAATGAAAATGAACATGTCAAAATGTGTCGATGTAAAGATGCTGTCTCTTCAACAGGAAATTACAGATGGAAGTCCTACTCATACATTTGTAGGATTCATCAAACAACTGAAATTAACCCAGAGTAGTTAAAATACACAGATCTTGTACAAGAAGGGTCATATTAGGCTTTATTTGTTGAGGAGGCTTCGCTCTTTTGGAATACCTTGGACTCTTCTAAACTTTATCTATGACTCTGTGTTGGCCATTTTATATGAGTTCGCTGCTGTGGTAGTAGCAGTACAAAAGTAATGCAATGGAACATGAAGAAACTGATTCAACTATTCAGAAAGGTGAGTTTGTCATGGGCTGCACCATGGACTCAATTGGGAGACAGTTGGGAAGAGAAGTACAATTGTCAAGCTTTCCTTCTTAATCGAGAACATTTTATACCCACTGCATGAGACTGTGGCAGCATTGGGAAGCTCTTTCAGTGATGTTCTTCATCTGCATTGCTCAAAGGAGAGATATCACAGCTCCTTTCTTTCTTCTTTCACTTTATAAATAGTGTAATATTTATTCTGCTGTCTATACACAGTAGATCTTTTATATATGCATACTTTTCCTTACATTGCATTTGTTTTCTTAATATATGTACAGACATTTTTTATATCAGTAATTTTTTGAAAGCTGCTGTAACGTTACAAATTTACCATAGTGGGGTAATAAAAGTCTACCTTATCCTTTTTAGTTTATAGGAAGGAGCTTAGAAGAACCATCATTTATCTTCAGCTTTTTAGTTATTTTTTAAATTCTATAGTATATGTTTATCATTAGACATCAAACCATTGTTCCATTGTTTTTATGGAGGAATTAAAGGTAAGAATATGGTTCACAGATTGCACTGGATAACCTCTCATTAATATTTACTGAAGAAGGTTAATTATTCATTTAAGAATGTTAAAATTATTAATTCAAAAATGCCTTAAGTTGTATATACGTTTTCACATATCCAGTACAATACAATTTTTCATCATACCCCAGCTTGTTCTGAAGTTGGGGTAAGCTATTGTATGGAGCCCCTGGAGCAGACAGGGCACAACATAAGCCTATTTACACTGCACTTATTAAAATGTATGTGACATAAGGCAACCCAGATATTTGTGAAACTACCAAAGTAAGGTACTATGTTTTTAGCTATGGACCATTTTAAATTCACTTAACATTTGAGGGTCTCACATTTACTGCTTAATTTGCACTGTGATGCGGTCCTAGCAATTCTAACAATGCAGTTAGCAACTGGTTAGTCAAAATGTACAAGATGTCGAAGACTAAAGCAGCTGAAAACACAACTCAGTGAAAATTGGCATATTTTACTGTGAATTAAAAAGAACCCTTGCTATGACAGTTCAGACAGCACTTTTACTAGAGCTGAGGATCCCTGTTTCACTTTACCACTGTGGATGAAATGTGCTATACAAATAAATTTGCTTTTGCCATTTCAGTCTTCTACTAAACCAACAACCTGGCTGGCTAATGGCAGAGCTGATATTTGCACTCAAAAGCTTGAAATCTCAGCATTGTTGAGCTAAAGTGTTTTATCGCTGTGCCACCTGAGTGGCTCGTTGCATGCATTCTGTAGAAGGTTGTGCCTTTTATCTTTCCCAGTGGACATGTAAGGTCTTGCACTGATTGATGCTGTGGTCCTTTCATTCACTATAGTTTTTTATTGTGAAATGCTAACAGTGATCTAGCAGTAATCGAGATAAAACAGCTCACTTGAGACTTCAATGTTCCCACCTTATACCAGAACAAAGGCTGCTTTCTGGTTTGTTCTTAGACATCATTTTGATGGAAGAGTGAAGGGTCTTTATTTAATTATAAATCTCTGGATGGATCACGCCATTGTTTTTCGGACATCAGGACACATCAGTCCATTTCAAATGCTGACAATGGCCGACGCTGCTGGGCGAAAAGACATTGTTAGGGTTCTGTTATCCAACTATCTCCAAATGTTCCTTGTTATATTTAAAGATGGCTGTATTTGAGCAGGTGATGTATTAGTGTCATCCATTCCTACTATTTTTCACACAGTACAGAGACATCAGAAGGACAATGGTTAAAGATCAATGACTTTCCAGTACTGTAAAGGGGCACATTTTCTGAAGAGGGATAAAACCACTTTTCTATGTAGCAATAAACATTCGAGGGTAATGCTAATTAACATGAATGAGTACTTTCATGTAATCAAAGCATTTGCATTGTTTAATGTAAAATGATGTTGAAAGTAGCTACGAATGAGCCTAACAGTAGTGAGGTATAATAATATTGATATACCGATACACTGTATCGTCGCTGTCAGTGAAAAACGCTAAACATGGATATACATGTTTTTCATCCTTTTGTGTGTGGATTGTGGGTTTAATTCTCTGTCTGTTGGTTTTAGCAAATATCAAAACGACAAATGGCTGGCTGCTACAGCTGCCCATTATAATTGTATCTCCTCCCTCTTAAATTATGGCAGTGTGTTCTCAAACGAAAACTTGGATTATTTTCATGCTTACTTTATTTTATAATTATATTTCAGAAATATGAAAATAAGACTTTATAGCATTATCTGTTAGGATATATATGAATAGAGTTTCTGTTTGTTACAACTTAGTCTAATGTAAAAAAAAATTGAGATTACAATACAAAATAACTTGGCCATAGAACATAAGCTAAAACTATTTTATTGACGTTTTATCATTTTATCAGATTTACCACAGCGTTGGTTTCCCAAGTATTCTGATAGCAATCCAGCTCACCACATGTTCCTGTTCACTATAAGTGCCACTGCCAGAATTGCCATTGCCCCCACCACCTCTGTTATCAGCCACAGGAGCTGATGAAGGCCCCGCTGTGGCAAACATGTCTGTAATCTTCGCACATTTGGCAGCATTTTTTTTTGCAGTTACTCTGTCTCTTTTTCATTCTCTCTCCATCTCAGAAGATCCTAACAGATAATGCTACGTTCATCCTACATTGCATTGCACACTGGTGCACAGACCCAAATGGAGGAGGTGTTTCATGATATGATTGGGCCAGCCCTGTGCAAGTCAAGAAAATAACCAATTGGTCACAGGCCACCATGGTCCAAGGGCCAGTGGTTAGGAAACAAACTCTTGCAATGACCTTTTTTCCAAATGCATTTCGCACGTAGTACCAACACGAAAGCGGTTCGTGTTGAACAATATAATTGGGCCAGCCCAGTGTCAATTGGGCTGCTGATCTGCTGGTTTTATGGGCCGGTCATCCTTCCCGAAGGAACCCAGGGCCCACTTACATAAGGTCTTAAAATGTCTCTGAGGATCTCATCCTGATACCTAATGGCATTCAGTGTACCTCTCACTAGCACATAGAGGGCTGTGCTGCCTCCCCACACCCTTGTTGGCCCACTGCAAAACCGGTCATGCTGGAGGATGTTGCAGGCAGCAGAACGTTCTCCAAGGTGTCTCCAGACTCTCCAGTCTCTCACGTTTGCCACAAGCACAGGACACCATTGGTGAGTCTGCCAATCTTGGTGTTCTCTGGCAAATGCTAATTGCCCTGAGTGATGTTGGGCTGTAAACACAAGCCCCACTTGTACAAGCCCTCATACCACCCTCATGGAGTCTCTGACAGTTTTAGCATGGATATTTGTGGCCTGCTGGAGGTCAGTTTGCTTTGCTCTTCCTGTTCCTCCTTGCACAAAGGAGGAGGAGGTAGCGGTCCTGCTGCTGGGTTCTTGCTCCCCTACAGCCCCCTCCATGTGTCCTGGTGTACTGGTCTGTCTCCTGCTACCTGCTCCAT
>JAYDZG010000014.1:8335973-8351617 GCA_034509265.1 Microcambeva bendego
ATATTGACCCAAGTCATTAAATTGGGTATCGGAGAGAAAAAAATATGTGTAATCCTATCTGATACTGTTGGTTAATGTATGTAACGTGTAGGAGCAAAACCTCTTGTTAAGGTGCAGCAATACACTAATGAGTTTTAAAAGAGAAACCTAATGTTATCTCCCTAAGTCCACAAAAAAGTGCCACCCCCTTCTACCTAACTTACAAGTTTAATCAGTTTTAAAGTACTGCTTAATTGTTTGAGAGGAGAAATAATGGTATCAGATTGATATTGGTACATACCAATTCAAGTACAATCAATACAAAAAGACATTTCTAATTTAAAATGCAAATGTCACAGGACAGGACAAGATTAGAGACAAATGTAGCATTCTCTCACACAGATAGCATATGGTTTATGTAGCAGCAATACTTTTAAGTGCAAAATTGTGCAAATTAAAATGCAAAGATGCAAGTAATGCTGTCACTGAGTAGTTGCATGTGCATGTTTGTTTAAGTATGTGTTTGTTTGTGTGAATGTATGTATTTATTGTTTGTTGTTGAAGGTTAATTCCTTGGGAGCCTTCTTGCAGACTGATATCACATGATTATTGATGGCTAATGTGGCAAGAAGGTCCTGGGTTCAATCCCCAGGTGAGGCGATCTTAGTCCTTTTTATGTGGAGTTTGCATATTTATCCAGTGTCTGCGTGGGTTTACTCCAGAGGCTTTGATTTCCTCCCACAATCCAAAAACATGCAATTAAGGTAAACTGTTTGATAATACCTTGTGAGTTGATGAGTCTAGTGAAATGAATAACCGTTTCCTGTCATGAATTTAATTGCATTGGCATTACAATGGTATATATATCGAGAGCTCGTGGTTTTTAACTTTCTATAAATATTTTTAATCAATGAAGTTGCTTTGTAATGAACACAAAATTACAAAAATAAAGGTATTGGCAAAACTCATAAATAACATTCTACTATCTTTTTTCAGAAAATAAAGCTGGTTTTATCTAGGGTATGATATTGTTTTTATGGTAATAAGACCATTGAAGAGCTGAGAGAGGCTCCAGCACTCCTACCTGACCATAATTAGGATAAGTGGCCACCTGCACCTGCCTTCACCCTATAAATATGGGCATTAGGTAAGGCCAGGTTGTCGCACCATTGTCATCAACAAGCCAGGATTTCCAGCAGGCTGCTCTGCAATTGCCCAGGACAACTCAAGCAGCTGTTCCCCAGTTACGTATTTGGTCACTAACCTGATGCCCCGCGTTCAAAACTTACCCAAGTTGGTGTGTTGCTTTGTAAGTGCTGACCAGAACTTCTACTGGTGCCTTTTATGTGGGAGTCTTTATTTTCCTTTTGTTTTTTTTATTGTGTGCTTTTGAAGCTATTATTTCTGTTAGTATTAATACATTTTCTGTTTATTTATATTCACTTTTTTGTTATCTTCATCATAACAGCTTGGGTCTAAAAATCTAAATCCTGGTGAGTTTCTGTTTGTGGTCCTAAATATGACATTGCATCGATTGTAGCAAATCAAGCCTCTCTGTGCTCCATGTTGACATGTTAATGACAGGCCTCTTGTCTGTGGGAGGACATGGTTGGGCTGGTTTGTTTATGTTGTAAAGCAAATGCCCATCATGAATATTGGACAATCAGATAATGATCCACAGCTGAACCTAATTGTTTAAAAGTGATAAAGGCATTTAAGGAAATAACTGGGAATCTTTTGATGGAGCCTAATTTGTTTTATTTTGTCATGGTTTGAGATTTGGACAGGCATGGTTCATAGATTGTGTATATTGGCATGAAATGTTTTACTGTATCTTGTCTAGAATTCTAGGTCATGTGTCATGTTTGTAAAATCAGGTCTTAGTCTAGTTCTCGTTTAGACTTAGAATCCAGTTCAAGTTTAGCTTTAACATTGTGATAAACTGAAGAGTGTGGTTGGGGGTCGTTTTTCATGTTTAACAGAAATTTGTCTTGTCTTGTGTATTATGCTTATGAATAATATGTATAGTTAATATGTCTCTGTGTGTCTGACCTTGTCTCTGGGTTTTAGACCTAAAAAATGCAATTAATTAATGGAAAAATGTAAAAGTGCATGAAATGCGTTATATCGTAAGGTTTTGATATTGTAGGAAATGTGTTAGCCGGACATTTATATGACAGAATTAAAATTGTTCAAAGACTCTGCCCTGAAACTCCATCTTACACTATGAAATCAGAAGGAAAGAAAGGCAGGGTATCAATCTTCTTGTTGACCTTCAAAAGACAAATGGTCCCTGTCATATCACACTGCAGGACAGACCATGTCCACCATGTATAACAATTTACACCATGGCCAACCCACTAGTGAACCAGACCATCATATTTTTTGTTACACAACCATAAATAGGAAAAAAATATCTTTCTTTTGTTGATGGTACTGACTCCTACAGTCCGTTTATGTTGGATTTTTATTTTAACGTTATCTACATTTTTAATTGGAAAATAAGATGAGGTCTTTGAAATCGAAGGGCTCACTGTATACATAAGATGGAATCAAGTTTGCAATCCAAACAATTAAGTTATTTCTCTGTACGTTTGTCAGTTAAAGACTGTGGGCAGCCCCACCACCACCAAGTTGCCACTGATTTAACCTCCAGTGGTTAAAATTGTATTCATTGGAAAAAAAATGAATTAACAGCATCTGCTAAAAGCCAAAACAGTATATATAAATAGTAAAGAAAAGTTTCTGATATCCAACATTCCATAATTTTTTGCCAGTGGTTTGTATTTACAACTATGTGTTGTCCTAATGAGACATTGAGGGCCAGTACTCCCTATTGGGAGACTGTACTCCCAATGGTAATGTTTCTTTGTTGGTCTTTTCATTTTAGGCCCTTTCTTCAGTTTCTTTACATCTCCTTAGGTTTACACCCTACACCTTGACATCAATAGTAGTAAGTTCAGAATGCAGAAGGCCTATAATAAAATTCACAAGCTGGCACTTGAACCTCTGTTTCTGGACATATTTAAAACCAAAGATAAAAACTGGGGCTTAGAAGTCACATAAAATGCTCCCAAAATCAGCACTTAAATGGTAAAAATGGGGATGTAGCCTAATACAGTTCAGAAAGTCATGAAACACTTTGGTTACAAAAGGGACATTGGTCAGTGGTAACTGGATTTAAAACAAAGATAAAATTATTCACAGCAATAATACTATGCAGGCTGCAATGGACTGTTGCTCCGTCCAGGGTTTTACTATGTGTCTTGCGCCCATTGAACAGCTGGGATAGGCTCCAGCACCCCTAACCGACCCTAAGAAAATGAATTACACTGATGAATACCATGCGGGATCCAAAACTGGAGGTGTGCTACCGTTTTTATAGCGTTTTTATAAGTAACTTGAAGTCTTTGTACAGCAATATTATAGGGCACCAGTTATTCAGCTGCACCAGGTCTTTGGAAACAATGTTAGGATAGCTCTCTGACAGCTCACAGGGAACTTCCCTCCCTTTATGCTGTCTTTTAACACATTCAACACATCTTCACCTAACACTGACCAGAATGCCATATAGGACTCGACATGGAGACCATCTATGTCAGAAGCTCTGCCATTTTCCATACCCTGCAGGGGTACAGCTCTCCAATAGAGAGTTCAGCATCAAGTGCTGTGACTCATCCGTGACTCTGGCCTGCATGTGAAATAATTCCTCCTCCATGTCTTGTGCTTTGACCTGCTCACTCTCATACATCTTTGTGAAAAAACCTAGAGCTTCTAGAGTCTCTAGTGACATCGAGAGTCTACTGTTGAAAGATAGTTTAATCTGGCTATGTCCAATTACTGCTGTAATGAATTAAAAGCCATTTGCTTAGACCTAAAAACCTTCCAGAAAATAAAGTTCTTTAAAATTAAAATCTTTAAGAATCGAGAGAGAGAGAGAGAGAGAGAGAGAGAGATATTTGAAGCAGTCCTCATACGTTGTCAGGGATTATTTATAGTCCTATCATCTCTCTGTTTGCCTAGGATTTTGCTCTGCTCCAATCTGATCATGTCGAGGATGTTGCTTCACTCCAGCTGCTTCTAGCCAAGGTTGTTTCACTTCTCCAGTCTATCCAGCTGTTGATGTCGCTTCGTTCATGTCTGCTCAAGCCGAGGACATCGCTTTCCTTCTGCAGATTCTTCATAAAGTTATTTGTTCAAGTCTGTTATGGTGGACGAGACTGTTCTGTTTTAACATTTGTTTCTGGAAAATGTCCCCCTGCCAAAGGCAGTTTCTTCTTAGGACTTTGTTCCACTGCTTTGTGGACAACACCGCTCATGGTTTCTTCAGAAGTCCTTGCTCTGCATCTGCTCAAGTTCATGGACATTATCTTTTTGCCAGTAACTGTATATTTTGGACTTCTTTCTGCCTCAGTTCTCTGAGGATATTGATTTACTCAGACCAGCTTCTGAACAGTTACATAAAAAGGGATTTTATAATATGTCCTTTAGGTCAGTGAGTACACCTAGCAGGCACTACTGTTCCAGAGTCTTGTCAGTTACATTGTCAAAGTTCCCAGTCAGTTCTAAAGTCAAGTCAATGGTCTGCCATCCAAGTTGCCACTCACAAATCTCCCCTTTTGCAATGACGGTTATCAAACCTTTCAGGTTGATCCCTGTGTCTTCAGCTTAATGCATCCACACAATTTCCAATTTGATTATATGTTTGTGTATTTATTCCCCTGACTGAGCTTTGCTATTTGCTTAAGCATACATGATGTACATGGTTAAGTTACATTATTATGACCAGTGTCTACTTACGACAGCAGATCATGTACACCCACACATGCTGATTGTTTTCCCTAGGACAAATGGGATCTTCCAGTAAGGCAATGCAAAATGCCTCACATCTAGAAATGTCAGACGTAGTTGGAAGACTATGACCATGACTAGAAGGCCAATATGCCTTCTATTTTAAACTAGTGATATTATTATTATTATTATTATTATTATTATTATTATTATTATTATTGTATTTTTTATTTTTGAGAGGGGTTACTTTCTTACCCAGCTGGTCCACTCATTTGCACATGAGGCACTCATCTTTAACAGACATCAGCAGGCTTGAATAAAAAGGAAATTGTAATTAACAACCCGCTGGGCAGCACTCCAGTTCATAGCAGCAGGACAGACATATTTGGAGTGAGATAGTCACTGCAGATCATGATTACTGTACTGTAGAGAGAAGTGTGTTGAAAATAGATGGAAGGCTTTACAGTGGCAATTTGTTCATAGTCAGATACTTGTGTGTGTGTGTGTGTGTGTGTTTGTGTGTGTTTGTCTGTATCTGTCTGTATCTGTGCATGTGTCTGTCCTCCATTAAAGATGGGGAAATGAGAAATAAAATTTGGCCGTAAGAGTAAGAGGTGGTGCAGTGTCCTTTGGTGAGTACAGGCAACTGGCTGTGAGGGATGGCATACATTAAGCTCTGTCTCGGAGGACTAAGTTGACATTGCAGAATGATCTTAAGTCTGTAAAGATACAGTAAAAAGTTTTACCAGCTTTGTAGGAGCTCACTCAAACATGGGTTGAAGTGGTTTACAGAGTTTGACAGTAAAATACATCGTAAGTCAGGGTTCGCCAAAAGGTGGCCCGCATGCAACTTAGGGCCTGCGAGATCTTAACTGATGGCCCTCTGTCATCACTTTATTGGTACTCCATTAAAAACCTGTGGGTGTCTGACTATTATTACATCGATTTTTGAGTGAGAGATCAAAGTGTGTGTGCTGATCTGCAGTGAAGATTCCAGGATAAACATTTAAGAATCTAAGTGGATTTGGCTCCACGAACAGGACTCGACATTGTTCTGTAAAGAGTTGGAGGTTGCAATGCCATGTATTAAGCCATTAATTTCAAAGTACCTCAAATGAGGATTTTATGACGTGAAAGTGACCCCGGCAGTATGGAAAATGCTTAGTGTGACAAATAAAGCTTAACGGGACTGAAAATCATGATGAATATAATAATATGCAAATGTAATATTTCAATGTCATACTTTTATTAAGCATTTTTTTAAGTTGAGCTTTTTCGACTTTAAAGAGAAGTTGATTCTTAGCACCACAAGCTACATAACCACCTCCCATAACGTACATATATACAGTTAAAATAGAGTTATTTAGGTGGAAAACCTCCATAATAGGTGACAGTGATATCAATTTAGCCAATGTGCCACCTTGTTTTCATCAAGAATAAAATAATAAAAAAAACTCAATAAACTATAATAATGATAAAAAATAATGAAAAAATAATGATAAAACTTTACATAGCCTTAAATGCACTACATAAATCTCAAAATGCTGTTAAAGGCATAACCATGAATGTCTTTACAGATATCATTTTGAAAATAATATAAAATTAATATATTTTTTTAATTTACTGTTACATCACTACTACTATTGATGTTATCTTCAGACACAGGTTGCTGTATACAGACTAGTTACGTATTGATCTAAAATCTATACCGTTGACAAGAGGGAAAAGTACCTGTTGTTTCATTACAAAAGTTGCCTTTGTATTGATTTTTAAATTTCAAATGAATGCTATTATGCACATACTTTTTCTGTACATAATTTTACATTTGGTGTTTTTTTTAAATGCTGTCAAGAAAAAGGGACATTTACTTTGCCACTTAGCATCCAATTTTATCCAAAGTGACTTACCGTACTGTGACAGAATTTCTTTCCCTGCAAATGATGATTAAAGACCTTGCTCAATGGCCCAACGTCGGTAACTTGGCAGAGGTACCTTACTTTTAAAGGACATGTTTGTTATTGCAACTCTGAGATGTATGTAACTGGGTAAATCGTATAGCCCATGTCCAAAAAAAACCCCTGTAATAAATAAAATCTGCAAGCTTAATGCTATCGACTGTTGAAAGCAGCACGTTTAAAACCCATGCTGGCTGTAGGCTACACCAGTCACAAACAAAAATGTGTTTTTTATTCCACTGTAAAACAAAATAACTAGAGGGATATCAAATCTTATTTCACATTTGTTAAACGCCTTAGGGACATAGTTCTTTAAAATTAAACTTAAGTAAACATGGACCTCATTACATTTGGCTTAGAACAAACACACACACACACACACACATACACACACGTACACACACAAACCACTGGAAACAACACACGAAACAACTGGAAATCAAGGTAGTCTAAATGAGTATTAAAAGTCCTTGATTTTAACCAAATCATCATGATGAATACATCACTTCTTTACAGTCACCTTCCATTGAGATGCATTTTCCCCCCAGAGTCGCCAAAACCACATTTTTAAAGCCATGAGCATGTTATTGGTTTTGATTAGTGTACTGCATACCCTTTAATTCACCACTGCTTTCAGATCATCATCAAAATTTTCTTTCCCTTAAAGCTTCTTTGAGCATCCTAAATTTAAGATCCCCACAGAGCCATGGTCTTAACATCATTGGATGTGTCTGGGATTACGTGAAAAGACTGAAGGATTTGAGGAAGACGATCTGTGGCTAGTTTCATCTCAAAGCCCAATACAGTACAATACAAAATGAAAATAAATGTCTACTTTAATCAAACATGACGGCACGACTGTGTGAAATGAAAAGAGGATTAATAATGTGCCTCAAATATAGTATGCCTCAATCTATCCTTCTCTATCAGATTACCTGAACTAGTTTTCCTTTGGGTATTACAGTTACGCTTATTCTGGTGTAGTCTATTCATCATGCTCAGAGAAGTGCACTGATTCTGGCAACTTGAGGTTTGAATAGTAGCCTTTACATGCTACTCAATTATTCAAACATGGCAACCTAATTTATTTTCTATATAAAGTCCAATAGTAAGCACACTCAAATTAGTTATTTTATTTGGCTTTCCTATAAAACAGAGGACAGTGTAATGAGAACAACTGCGTCTGCCATGCCTTGCGGCGACTCACAGCGCAGCCTGTCCTACAGAGTGACTTCTGCACTCTGCAGCAGTAATTAAGGTGCTCAATAAGGTCAATGACCCACCACTGTTGCTGTACCATTTAATGTTGTGGAACCCAGAGTGTGGTGTCACACTCATTGTATGGTTTGCAACGAATCTTCAGCATCATGGTTTTCAAGGTCTCTGGTTAGTGTTTCGCCATTTCATGGACTGTGGGTAATAGTTTGCTCGTTTAGTGGAGTCAGATATGTACAGGTCAGGATGCCACAAGGTATTTAGAACCTAGTGTCAGTCTGGAGTCTGCATTGCAGTGAAAGCAGCAAAGCAGCAAGACCGCAGTTACACTGTTTTCTATGGAATTTTGATTCAGTTTGCTACGGATATTGCCAGAGAGATAAACTGAGTGATATCAGGCAGTAAAAGTGACCTGGAGAGAATGAACAAAGCTTAACGTGAAACAAAGCATAATGTGTTTATTGGACTAAAACACTGAGAATTTTACAGATTCATTTCAGGAGTACAGAGTGATTACAAGCAGTAATAAAAAACAGAAATGTCACGATTTTGTCTTTATGTCACATTAATCCTTGTTGCACTTATTTCACGTTACACTTTTTTGATTCTCCAGAGAGGCAGATTCAGAACTACGAGCTGCATAAACACATTAAGTAAATATAAACACGTGTGTGTGTGTGTGTGTGTGTGTGTGTGTGTGTGTGTGTGTGTGTGTGTATTAGATCAGGTTTTATGTTTATTTCACATAAATGGATATTCATATTCCTTAACTTTAGTGTTTCACAGATCACTGAATAAAGTGAGTTATTGTGCCCAGGGTCAAGGTGAGTAAATGATCTAAAGAAAACTATAATGCAGATAAACACATGTATGTCTCTTTATAATAGTTGTGCTTTTTGCATATAAAACAAACATATATGACAACAGCCATCACCACTACACTGGAGTTCTGAAATTGTAATCAAAATATAATACAAATGAAAATTCAGTAAGGTAATTGGTGAGAATTAAACTTTCTCTGGTTGCTTTTTGTATATAAAATAAATTTAGTTGAAACAAGCACTACAATACCAAACAAGAAGGCTTATGTTAACCATGTCCAGAAGCAGCCATGATTTCCTGGAATCAGAGGTATCTAGAATGGACAATCACACAATGAAAACCTGCTTTGTAGTCAGATCATTTGGGATTAGTCTGACATTGTGTGCAGTTACTTTGGAAAGTAGCAGGTACTTTGCTGCAAATCAACTCTTGAATCTAAATCAAGTACAAACAAAGGAGATAGCTTATTACAAGCTGCCATTTGCTTAACTGAAAGTATTCCTGAAAAAAAAACTCTGAGAAAAGCTTTTATTGTTAATCATAGTAGTATGAGGTTCTGTAGCTGTCCATTAGGTGTGTAAATTTTAATGGTAATTACACACAAGGACAAAATTTTAGGCACCCTTCTGTTAGAAAAGAAAAAAACCCAATAGTCACTAAAATTATATTCACAATAATAAATACACATTTATTAAAATGTCTACAAAAAAATCAGACATTGCTTTATGGTACCCTTAACTTGACTGCAATACAAAAATGTCTGTAACTCTCGATGAGATATCGGTCCACAGGTTTTTTGGACCACTCCTTGTGAGCAGTTGTCTCAAGTTTAAATGGTGCCTTCTCCAGTTTTGTCTCACCTGTTCAAAGGACATTCAAGCTTTGTGTCTTATCAATATGCATTTTGTATTGCTTCTTTTTATTGCTATTTATTCAACAGTGGTTTCCTACCCGGCAGTCTTCTTAAATTCACCTTGGCTAAAATAGTGATGGATGGTGTGATCTGACACTGATGTACCTTGACCATGAAATTCACCTTTAATCTCTCTGAAAGTTGTTCTCTTGTCTTAGATTACCATTCATATTATTTGTTTCTTTATTTTTTGTGACAATTGTGTCTTTATTTTCTTATTGGAAGGATTACAACAATATTGTCCACATGTGTGAATGTGCGGCTTTTGTGAGAAAATCTAGACATTTATTGTAAAAGAGTGAAACACATTGTGTTATTGTATGTATAATTCATCAATAAACTGCTCAATTATGATGATGTGAAAGCAGTGGTGCATCAGTGGCTACATGCTCAACCAAAAGCATTTTTGTTGATGACATTTATAATAATAAGTTAATAAACCTCATTTATGGTAATTAAAACTTATAATGCATTCAAATTGTAATGAATAAATTGAAATTGAATCGATTTAAAAAACACAGTCACTAGATAAAAAACAATTTTAAAGTGGAGCATTTCTTACGTTGGCTTGCATTTATTGTTCTAATTAATCCCAAAGATGTTTAATATTATTAAGGTGAAGTTCTATTTGCAGGCTACTTAAGTTTTATGTGAAAGAAAACATGACAGCCCAAGTCTTTATGGACCTTAATTTGTACAGGAGCAATTTATTGTATACAGTAATTGATGTTATGGTGGTGTGGTGACACGATTATGTCTTTTCTGTGTGAAGCTTGGAGGTTTCCTCTGTGTGCTCCAGTTCCCTCCCATAGTCCAAAGATATTTGGTCAGATTAATTTGAAATACTAAAATCCCCCTAGCTGTGACTGTGTTGGCCCTGTGAAGGATTAGCGACTTTTATGGGGCGTGTCCTGTTTTTCGATCAGTGAATCAGACCCACCCCAACCTGAAACGGATAAACTGGTGGTAATTGGAGGAATGATTGGCAGGCAACTGAACTGATTTTATTGTTAACAACTGTAGGATGTTGTGCAGCCATTAGTGAGCATTCTATTAAGTCATCATCTTAAGTCTGTTTTTTCGGACGGTCTATTTAGATAGCGATTAAACATTGTTTCATTAGCATTATGGTCATGCCATTCAAAACAATGAGAAGAGGTGGCACAATTGTTAGCACTTCGAATAATGTAGAGTGTATAGTACAGAGCACGGTAATGTTAAACAGTTTGTGTGTCAATTTGGTGGGATTCACTGTGAAAAGCAGTACACTAATCTAAAAACGACATTTTAAAATAGCAGTAAATAGATGGCACCCTGATGGTTCTTTTTCTATTTTTTACACGAATTTTCCCCAGCATTGTACCATTTTAATGCCATGATTTAAACTTGCAATTTTCAAGTTGATAGTCTAAAGCTCTAACGACTGCCCACTGTATTATTATTGTCTTGGAGCATTTGGCAGTGAAAAATGTGCCACTTGTCTGTGCAAATTGACAGACAATGTTGCTTTTATGATAATGTATTATTCTTGGTGTAGACTGACTTGGTAAAACAGACAATGAATTAATTCATTATTCTTGGTGTATTTAACCCAGGTAGGGATCTTTTCCTGGACAAGAAAGGGGTTTTCCAGAATTAATGTAGTTAGGTTCCAAGGAAAAATCCATGAGTAAGTGAGTCCAAGATATCATTTGGGCACATATTATAGCTTGAGGGGATTAAAATTAGCCAGTCCATTTACAGTTATGTCACAGTTATTGGATAGACTAATTCTATGTAAATCTTAAAGGTGTGTGTTGAGGGCCGGGCAATACAAAAAGACTTTCCTAAATCTGTATTGGCAATATCAGGTTGAAACGCTCTTGACAATTTATTTTGGCACCAAACGCTCCAGCTGATTAACTGGCCTGCATGATGCTATAGCTAGTTTGATTGCCAGGCCAGCATGAAGCAGTTGAGCAATCAGCACAGACAAAGAGACAACACCTGCAGGATGTCCAGGATAAGCATATTTTATTTCTACTTCAGCAATGAAACTAAATAGATTTGCCAACTTCAAACATTTTGTCTGCTTTGCTTTAAATACTTTGTTACAGCTGAACATCATTTAGGCTATTTGTGCAAACACTGAGGAATGGTAACACAGCTGGTAGAGTCATTAACAGGGTCCTAGAGACCATGGATCAGACCATATATTTGCTGTATTTGGGTTGTTTTACCTGTTTTTTCTGTTTTATGATCTCTTTATTAAGCCCATAATGTAAAAGTGTAATAGTGGGATTTTTCAGTGTTGCGAGTTTGAACTCTCCGGTGCCGGTTAGCTGGGTGTCACTCTAGCCACTAGGATGTACAAACCAGTTAATTGTAGCACTGGTTCCAAGCCCGGGTGAACATGGTTGCATCAGGAAGGGTATCCGGTGTAAAAACTATGCCAAATCAATAATGCGGACCACAATCTACTGTGGCACACTCATGATCTCTTTACCTATCACTTACCTCCAAAAAAAACCTGCCAAGGTATGATCATATACATTGTATTTTATGTGCACAATCAATTTACATATCTATTAATGTACGACTTAATTCCAAAATCATTAAATAATTTAATCAAATTAATATGAACTCCCCCGCTCTAATTACAGATGTAACTGCCTTTGTTCATTTGGCACTAAAGTTGTTCACTAAGGTCTGGCTTGAGTTGACTTAAAACTTATTGAAAGGGGTTGAGGTCAGTGCTCTGTGCAGTGGCAGGTAAGTTAATCTGAACTGGGCAAGGTGGAATTATGACTGTCACCTCACAGCAAGATGGTCTTGGGTTCATTTTCTAGGTGGGTTTTTTTACAAGCTCTGGTTTCCTCAGTATATAGTGGATTCTTGACTTATGAATTTAATTGGCTATGAAGGGTTGTTTTTGTCAGTGTTTATATGTTTCTATTTCTATATCTATTTTACTTAAATAATGTAAATAGATTTAATCTTTGCCAGACCTCCTTAACCCCCTTACTTAACCTTTCTAATGTCTTAAATGTTTTTTTTGTTATAAATTCGAGTGTATATTCATTAAATACTAAATTATTTAATATATATTACTCTAGGTGCTCTAGGTTAACACACTTTGTGCCTTGATGTGTGTTGTTTATGTGAGATTTTGTTCGTACATTATAAAAATAACAATGATACTAACCTAAAATCATTTATGGTAATACGTACAAAAGTCAAGGGTTCACTCTATATTTACATTTTTGGCATTTAGCAAATACTTGATTAAAAGCAACTTGAAGGTGTGGCAGTACAAAGTCTAAGCAATATAGGGGATATGGGTCTTGCTTAAGGGTCCAACAGAGGCGACCTGGCAGTGGTAGTGCATAAACCAGCACTATTCTGATAACTGGTCTAGTACCTCTAGGCTACAGCTGCATGTCTTATTGTTTTTTGCTTTAGTCCAAAAACATATGCTATCTGTAGATTCAAAATTTGCTTAGACATGTATATGTGTATTTGGAACAAGGACTGGTGATCTTTCTGGGGTGTTTTTTACCTTTTCCCCAGTGAATTGCACCCAGCATGACTTTAAATAGCATAACATGGTAAACAATTAACCAATTAGTAAAAAAAAAACATTAAAATAAAAAGCAGTTTTAAATGCAACTCTCTGAAGAGCTTTTAAATTAATGAACAATTGTAAAATGATTTAGTGCTACAGACAATTTCGATTTCAGGAACAGGCTTTTTGGGAGGGGACATGTACCGGAGGGTGGCATGACATGTTTGTTGTGTAGTGGCAACTCAGCCAAATCAAATGATCCTATTTGCATTATAATTAGCCAGGACAGAAGATACTTTATAAAAGAAAATCAAGTATTTTGTTTCTTTGCTGACATAATGCCAGTTGTGGAGGCTTTCTATACTCATCACCCTCCAGCTGTGCATGCCTGGAACAGGCTCTGTACCATGGTGACCTACTGGAAAGGGAAAAAACATGCACCTGTAATTTTTAGCGCATTTTCTAAAAGAAACGTGCTATTGTTTTCACTTTGTCCGTATGAACATATATATATATATGTTTGGGTTAGGGTGAAGGTCTAAGGTCATGCCCAGGGATAAAGTCGGTCCAAGGTCAGTCCAAGGTCATTTAAGTCACTGGACGAAAATTTCGGTTCAATTAAGAGGATCGTAAATTTTGTTTTATGATCGACTCAAGTTCTTAAAATTATTATTTCTGGTCAGATGTCGATAAAAGCCATTCATAACTATGGGGCCACAACTTTGGTTCAAGCATCAAGAGATCAAAAATTTGTTTTGAATCACATAGTCTGTAAATATTGGTCTTTTTTAGGCTTTTTCACACCTTGATCTTACATCTTTTAGATATTTTGCTTCACAAAGTTTTTTTTTTGTTTTTACTCGTCAGGTACTTTTCAGGTCGCCAAATTCTAAAACTTTTTTTTATATAAAATTAGCAGCAATTTTGATCTAATAATCAGTTTATATTTTTTGTGGATTCGAAAAACATCAAGAATAATAAATATAAAAGTGAAAGTAAAAGTGATTGAAACTAAGGAAAGTGGGACAAAATGGCAAAAAAGCGGCATGTTCCACCAGATGCTTCTTCATGTAAAGAAGTATCAAAGAGAATCACAAGGTCTACTACTAGTTTAAACCTTTTTTTTGTTAAATCTTGATTCATATGATTTACTGATTTCTGTAAAATACTGACCTTTATAAAACATGAGTCACCGTATAGCAAACCATTCGCAGTATAATAACTGATCAGAGCAAAAGAAAATGCGCTCTGTGTCACTCTGATCTATTTTTTTGTATATGTTTTACTGATTATATTCCTGGTTCTGAACTCCTGATACTTGCAATATAGTTTAGTTCAGTTAAGTTCATTTTCTTTAATCCCTTATCCTAATCAGGGTCCGGGAGGGGTGCTGGAACCTATCCCAGCTCTTCAAACGGCACATGGTAACACTCTGGATGGGGCACCAGTCCATCTCAGGTACCTACAGGACAATTCAGTGTCTCCAATCAAATTGGTAGCATGTCTTTGGACTGTGGGAGGAAACCAGAGTACCCAGAAGAAACCCACGTGGACATGAGGAGAACATGCAAACTCTGTACAGAAAGGACCTAGATTGCTCCACCCGGGGATTGAACCAAGGACCTTCTAGCTGTGAGGCAACAGTGCCACCCCTTGCAGTATAGTTTCACACTTAAAATAACAAAATATTTCGTACTAGACAGGTTAAATAATAAGGCTTAATAATAACAACAATACCACCCCGAATCTAAACGAGGTGGGACAGCCTGGAAAATGCAAATAATATAAAAAACACAGTGTCTTTAAAAAAAAAAATTAAATTGTGTTGTTTGGATTAAATTGTTAATTAAATTGTTTAGTATGGAAATCGCTTCTGTTCTTTCTTTTATAAAGTTACATTCAAGCTTTATTCGGTCATTTCGCAGCAAGAGGTAGGGGTAGAATAGGTATGGTCCAGACATAGTGATCTGGGTTCTATCTGTGTGGGATTTGCATGTTTTCCCCTGGTGCTCATTGTACTCAAATCAATACAGTTTGTTAATTGATAATACAAAAATGAATTGTCACTGGGTGTGTGTGTGTGTGGGTGTGGGTGTGTGTGTGTGTGTGTGTGTGTGTGTGTGTGTGTGTTTGTGTGTGTGTGTGTTTGTGTGTATATGCTATGTTATGGACTGGTGACCTGTTCAGAAAGTGTAGGCCACTGTTTGAGGTACCCCAGTCTCCAGCAGCTGTTTCCTAATGATGCTGGACTTCGATGAGCTGGAGCTTTGCCATCCATAAAGATGAAATTAGGTCTGTGTTGTAGTATGGGCTTGTCACTGTAGGGAAGTTCTGTATTGACTAGACACACCTGCCCACACTGTAACACCACCACCACCACCAAAGGCACACAGAGGCTGATGAATAGCGCTCTCCGTGATGTCTC
>JAYDZG010000014.1:8354431-8370034 GCA_034509265.1 Microcambeva bendego
CAACCAACAAGTTTTGAAAGCCTTAAAAAACATAAAAAAAACATAAACCAGGCATTAAAATGTATATCCCAGATAAAATTTTATCAGTTCTCTATTAAGGAATTTGAATTCAAGCTCTTTATTCCCCTCTCTTTTGTTAATTATAACGAGCTATGCACCCTGTTTGTCATAACAGCTAATCATTAGTATTTTTTTTAAAAAGCTGAAAATGTCTTTGTTGCACAGCTTCCAGCCAGAACCTACATATTAAACCATGTACTTGCTCACTTATCTCAGTGCAGAAGACATAGATTGTTCATTGCTTATACACGGTGAGTCACATTATTATGACCACCAGATACATCCATCCATGTGCGGTCAAATATTTAGTTGTGCTAGTCTAATTATAAAAAATAATTCACATTCATTTGTGTAAAAAATTCCCAATATTTTATACCTCAAGTTGGTATACATTAATTATAAGAAGGTTTGTTACAGGCCTGAAGTTTACTTCTCGTTGGTTCTTGTTATGTGGTGTTTTTAAAAAGTCAATGGGGGTGAGGCATGATGAAAGTAAAAAGTATTAACATGATGGCAGGACATGTGGACTACTTGCCAGTTTTTATGCAAAAACAATCTAAATCTAGGATGTTTCCACTCTTCAGTCAAGCAAACTCCTAACACAACACACTTCTTGTTATATGTTGGTATTATGGCGGCAAGGTTGGTAGCACTGTAACGTCACAGAAAGAAGGTCCTAGGTTTTTGTGGAGTTTGCGTGTTCTCCCTGTGACATTGTTGATTTCCTCTGGGTGCTCAACAAATTAGTGTCTTCGCAATGTGTAAGAGGCACAACATGTCCAGGGTGTTTCCCACCTTTTGCCTAGAGCACTCCATGTAAATGGACTGAAGCTCACACAGATTGAGGAAGAATATGCAAACTCCCCACACAGAAAGGACCAAGCCATGATTAAACAAAACTATTTAATTATATTTAAATAAAACTTGCTATTGTACATAGTCACCTTTCTTTGAGATGTAATTTTCCCATTTTTTCTTCACTCTTCTAACTGGTCATCTTTTGTGCCAAATGCATCTTCCAGCGAATACTTACAGTGATTTCTAACAAACTAGATAGAATAGAATGGCTTTATGGTCATTGCACAAATGTACAACAAAGTGTACAGACATCTATACGGATTTACAAATAAACAACAACATTACAAAACTAATGTTTAGTTGATATATTATTCACAGTTAAGTTATGGCACAGTACCTATTAATTGCACATTGTGTATTAAGAGTTTTGATAATTTAATATTTTTGGTGGTGGGATGGTAAGCGGTTGTAAAAAAGGTTTTGTTCTAGAAAACTCTGAAGAAAGTGCCAATGGTTGAATAAAACACTTAAAAAAAGGTTTATTAAAAAGTATAAATGAAGTGAAAATTGTTGTTGGTTTGTATTACAGAAAAATGCAGATTTTATATGAAAGAGTGCTGTATTTGTATAACAGTAATTTAAATTACTCAAAAATGTCCTGTTAAACAGCCCAATTTTCAAATTAAGTTGAACATAACCTTTACCCACTTGGCTTATGCATTTAGATTTAGCAATTAGATTAGAATAGACCATCTGTGAACAAACCCATGGCATTTTAATCTGTGTTTCGTGGCAGCTGATGTACCAGTATAAATTTGTTCTCTTCGCTCATCTAGAAACTTGGCAAGCTCAACCATGAAAATCATGCTCACTCACTCATTCAAATTTATTTAATCCAAAAAGATGAGCCAAAGCACATTTACTAGTTGTGTCTGGTGATAAATGCATCCAGATTACCATTTAAATGCTAGAGTCTCCATGTCTATTTTTTGGGAAGGGGCTAATTCTATCTGATAATAAAATGCAAAATTATTTCACACAGAGTTTTTGTAGCTAGATGTGGATAGACATTGAACTATTATCTTGTTTGACATAAAATTTTAAATCCCTAAACTAAAGAATGATGTCTAAGAGAGAGTTGACTGATGCACCAGTTTCAACTGGGAAATGTGGAATGTGGGGTAAATGTACATGGAGCGCGGGAGCTTGAGATGGAAGGTGGATGGGTTGATGATCATTTCAATAATGTAAGGACCAATGTAGCGGGGTGATAGTTTCTGGGAGGATGTATGAAGGGGAATGTTTGATGTGGAGTGTAAAGTGGGCTGGATCGACAAATCTTTGGATCTTCTATGGCTGGGTAGCTTCCTGGGACCAGGACAATGGAACCTTGGGGCAATGTCTGTCATGTAAGGGGCAGCCAGAATACTGTAATCCTTTATGAACCACCTATAGAAGTTCACAAAGCCTAGGGGTTATAGTTCGTTCTCTCCGGTGTTCCTGGATGCATAAGTTGATTGCCATGGCTAGATCGATTAGCTCCTGGAGAGTGTCTGGCTTGTCTCGCCAGTTCGTCCCAGAGATAGTCCCCAAGCCCTTGCTGGAAAACAGCTTGTAGAGTGGCCTGATCCCACCCTTCACCTGCCACCAGGGTGTTGAATTCAATGGAGAACTTGGCCACGGATTGCCTGCCTGGTTTCAGGTGTAGGAGTCGAGCAGAAGCACCCCCAGCATAATCAAGGTAGTCGAAAACTGCCCGGAAACAGTGGAGAAAACCCCCATAGGAGCACCCCTGGGGGTCAATGATCAACTGTGAGGCCTCAGCCCATGCAAGGGCCCTACCGGCAGCATTTAGCAGACGCCTTTATCCAAAGTGACTTCCAGTACAGTATACAGCCTGAACAATAGGCTTGCAGTGGTGAGCTTTGAACCGTTGACCTTCGGATTACTAGTCCAGTACCTTAACCACTAGGCTACAGCTGGCCCAGCATTGGGGAAAATGCTTTGCAAGGAAGAAAACATGTCATTTGTTTTTGATAATGGGATTTTTAGCTAGCACACAAATCAATAATGCGGACCACGATCCACAGTGGATATTTCTAACAGGAGCAGCAGAAAGGATTTACAAAACAAAGGGATTCAATTATTTGAACATTTAAAATACTGACATTTTTTCCAGTACTGTTTTTTGCACTACTGTTCAGAAGGAAACATTGATGCAAAATACAACAATTGAAAAGATGCTGTCCCACAGCTATAATGCAGGTAAATCATAAATATTCTGCAGAAATAAAATAGAATAATAATTTTTCTGAGCTTTATTAGCAAAACAAAGGAACGTGAACATGCCAGGTAGCAAATTTGTGTTTGTGTGTGTATGTGTGTGTGTGTGAGTGTTCATGTGGGAACTTGGTGGATCTTTATCGTAGCAGGTATGTGTGTGTGTTTGCTTGTGGGCACTCAATGGATCTTTATCATGGCAGGTGGGGTGTATAGCTGTATGGGTGTGGGAGTAATTAGTGACCAAGGTTTACCTGGTGTGCATTTAAGTTCTTTGAGTCGTCCCTCCTGTATGTCCATGCATACAGTAAGGTAGTTGGTTTGGAAAGCAACTGTTTGTTTACATTTTTTGTTCATTTTTTTTATAGATTACGTCTCACCTTTTGTAAAGATCAACAGGGGAAACAGTTAACAGAATAATGCCTTTACTTGTATGACCAGCAGATATGCAGTATTTTTTATTGCATAATACAAGGACCTTGTAACGGTTTCACTAATCCCCCACAACGCCTGTAGGTCCGCCTCATGCCGAGACAGATCTTCCTCTACTGCCTGGATGCAGAAGTTTCTGTCATCATCACGGGGTAAACCTGTGTGAAAACTAGCACATCTTTTCTAGATAATATTAGTGGAATTCCATTTGCTTTTCTTGTTAAAAAGTACCTGATGATGCAATACTTGCATTGATAAAAAGTGCTATGCTTAATCTGTAACCACCTAATTGAAATAAATAGATTTAGCAGCTATCTCTTATAGCCTTTGTGTTTAAATAGAATATTGGCTTTTTGGCCAGACATCAATCTTAATTAAAACTGCTGTCCACTTTGGCAGTCACTGTTTTCTCCTCCAGGCATTAGGGTTTAAAAGCAGTGTTCGGTTGGCTTCATCTTTTGTTGCTGTTACCTAAAATGTAATATCCTTACAGCAGACAGTATGAAAAGGGGGAATGTGCCATTATAAAAACTACCTGAAGCAGGAGTGTTGTTTAGCCATTATTGAACTTGGACTTAACATTGCTTTTAGCAAAGTTATAACTGGCTAAAACTAAATGAAAAAATAATAATGAGAGAAGGATGATGGTTAAAGTACGTAAAGGTTGAAAGTACACATGTACTTTGTAAATGTATAACGTGTATACAAGGGTAAGTCAAGAATTATCCTGTGTTTTTCAGACAAGACAAATAAATAATTCAACAGAATATGTCTGCCTTTCAATACACTTTTGTCTCCTATCTAAATAATCCTGCAAATCATGAATGCTCCGGTGTCTTCATCTCTTTATCACATGAATCTTTGTCCTCATTCAGGGCACCAAACAAGTAACTCATATATCCAACAGAATCAGATCAAGTGTATGCACAATATTGTCCAGCTCCTTCCTCATAGCTGACACTAGAACTTTTATTTACATTAATTTCACAAAACATTTTCCCTATACTGTGCTCTATGATAATTATCGGCACCGAACATACCTGCAGACCACAAAAACACATCACTGCTGGTCTTCTTTGGGGCAAATCATAAGGGGAGTATTCACAAATAAACTGACCTAACATATCCAAAGCTGCACAGCATTGACAAGAGACACTCGCCATGTATGGAAAACACTGACAATCCAAATAAACTTTTAATATAACCAGAGACTGGATATCACCCTCTTATGAATTGTATTTGACTTGTGAAAAGTTATTCCATTTAGGCTTTAAAGGTTTTTCCATAGAAGTCACAGTCACTATTTCTTCCTCCAGGCATTAGTGTTTGGACTTCATTGCAGACCTGGTCATGCTTTCAAAGGTGAGTGGGCTTTCTCAGTGGCGGCCCAAAATTTGCAAAAACAGCCATTTTATTCACTCTGCTTTATCTGTTATCGTTTTGTATACTTTGACTGATCTTACTGATTTTTTTCATCGTTCTGATTTTATTGCACAATGCCATGGCCAATGCTTGAAGTCTTTGTAGGCCCATTATGAATAAATAAACAATACATTCAAATATTTAAATATAATGTAATGTAATGTAATATAATATAATATAATATAATATAATATAATATAATATAATATAATATAATATAATATATTATAATATAATATAATATAATATAATATCATATCATATCATATCATATCATATCATATCATATCATATCATATCATATCATATCATATAACATTATATTGGGTGACACATTGGCTAGGATAGGGGGTTAAATAAAATGAATTGAACTGATGGAATAATATGTTTGTATTATAAATTTCCGGTTCCAACCACAACATTTTGCTCAGTGGAAACACTTTAATTTCTCTCTTTCTTTTACTTTCAGTTAAAAATGCTGAATACAAAAATGAACAAGACACAAATTCTTGTTTTTATTGCATTTTAAAAATACTTAGAAATACTGTTTGTATAACAGACTCATATATTTATCTTCAATCACTTGACATACCACTAGAATTCCTTATCACACCACACATTGAAGTTTCATCCTTGTCTTTGTGTGCGTGTAAATTTATTGGACACAGGACTGACACTGCTCCAGGCCATGGGGATTGCATGCTGGGCACCGCAGCTCTCGGATAGATTCTTTAAATCGGTTTGCCAGCATGGACAGTTTGCTGCCATGGCACAAGGAACAAGGGGAAGTACCTGAACCCCCACACTGCTCACAGCCAGCCATCACCTATAAATGCAAAATAATACACAAATGAACAAGATTTTAATATACAGAAATCAACTGCAATGTCAAAAAATACAATAGGTTAGGCTATTATAAAATAAAAATAATAGTAATTAGCGATTGTGGGAAGGAGTTCCACTTAACCAGCTGCAAACCAACATAAGTCTTAAACAGGGAACCCCTAAAAGGCCAGTGCAAAGGATTTTAGGTCATGACTGGAAAGGTAAGGCTGAATGACTTTGCTAAAGTAGAAAAAACAAGACTTGTGGCTTTAAATTTAAGAAGATTTCTTTTAGTATTGTGACAAAGATAATTAGATGATATTTAAATAAAGGTCACTTGGATGGGGCTCTTGACTGGAATCATGCAAGGAAAGTACAGCCACAATTTAGCCATCATATATATGGCAACATGCATATTAACTACTCTGATAGTTCAATGAGATCCTACTGTTTTTAAAAATTACTTCTGCTAGTATCTGGAGTGATAACTGCTGACAAGCTGCACCTGCCATTGTCCTATAAATATGGGAGCAGGGTAAGGGTAGGTTGTCGCACATTTTCTTTTGGTTGGAGTTATTTCAACACACAACGTCACATTTTCTCAGGGTCAGACGGTTTCTCTGGGTCTTGTTAGGAGAGTTGGAGGTGTAGGGTCAGGAGGCCAGAGGTATAAGGGGACCTTTTATTTGGATCAGGGAAAGTGGTGTGACGTTTTTACAGCCCACATGGTGCTATTTATTTTGCTCTGCGAATATGGTCTGTGGTTGTTGTTAGCCGGAAGCTAATGGCTTGCTACTGTTGGCTATGCCTCCTGGTGCCTCATAGGTTCCTGTGCTGCATAGTGCACCAGTTTGGTATTCATAACTGATGCTAGACCACCCTGGTTGGAATCCACTCTTCGGCACATAACCTCTTTTTTCAGTGTAGCAGTTTGTGTTATTGTATCGGCAGCTGCCTCCGCCACGGACTCGGCTTGCTTTGGAGACACTTCTGTCTCTCAATCTGCTTTGCTGTTCTTCCCGGCAATCTTAGACAAAACACTGATAACCTGTTGTTGCTTTTATTTGTAGTAACTGCAGCTTAGCCCATTAAGCAGCATATTCACCCACATAAGCACTTCAATTATGGAGAAAAGAGTAAAAAAATGATCAACCCTGATAGCACACAAACATCTGCGAAACATCTAGAAAAAGTCGAAACATCTTAAATGCATCACGATCCATTTGGATTGCAACATATTGCAAATGAGCACACGCTCTATTAAATATGTTTTCCAGACAAACTGGGTACATCTAACAGACGTCTTGTAGACATATGTGTTCCATCAGGGAAATAACTCCATAGTAAGCACCTTAAACTTTCCAAATACAAAACAATTGTGCACCAGTAAACCACTTGTAACTTGTAATGCCCCTTATCCCTATTTGTAATTTATTTACCATGTAATTTATTTACCATGCTACAGGTGACTCCTGTGCAGGCTGATCTTTAAAGGTTCACTTTCATGATCTATTACAGTGCGTGCTTTGATCTGCTTTTGATTGAAAGCCATTTCACACACTGTTGTAGGCATGATGTATTGTGTAATCAGCTAGGTCTATGACCAATGTCCCCTAACAGAATGATGTAAAACAAAGTTATTTTATTTTGTATACTGTTTATGTAATAGGCATGTGCCATGGGTTTGTGAACTTCTGGGTGTCCAAGTGTGCGTAACAAGTGGGGGTGTCCATGCTTGTTGACAATTTACTACCAATGAATGTCTGACTTTTAGACGGTTGTCTAGGTTTTTTTTTTCAACGATCAGTAGCGCAACTATATTTTCCATTGCCAAGATAAGAATTTGCCAGTAATTTACCTAAACACACCTCATTTTGACTACCACGCCCATTGCCATTAATATATTCAACCATCAGCATAAGCACTGAAGCTATTTTAACAACTCAGGTACAAGGCATGAAAATAGACTTTTCGCGGGGTGTAAGATAGCATTGCGCAATGCGATGTGCCTTACAAAAGGTGTAAGATAGGGCCCTCATTTTAACTGTAATCTTTTCACATAAGACAACAATAACTCGAGAAATAAACATAACTTATTTTATCTTGACCATTCAAACAAGCCATAAAAATAAAGGGATGCAAAGAAAAAAATCTATACAAAACAATGTTTTTTTAGTAGATTAAAGCCATAGTTCATAAACTTGTTCCTAACTTTGAGGTTTCCAAACATCACTGGGGGTGAGTAAATGTTTTGTCTATTCTGAGGTGTTTCAAGTTAAATAAAATGAAAATATTCCAAATTGATAAAAATCTGTAACATGTAAATATTTTAACTTACAGTAAAAATTTCACCTCTGTGAAATCCGGTTTCAGTTTAATCAGATCAGACATCCAAATAAAAATTGCTCTGGCTAATCCATCTTTTTTTGCAGTCAGGGAATACTAATTTCTGAAAATAACTCGTCTGGAGTGGTGCTAATACCCTTTCAATAACAGTTAAAGGGTTACCCTTAATCCTTTTTTTGAAGGACAGAACTGTACCAGAGTGTGTTGTTTGTTGTGAGAAGGTAGCAAATGATAGTGTGTAGCCAAGCAAAATTAGATAACACCAGGAAACACCAAACACAAGGAGACTATTGATCAAGGTCAGAATGTCTATGAAGAAAAGCAGTTGCCACTATCAAAAAAGATCCACAAAAAAAATGGAGGACAGTACAGATTTATTAATACAGAGCTATGGAGGCATAATTTTAGTATTCAGTATTAATAGATACAGCAGAAAAAGCCTAACAGTATATGACAACAGCTAATTAATCCACCTTCCTAAAATTTTTGATAGGCTATTGGGCCCACATATAATGGATAAAGTGAAATCCATTTCACTCTCTGTTGAAATCAAAATTGATAACATCCCTTAGAATATCAAAGTTTAGGAATGATTCCTTTGTCATTCAGCTGGATGAATCATTGCCAGAAAAAATCTATGCTAATCATTTATGTACAATATACTGCTGGCGACTACTTGAAACAAGACCGTATTATGTCTACCCCGGCCACTAAACAGGCCACAATATTTTTATGACAGTGAACTCTTACCTCTCAGTCAACAATTTCACATGTTGAAAATGTTATGATCACTGACAAAAAGCTATTAAAAAGCTAAAATATATAAAACAGTAAAAGATCATTATTGACCATTTCAGTTTATTCTTAAATGTGAATACCTTTTCATCTGCAGTAGGACTTTTATTCTCTTGGACAGTGGCAGTAGGACTTTTTCGTCCACCTTTCTTTGATCCACGTCTTTCTTTGGATCGGGACTCCCGGCCTGGTGAGGCCTCTCCCCCCTCCCTTCGACTTTGTTGGCGGCTTGAACTGCGCTCACTCTTTCTATTTGGAGAACGTATGATTTTCAAGTTGCTGGTATAGATGATTATCTTTCCAAAGTCTAAAACTGAAGTCTAAAAAGACATCAAACAAACATAAAAATTGTTAATAATTGAGAATATACAGTAATGTTATGCAAAATAATAAATACAATGAAGAAATAAGTCATGAAGCTGTAATAGTATGTCATTAAAAATGCATCTTACTGGAAGGTGAAAACCCTGACAATTAATGTCTTATGATTTATAACTGAATTACCCTCACATAATTGCTTAATTTACAATAATAATGCTAAACATAATGATATAGCTCATACCTACATCAAGAGTTTATTTTAAAACTATTTTAGAAGGTGCATTTTAATAAACAAGGCTTTCATTTATCTTTAATGCAAATACTGTGGGACGAGTCATTGCAGATCACTGTTAACTAAGAAGAATCAAAATAATTTCCAGGTCTGGCCAGTTGGACACTCTACCGACACATGAATGAGAATCATCTAAAAAAACAACTATTTGATGAACCAAATTAAAGAAGCACATGAAGCTCCCTCATTATTCAATCAGAATAATGGTCAAAATAAGATGTGCAGCATTTTTTAAAGCATATAATAATTTAGTCATTAATTTAAGATAACACAAAATGCTGTCTATGTTGAGTGATCACTAGGTTTTCAGACAGACCCCAAGTCTTTGGGTTAATGTCTTTTTTTCTTCGGCAATGTACATTGTGATATTTGAAGTGCAGCCATTTCAACAAAGAAAGAAGATTTGTTATCTACAGTAAATATCTATCGTACAATGAAATATTTTCACATGTCCCAGCTTTCTTGAGAGCCATTTGCAGAGCTAGGGGTTAGTTATTTTATCGCAACCCTAGAGCAGAGAGGGTTAAGTGCTTTGCTAAAGGGCCCAACAGTGGCTGCATGGCAAAGTTGAGATTTAAACTCTAAACTTTATCGTTGATATGCCAATGGCTTGAAAAGTACACTGTGTAAATTGTTATTCATTTTTAATGAAGGCACCTGCTAAATGATAATTATGTAAATGTTAAAAAAGAATAAGGGCATCTTTACAAACCCCATCTCTTTCAGATTTGTAAATAAAAATTATACGCTTAAAAAAACCTTTAAAACTCAAATCACTCAAAACACCTGGTGAAAAAACAGTTGTGTTACCAGCACTCACTTTTTCATTTTCCTGATTGGTATATGCTGAAGGCTTGTATCTGCTTAGTCCTCGGTAAACATTGATCCTCTGTGCCATAAGGCCTGTAGGTGGGTTTAAATCCTGATCTGGTGTCTCCCCGAAACTGCAAAACTGCTCTATGTCCAGATGCTGAGGGGTCTTTGCGTCAATAAAACTGTGAGGGTACGTTTCCTCTGGACTCTCCAACTCCTGACCGTCCTCATACACATGCTTCAGCACACGGCCACTGTACGATGATGCCAGCTTAAACCTTACCTTCCTTTGATTGCTCTCATGTCTGGGCCCTGGTTTCATTAAAGATGACTCTTCCATGTTTTCTCAGAGGATATTCTTGATGGTATAAGGCCTGGTTACTTTTCATAGAACTGTCTCTCATATAGTTCAGAGTGAAGGCTTTAGACATTCTTCATCGGGGTGCTGAATTATTGAGCACCTGGTTCAGGTGCAGAACAGGAGAGGCTGAAACTGAAACCTATACTTTCATCAAATAATCATGATTGGAGTATCACAGCTGGTGTCTTCACACAGCTAGGGCACAAAACTTTCTTATTTGTCCTTATGTTTTACAGGATTCAAAGGAAGAAATGTATATGCTTAACAATTCCCTTATTATAAATAATTATAAATTGGTAAAAGGCTTAGTTTAAAAACAGCTGTGTCACCAACACTCACGTTTTCATCTGGCTGACTGTGATATGCCGAAGGCTTAACAAAGCCCTGAACTGGTTAATTAAGTTATCTAAAATGAGTAAATGGGGCGGCACAGTGGCTAAGTCACAGCAACAATGTTCTGGGGTGGGCTCCAGAACCCCTGCAGCCCTGAGTTCATAATAAAGTGAGTGAGTAAATAAGAAATGTAATGAATAAATTGAAAATGACTAAATCATTAAAATGAATGAGTTAGGGGATAACTGAAACTCAATGGATTTTACAATGGTGTTTACAATTCATTGGCAAATTAAAATGAATGAATCAATTAATTAATCGAATCAATTTTATAATGAATCGGTGAATTTAAAAATAAGTAAATAAATGCTCAAGCATTGATTGCCTGCTACGAATAATGTTCCTAGAACTGATAAAAGACGTGTCATGTGATCATGGTACATTAGTTACTAATGATGAATGAATAGTTAAATAAATACATTAAATGATAAGTGTTGATAGGCTTGTGGTTTCAGTCAGAATAAAACATTTAATATTTTCAGGAAATTTAAAATATGTAAATATGTAAATAAATATTAAAATTAATGCATTATATTTCAGCCCTGGATATACGCTCTATCCACAATTACTATATATAAGATACATCTGTAAATAAAGACATGGGGTGGGATGGTGACTAAGTTCATAGCACTGGAAAGTAGCACAAGAAGGTTTTGATTTCCAGGTGGGGCAGTCTGGGGTCTTTCTGTGTGTGCTCACTCTGGGTGCTCCAGTTTTCTCACTCACTGGCGAGACACTAAATTGTCTGTGAATGTGTTTGATAAATGCATAATTGAATGTTCAATGGATTCTTTTTTGGCTTTGAGAAGGCCCTGCTCAGGATAAATAATAATTCATAAGTGGGTGAGCGAATGTTTGTTTGATGTTCTGCAATAGGTTGGTAATCCTGGCATAGGCCTTAACAAAGCTCTGATCTGTTCAGGATAAATTAATTAAGGATGAATGTATGATTACCTTAATTAGTAAAGTAACATGCATATTGAACAGCCTGTGTGGAACTGTAGACTCTCTTTATAATCTTCACTACTTCATCACACTGCTTCCCTCTGTATATCATTTTACTTGATAACAGGCCATTATGAATATTAGCAATTCAAATCCATCATAATTGCACAGAGTAAATTTCAGCATTAGACCAGTGTCAGCATCAGACTGAGACTAATCTGACAAATAACCACATTAAACGGTTCGCATTCCGACATCAATCTGGCACTTATCTCCACAGTCGACTGCAGATAGTCTTCTGGCTGCAAACTTATTTTGTCTCTCTGCCCATTTTGTATCCACGGTTTTATTGTGAAGTCATTTATGTGTGAAATTGTTTTGCATGCCTCTCAGTAAAAAGATCATTTAATGTGTCATTCCTCTAGATATGTGGGACCAAATGATTATTCAATTTCACTCAGGCCCATTTTCCTCACGCTACATCGTCGGCTTACTATCTTACTGATTAATACTCCAGGGCAGAAATATTTGATTAATCAAGACACCATTTGCTTGAATGCTGGAAGTTCAAGCTAATAAAGCCTTATAGCTAACAGGGTCATTGACTCAATCAAGATAAAAAAAACAAGCTTTAATAGTTAAAAACATCTACCAACAACATATAAACCATATTTAAAAATGAGATTGATCTATCTATCTTGTCTGTCTGTCTGTCTGAGCTTTATAATAAAAAAATATATATATATTCCTGATTGCTGTTTTTGTTAAAAGTCTGAACAGCTCTCTGTTTTGCCGATTTTTGGGGTTACTAGTGTCCTTTACTATCGTTCTGGCCCTTGACCAGCATCCTTTCCTGTATATGGACGGCAGGCCAGGAAGCTCACTCTGAATGATGCACTCAGATGAACGCACCACCCTCTAGGGATCCTGCCAATCCTGCTTGTTGTTTTTTGGCAGGCGTTGTTGTTACCTATAATGATGCTTTTAAATGGTGCGAGTATATAAGCTAAGAAGCGCCTAGTACGGTAATTCGAAGTCCCTTATGCGTCTGAGGTGATCTAGATGCTGACGGACCATCTTTACCAGTGCTGTGGTATGGCAGGAATTGCATCTTTTCACCTGCACAAGGCAAGTTCATATGGATATCAGCTTTGTGTATGGAGAATTACACCCAGATCACACTTTATCCTGGGACTCGGTGCAGTTCCATTACTCAGCCAGCACATGGCGCAATTGCAAGGAGTGAGGAAGGAGTGAGGAATCCCTTCTGACACCCTCGCTTAATGAACATCCTTAAGTGCCCAGCCTGCCGAACAGCAATGCTAAGATTTTAAATGACAAGTATGACATATCAGCCCTGGATTGCAAGCATGTATTACTGCTGCACCACCTGAGTGCCCAGATCCGTAATTTAGTAATCTGTACAAGCACCTTTTTTTATCAGTCACAGCTTTGGCCTTCTTGGATCGTGTTTACAAGCTGTACACACCTGGGTTTGGACAATTGATCCCATTCTTCTTAATTGATTCTTCAAAGCTCTATTGATTATTGTGAATTGCCATTTCAATGGGGTTTAAGTTTAGGCTTTGGCTGAGCCACTTATTGACATTGAGGGACTTGCCTCAGAGCAACTCCAGTGTTTTTAGTGGCAGTTTTCTTCAAAGGTGTATGTGTTCTTTTTGTCCTTACAAGCACTCACACAGCCAATAGGTCACCAATATGTTTCACCATATGAATGGTTCAAATCAGCAAATGTGCTGTGTCTGTTCTTAAAAGATGCTATGCTTGCTGTTTGGAGTCACATTTTGGTCTCTTCAGACCAGAGAATCATTTACTCCTGTTGACAGTCCTGAAGTGCTGAAGAGATTGTTATCTGACAAACAGGTTTTCCCATCTCTGCACAGTGACTTAGCTCTTTATCCTGACAGCCTTGTTCTTCTCCTCTCTCTGAGCCTCTTCTTGCCTGGATGCCAAATAAGACTGGAAAGCAAAATGTAATAAGGTCTTAAGTTGTGTTATTTCAAAATAAATGCCAATGTGGATTCGGAAAAATGCGTATGTCTGCTGTTCACGTGTCGTAGAGGGTTAGGTTGGCTTTGATCTGCTTAATCAAAGCCAGGATCTGCATTAACAATAATAATAATAATAATAATAATAATAATAATAGATGCAAAAGGTGGACACCAACTGAGTTGAAACATCTTAAGGTAAGGATGCACTTTAGTACGGTCAGCCAATTATGGTCCTGCTCTAGGGCAATGGTGTCCAAACTGTTCCTGTTGGGGGACCATTGACTCTTTTGCAAAAAAACAAAAATGCAACAGACCTACTTGATTGCTAACAACTACTTTGCTTTGAGTGACTAAAATTTAGTTAGTTACAGTCACCAGTTTATAATCCTATTAGAAAGATTATTCTACTTTTTGAAATTAACGGGGTGGCACAGTGGTGAAGTGGGTAGCACTATCGCCTCACAGCTAGAAAATTCTGGGTTTGATCCCCAGATGAGGCTTTTTGTGTAGAGTTAAGGCAATACCAGCATTCAATGCAGTATGACTTTTCTCCACCAGAAAAAATGTAATTAAATTATCATTGATGTTTATTTCCTTTATATAAAGGGGTATTTATTGCAAATTTGGGCGTGTCAGTGACCATTTAGCCATTTTGGTACATGAAGGGAGATTAGTTAGCAAAAACCGATGTAACAGCTGTCTTAATTGTGGGTTAGAATTACATGACTTATAAGTCAATTACTTACAAGAAAGCTCTCCAGCAAGGCAGCTCAATTTTCAAAGAAACCAAATGTATGTAGTATCACTATTGTTTGTAAGGGACTGGCCAAGAGCAGCTGGGTGCAGCTCTCAGAACTCAGTTTCCCAGAGATCACACCACTGATTACTGCTGATCAGACACACCTGCTGGGCTCTGCATAAAAAGCTCACCCGAGTTGTGATTCAGTGCTGCTCCTTTGTAGAGGGGCAGACAGCATAATAATAAGCAAAAAGGTGAATAGAAAGAGCACTTTTACAAACAAGTTAAAGGACAAGAAAATATATAAAATATTACGGGATGGGGGTGTGGTGGACCCAAGAGCGGAGCTCCTGGTTTATTTATAGGGGGTGAGATGTGCTTTTGTTTTAACCAGAATATTGACAGATATGTGCTTGAGTGCGTGAGAGCTGGATTCGAACTGGCAACCTCATGCACCAAGGAGCAGTGCTTTACAACTGCTCGGTTGGGAAAGTGAAAACAATTTTTAATAAATATTATAAAGATAAAGATATAGATATTAATAAATTCAATCTTGAGGTTTGGATAACTCCCAAAACACAAAGTGCAATTATCTCACATAATTAATAATACTTAAATGAAGTGAGCTGAACCCTTTAAGTTCAATAAATTCAACTCACCCTTTTTAAACTGATTCCTTCCTTTTATTTTAGTAGAGTAGAATTTTAAATTCAGGTAATCTGTTCCTTCTATTTTTAGCTCATTTTCAAAAAGAAAGGCGCTATTGTTT
>JAYDZG010000014.1:8370134-8382965 GCA_034509265.1 Microcambeva bendego
CCTTTTTTCGTTAAATCGTGATTTACTGATTTCTGTAAAATACTGACCTTTATAAAACATTAGTCACAGTATAACATACCATTCGCACTTTAATATACCATTCACAGTAAAAAAAAAAACTGATCAGAGCAAAAGAAAATGCGCTCTGTGTCACTCACCGCAGTGTGGGTACTGATCTACTTTTTTTTTTAAGTTTATTAACTTTTGAGAACAATCATTTTAATCCATGTGTCTTCAACCCCAAGGCTGAGGATAGTTTATTGTTAGAACTTAATGGAATTACTATTGTCTCCATTTGTTTAAGTATATCGTTTCCAGTGTGTGTTTTGTTTTCCCTTCCTGCTTTTTTTTACCACCACTTTTTGGAGTACTTGCTTTCCCACTCCCCCCAGAGCAGTAGGTAAGCACTGCTCCTTCGTGATTTCCCAATTCAAAACCTGCATCAAGCACTTACCAGTATGCAAACACTGTCCATCTCTACACATCAAACATTGTTTTTTATATATATATTAGTTCTCTTTCGCTGTTTACTTTAAAGTAAATAAACCAGGAGGTCTTCTCTTGGGTCACTACCCCCATCATGTACAATTGTTTTATTTTGAAATAAATTATTATTGCCTAAAAAAGTTATAATAATAGTGGGGCAGTAAAATATTTTGCACTTTGACAGCACAGTATGATGTTCCTCTAAATCAGAGAACCTAAGACAGCATGGGGCTAGAGAATGCTGCTCCAGCTTTCTTCTTGGATGTTACAGGGCAGGCTTAGTTCAAAAATTTAACGGCTCTTCACAAAGGTTAGCAACGGGAAATTCTGAGGAAAGGTAATGAGGAAAGTGATAAAATATTGGTGAAACTACTGCAAAGTCCTAAAGTTCCAGAGTTAAGTTTTATAGAATGATGATTATAATTTTAGGGGTTTGTTTCAAGCAACACAAATTTTGATCTTGATCATGAAAAATTATGGCAATCTGGTTTCACTGTGGTTTACAAGATGTAACAAAGCCTCCACATGGGGATGAATGTGAAAAAATTCATTTCTTGTTTTGTGTTGATATAATCATTATATTTATTTTCCAAGCATATGAATGTACTGTACATTATTTATAATTGATTGGATTTGTAACACAAATTTTTTTTAACACAATAATCTTTTTTCCATGTTTGGCAGGTGATTTTATTTCCAGAGAATTACAGTATACAGGCACTGGTCTTAAAATTAGAATGAAAAAGTTTATTTATTTCAGTAATTCCATTCAAAAAGTATATTATATTCATTCATTACACACAAACTGATATATTTCAAATGTTTACTTCTTTTAATTTGGATGATTATAACTGACAACTAATGACAATCCCAAATTCAGTATCTCAGAAAATTAGAATATTGAGAAAAGGTTCAATAATGAAGACACCTGGTGCCACACACCAATCAGCTTATTAACTCAAAACACCTACAAAGGCCTAGCATTTTTTGCCTTTTCTTTGAAAACCAGAGTCTGGAGGAAGAGAGGAGAGCCACAGAATCCACGTTGCTTGAGGTCTGTTTAAGTTTTCCACAGTCAGTGATGGTATGGGGTGCCATGTTATCTGCTGGTGTTGGTCCATTGTGTTTTCTGAGGTCCAAGATCAAAGCAATCGTCTACCAGAAAGTTTTAGAGCTCCTAATGCTTCCAGCTGCTGACCAACTTTATGGAGATGCAGATTTCATTTTCCAACAGGACTTGTCACCTGCACACAGTGCCAAAGTTACCAGTACCTGGTTTAAGGACCATCCCTGTTCTTAGGCCAGCAAACTCGCCTGACCTTAACCCCATAGAAAATCTATATGGTATTGTGAAGAGGAAGATGCAATACGCCAGACCCAAAAATTCAGAAAAGCTGAAGGCCACTATCAGAGCAAACTGGGCACTCATAACACCTGAGCAGTTCCACAGACTGTTTGACTCCATGCCACACTGCATTGCTGCAGTAATCCAGGCTAAAGGAGCCACAACTAAATATTGAGAGCTGTACATGCTCATAATTTTCATGTTCATATTTTTCAGTTGGGGGGGCATGGTGGCTTAGAGGGTAGCACTGTCGCCTCACAGCAAGAAGGTCCTGGGTTTGATCCCCGGATGGACCCCCTTGTCCATGTGGTCTTCCTCCGGGTACTCCGGTTTCCTCCCACAGTCCAAAGACATACTACCAGGTCGATTGGAGACACTGAATTGTCCTGTGGGTACCTGCGATGGACTGGCACCCAATCCATACCATATGCCTTGTGCCCATTGAGGAGCTGGGATAGGCTCCAGCACCTGTACGGTCCAACCAACTGAGGGTTAAGGACCTTGGAAGGAGGCTGCGCTGCATCCAAGTGAATATCATCCAGCCTCATGAACAGATGCAGTCTGCTTAAATTTTCCACCCGCATATACTTAAACTCTATTTAATCTGTTGCCGTACAATTTTTTCTGCACTGTGCTGCCAATCTCTCGACTCGTCATTTTTTAATAATAAAAAATATACATATAAATAAATAAATTGCTGCTAGTTGTACTGCTACACTTTTGATATAATGTTAAACATCACCATAAACGTTATTTGTGCAATATTTGAAACGTAAATACTTGTATCTTAGTTTATTATATTTTATATTATCTAGTATATTTGTATCTTCTTTTGTTACACACACTGATGTCAGAGTACCTGCATTTTGTTCTCATCATGTATGTGATTTTTAATGTGCAATGTGATGCATAGTATTTTACTTTATCCTTTAATAATCATACTCTAGGCGTATCATATTCATTAAAAGTATGTTTTTGTGATTCCCCAATAAATGTACTTGAAGCAATGGATTCATTTTGCATATCTATTACAATTATTCAAGACAGGCGTGTCAAAAGTTTATATTTTCTCAGTATATACCCCAGTAGGTTAAAACAGAGTCAAAGTAGAAATGGGTTTGTGTGGAAGATTTTGTTGTTTTATTAGGATTGAAGCATCATATTTTACGTTGTCATGGTTGCATTTATGACAGGACAGGTATTTGCTGGTAAGTTTCATCAGTTCAAATTAAATGTCAAACTCCATCACTGGCAGTTTTGTAACTTCAGTTCACCTCATTTAATTCAACTTGCATGTCTTTGGCTTGTGGGAGGAAACAAGCTCCTGAAAGAACCCACACAGACACAGAATGCGCATGTAAACTCTACACAAAAATGACCCAAGACCTTCTTGCTGTGAAGAAGTGCTACCCACCATGCTTTCTCATATGAAAGATACACTATTCGTGTATTGAGTTTCATGAAAACCCTGATTTAAAGTTTAATTATGTTAAATGATTTGTTTTTATAGTACTAGCACTTATCATTTTCTGCATGTTCTATCTTTAGCTCAGTTACGACTCTCTCCGTTTTTAGGAGGGCAATACTGAGTGTGTTTTCGGATTTGAATTTTGTGAAATCTTAAAAAGTTGTTGAATAGAATCATCTCATTCATGAGCAACCTATGACCACTTGTGTGACATATTGCATCGTCTTGATCCCATCCATTCCAGTCCCATCCATTCCAGTCAAAAAAAAACTTTTCCGACTTTCTATCCAAACCAGCATTAACTTTAGCTACAGTAGCTCGTCTCTATGATCAGACCATACAAGTCATCACTCCCCACGTACATCATGCGCCTTTGTTGTCCATGACCATGTGGTCAATTTACCAAAGTTCCTTTCATGAACGACTTTTAATAAGTACTAGCCCCTTGTTCATTTTTTCCTGCTTCTAGCCTCAACATTGAGGATAAAATGTATTTTATGCCCAATATATCCGCCCACTAACAGATGCCTTGATGAAGTGGTAATAACGCTACGCCTGGTAAGTTCTAGTAAAGTGCAGGTTTTACTGAGAAGAATGAATGTAGAATGCTTGATCTGGATAGACACGTACTATATTACTGATGTCATTTATCAAACTGACATTACAGCAATGAAACCCAAAGACATTTTGATGGATCAAAATATATCTAGCTCCTGAAAGAAGCTGGGCTTCAAATCTATCAATCAATGTGGTTGATGTTGCCGAGATGTTACACAAAAACGCTGCCGAGGTCATGATAGTTTAGTTTCAGTTTGCTTTGCATTGTGTCGTGTTTTAAAAAATCGATAACATAGTTTTAAATTTGATACATTTACTGAAAATCAAATATCTTTAGCATAAAGTGCTTAGGAGTTCTCGAATCTTGACAATAAGCCAAATTCCCTACTGGAGGTTGGGGAAAGGTCTGAAAGTGTGACACATGAAGGAAACTGGAACAAGTCCTGATGAAATTGTACAGAGACTCCTAAAATCCTGGCTAGCTGGTACTAATCATCCATTTCTCAACTACTGTTAAGGAATCACATGATCTTGTTTCCAAAAATGCTCTCTCTGCTCATTGACTGGCGGCCTGATTAGGAGAATTTGGCTGCTCGGGTTGTCTTATTGGCTGGCTGTTAGGCCATTATTTCCAATAAATTTGCTTTCATTCCTGCTTGTTACAGCAAAGCCAGATTTAATAATTGATGCCTTTTTTTTGACTGAATTATCTGGATTTCTACATTAATGACGCACACAGTGTGGCCATATTGGACCACTATTACTGAACAACTATGTGTGCTAAAATTAATTTAAAAATAAAGAAAGGATGTGTTTCTCCAACCTTCCCAACCATGCAGTAGGCTAAACGGCTAAAGTGCCTATTGATGTGATTGAGTGGATATGTTTGTTGCAGTAATCAAAACAACCTTACCAGGCTGTATTGATATAATGTGCTTAATGTTTCCAAATGACACTGGAACCATTAATGTCTGTATAGATATACACTAAATTGTCAGAATATACACAGTACACACAGTAGTGTTTAAGCTCTTGTGGGTCCACAGACTTAGACTTGTAAAACATCTGGCCTAGCCAGTTTGTATTCCGGCATGAGCTCTTAATCAAATCCTTTTATTCGTCCCTTGCTTCGGTGGCTTTGCATGTGATGCCATTCTTGCACAGGGAGAGTCACCCCTATATCTCCATGTTCCTTGCACTACAGATGCCTCAGGCAGTACAAACTGTTTTTTTTTACACAGCATCAAAGACCTCACCTTTTTCAGTCCAGTTGTTTTTCACACAGAAGACTAGGGGCATATTTTGTCTGGCAAATGTGCACAGAGGTAGTCCAGCTGACAAATAGCAGAGCTGAGATTTAAACTAGGAGTCTTCAGAATGCCAGAACTGGTATGCTAGTAGCATATCTTGCTGCTTCACCTGGGTGCTTCCAATAATCTTTAAATTATTGTTATATATTGTTATATATTGTTTATATATATATATATATAGTGTTCAAAGATTGATAATGATTTTTATATTTACAATTTTAGACTCGGCCTGTTACCAGTGTTACCACTGCTAAACCAGTGCTGCTGTTAGTAAAAGCAAGTTTCTTTATAAATTCAAACTGTGAATGATAAAGTCATCTTGGCTGAGTGCTTAAGGTCATTATCCTATTGGAAGATGAACCTTTGCCCCAGTCTGCGGTCCAGAGCACTCTGGAGCAGATTTTCATCAAGGATTTCTCTGTCCATTGATGCATTTATATTCCCCTTGACTTTAACTAGTCTTCCAGTTCCTGTTACCAAAAAACTACCGTACAGTATGATGCTGATGAATTTTGTTTCTCATGGTATAATAATTATTTAGGTCCAAGCATGGTCTTTGATTTTTACGTAGGAGTGGCTTCCATCTGGCCACTCTACCATATAGGCCTGATTTGGTGGATTACATCAGAAATGGTTGTCCTTCTGGAAGTTTTTCCTCTCTTCATAGAGCAATGCTGAAGCTCTGTCAGAGTGACCCTTGAGTTTTGGTCACGTCCCTGACTAAGACTTTCCTACCCGGATTAGTTTGGCTTGAAGGCCAGCTCTAGGAGTCCTGGTTCCAAACTTCAATCATCAATGGAAGGCCACTGTGCTCATGGGGACCTTTAGTGCTGCAGAAATATTTATGTACCCCAGATCTTTGCCTCTATACAATCCTGTATCAGAGGTCCACAGACAGTTCCTTGGACTTTATGGCTTGGTTTTTGCTCTGACATATACTGTCAACAATGGGACCTTATATAGAGAGCTATGTGCCTTTTCAAATCATGTCCAATCAATTCGATTTACCACAGGTGGACTCCAGACAAGTTGTCAAAACAACTGAAATATCAGTTCATCACTTAATTTGCTTTAATCGCTTATCCTAGTTAGGGTAGGGGGGCTGGAGCCCATCCTACCTCTTCAATGGGCACATGGGAACACCCTGGGAACTGAAGGATGATCAATGGAAACAGGATGCACCTGCGCTCAATATTGAGTGTAATGAAAAATGCTGTGAATACTTCTGTACATACAAATTTGTAAATTTGTGTGTACATTTTTAAGGGAAAAATGAATGTGATCAATTTTGGAAGAAGTGAAGCACAAGTGAAAATAAGTAATAAAAGTAATAAAATTGTGGTTCAGGTTCTTAACTTGTAATCAAATAACTGGGGCTTTAAGCCCTATCACTTTATAACAATGAATGAGGATCCTAATCTTTATCATTTGAAAACCCTTAGCTAACAGATGAGGAAGGTATAAGAGCAAACTGATTCTGCTGATTCTGCAATACAGTAATTTAGAATATGTTTATAATAGAAGTGGGCCAGGGATAAGAATGGTCGGAATCCATTCTTTACCGACATGTGAAATTAATCTGTAGTATGATTTTTCATACCACAATTGAACAGCTTGTACAGTTTTAAGAGCTGTGTAAGCATTTCTTCTTGGAGAGAGATAAACTATGATGGGATAGTGTGTTATGCCAATAAATGTGTACTTTACAACAATCAGTGCTACAAGTACAAGAAGGCAATGCATATTCTTCTTTACCTAAAATATTTTGTATTACAGAGGGGAATTGCCAGGGCCCTTCAGGCACTAGATGTTCTTATTATGTTCAATATTACATATGAAATCATAATTTCAGTTCAGTTCATTGTCTTTAATCCCTTATCCTAATTAGGGTCAGGGAGGGGTGCTGGAGCCTATCCCAGATCTTCAACGGGTGCAAGGCACATGGTAACACCCTGGATATGGCGCCAGTCCATTGCAGGTACCTACAGGACAATTCAGTGTCTCAAATTAACCTGGTAGCATGTCTTTGGACTGTGGGAGGAAGTACCCGGACATGGGGAGAACATGCACACTCCGCACAAAAAGGACCTAGATCGTCCCACCTGGAGATAGAACCCAGGACCCTCTTACTGTGAGGGGACAGTGCTACCCACTAAGCCACTGTACCGCCCCTGGATTAATAATTTTTCAGATCTAAATTTATTAATTTAATAAAACAATCAACTTTTAAACAAAAAACATCATTTATACCAGTCTATTTGTTTTGTAATATGAAGGGTTAAATAAAAAATACGCCCATGTTGTTTCTAGAAATATGCCCAATGACTCATTAAGACCATTAAATTAACCAATCATGTTGTTCTTTAAAATGGGTTTTTGTATTGTTAACACAGGTACTGTAGAGCAGCAGAGAACAGGAACCGGATCTTTACCGGGTCGAGTGCAGTGGTGAGTGGTGTGTAGACACTGGAGTCAACGAAGAACTGGAATGTAAGCTTAACTGGTTGAGTGCAAAGGTGAGTGGTGCGTAGAACTGGATGCAGCAAAGAAAAGGAACGGAATCTTGACTAGGTTGCATGCAGCGGTGAGTGGTGCGTGAATACTGGATGCAGTTAGGAACAGGAACAGAATCTTGAAAAACTGACATCAGCTGATTAGTATGTAGACCATGTAATTCTATCACCCACATAGCACAAAATACCACAAGGCATTGACATTTAAATTCACTGGACAGGGGACATCTGGCCATAAAGCAAAGGTATTGCTTTCAAGAGTAGTGCTCAGAGACATTTTGTTTTATGTACAACGTTACTGTAAGAATTTGTGCCTTGATAATCTTTTTAAGTACTCCAAGTTATTAATAAATCAGTACTTTTTTTCACTTATTCAAGTTTGTCTGAAATGGCTTGCACTTAAATGAGAAAATGTCACTTTGGAATTTATACATAGTGCACCATGCCCAAATGAATGATTTACACCTACATTACAACCTGTGTTTAAATGTTTTTTTTATCTGTATTGTATGTGATGCAGCTGCACAAAATAGTCTAAGTTGGTGAAGTGAAATGAGAAATATATACAGTGGGGCAATACAGTGGGGCAATACAGTGTTTTGAATTACAAATGTGTTTTTGAACTGCTGCCTGCACAGAATTAGCACTGAATATATAAAAGCTGGATTAGATGAACCTTGGTGTGTAGGTTCTACTGGATCCTCCCAATTTTCCAAAACTTCCTCCCACTCCCTGGTGTGGCTGCTGTTTGTTTTTTGGAGCCTTAATTTGGCAAGTTTTGTTTCAGTTATTTTTTGAGATGATTAAAACTTCAATAGTCAGACTAATGATTTTTAAGTTTGGAGAGTTTATACTATGCATAAACTGCGGCGGTATTGTGGCTACAGCAAGAAGGTACTTGGTTCAATCCCTAGGCAGGGAAGTCCGGGGTTTTTTTTCGTGGAATTTGCATTTTTTCCCCATTTCTGTGTTGGTTTCCTCTGGGAGCGCCAGTTTCCTTGCATACTGCACATCCATTTAATTTAAATAAAGAATAACAAATTACATGCATTGTCTTTTCTTCCAAAGTGTATTGATTTGTATTTTGGTGTCCGTATATAGACGCATAAACTGAAGACATACTACAAGTGGCCAGTCCACAAAAGAGTACTGTAAAGTAACATATTAAATATTAAGCGACTTATGTAAGGGTATAAATTAGAAATAAATGCAGTAACTGCTGTGTAAGCAATTCCTTCTGCTCGTCGTATCTGTGGTTTAGTGGTATAAGAAATACAGAGCTTGTTAAATGTTCTGAGTGGAAGTCCAGGTTTATTTTTCATGGTTACTGGAGCATAGAGGTAGAAAGAGTACTAAAATTGTACCCAGGTAAAAGTACTATTACTTTGATGATTGTTTACAATAATGTTACTAAGTTATTATTTGAACAAAAGGTGGTTTAATGCAAACCGGTCAAATGGATCTAAATATTATAGTAGTTGTTTTAATTAAAATATTATAGTGTTGCCACTATAATTAATCAGTTTTTTTACATGTTAGAGGGTAATGACATAGTCTAGACTTTTTTGACTCAAGACATGCAAGCTAAAATAATTTGTCCTTTATAATTACTGATCTGTTCATGGGGGCGGCACAGTGGCATAATGGGTAGCACTGTTGCCACAAAGCGAGAAGGTGCAGGTCCAGGGTCCTTTCTGTGTGGAGTTTGCATGTTCTCTCAGTGTCTGCGTGGATTTCCTCCGGATACTCCAGTTTCCTCCCATGTATAATGTGTAGTTTAACAGATGTACTATATGTTCAATATGCCATTCTATACTAGGACACTGACATCTAATATGAAGGGAAGGCCCCAAACTATGCTAAGACTGAAAACACTTCATTTATAAAACATACACTGCCTGAACTGAATACTGAATATACTTTACTTTATCACTTGAAACTCCCCAGACTTGAACAGCAGCTGTGTGATGCACTGCAGTCAACATTGCTCCAAAAACCTGTAACAACCTACCAAGACCTTATTGAGTTACTACCAGTCCATATAGCTGCTGAATGTGCTGTGCTCCGCAGTTTCTCTGGTAATTAGCTTGGAATCATAATAATGTGATTTGACAGTATATATTCCATGGTCCATGGTCATCTATTGCAAGATGTCAGAGCACTGAAATAAAATGGTGTGTTCACTGAGTCTCTAGGTCAGTCTGTCAAAGACAAAGACAGAAATTACTGTCACTGCAGATAGTCTAGCAACTTATGGATCAGCAGGCTTTGTCCTGCCTTTCAGATCTGAATATGTGTGCAGCTTAAGCCTGGCTTCTAGAGACCTGTTTCAGTCTAAGGAGGTTTCTGAGGGTGAGTTTGTTTTGAGAATCAAAGCAGGCCATGACCTGAATGTCTAAAATGGCACCCAGGGAGACAGTGACTATAAATTTGGCGTGACAGGTATGTGTCAGGACAAAGGTCGAATCATTTTCATTCCATCACTAGTTTCTTTCCTGATATTGTTCTTGACCTCTTGGAAGGGATTGTGTCAGAAGAGTTGGCTTTGCGTGTTCACATTTTTTTTACTTCAATGCATCACTCTTAACTATTCGAATCAAAGTACGTTGGCATTTCGGTAGCAACATTTTTGGTAATTTTTTATATATACCAAAGCCTTTTGAGAAAATATACTTAATTAATGTTGAAGAAATGCCATAAAAAGCTCCAAACCGGGAAATGTAAAATATAACATATATACTTCCATATTTAAATAATATTTTCCACTTATGGAATCACATAGATAACATACATGTATCCTCTGAATGTATGTATGTAAAAGTAAGTTTAACATACTGTATATGTGTAGCAGATGTGAACAGGATTGTGGAAACAGCTCAGAACACTGGTAGTAAGCAACACCAACTCAGAAGGATGGAGGTCTGTGAATTTTAGTCTGTTCAGCATTCACTATATATCTGAACACAAGACATGGTGCACAATTAGTGCAAACACACACACACATAGGCGCACCCTTTCTCTCTCCCTCCCTCCCTTCTACATGCTAAAAACTTTCATATTCTTTGGTGCTTTCAAGTTTAGAAACTCTTTTTGGTGGAAATGCACTGAACCAGTCAAAATCAAATTCCCAAACCAGAACAGACCCTGATCCTGTTAAGAACTCAACTCCGTAACCCAAAAATCAACCACACACACAGATACAATGCAATTAACAAGAGATTATTGAACAGTTAGTAATGGAAAGTATACGACTGGCGGGGGGGAAAGGCAGCGAGTGAGAAGTGGGCAAAACTGGTAATAGGTAACGAATGTCCGGGGTGAGCGATGGCAGGCAAACAGGATAATGTGGATTTGCTGGTGGCAAAGTCCAATGAAATGGCGGCAGCGCACCAGGGAGCGCCAGGGTGGATTGATGAACTGGTCTGATCTGAGAAATGTGGCCAGATACATACGGCCAGATACGCTGCTTCGGTGGGGAGAAGAGGAGGTTGGTAGCCGAGAGAGGCTTTGAAGGGGGAGTGGTTGGTGGTGGAGCACTGGAGTGAGTTATTGGCATAATTCACCCAATCCAGAAACACTGCAATGCATTGGATGATTCGCCGTTATGCACCACAGCTCGACCTCGATCTCCTGGTTAGCTCGCTCACACTGCATATTGGACTGCCAGTGAAAACCAGACCAGAGGCTAGCTGTGGCCCCCAAGGCTTTGCAGAACACTTTGCAAACCTGTGAGATGAACTGTGGACCGCGATCAGATAAAATGTCCGCAGGTATGGTCAAAGAGGGATTGAGCCATCTCCATGAAGTGGTCTGCAGCCGTCAAAATAACCATTTTTCCTTTTGATTCTGGCCAACTCATGATGAAAACAACGGCGTTGTGGGACCACGACTGTCCGAGGATGGGCAGTGGAACCAGGAGACCGGCAGGAGGCTGATGGGAAGCCTTGCCCACAACCAAAAATGGGACAGTTGGGGACAAACTCCCGGGTGTCGGTGGAGAGTGTTGGCCACCAGAAGTGTCGATGAAGAAGGGCCAGACGGTGACCAGGATGGCACCCGTGTGCTATGCCCCAATTGGAGAACTTTGGACCTGGCTGAGGAGGGGACAAACATGAGGGCTGGGTTCTGGGATCGAGTTTGTGGCCCTGGGCTTCGGTGATGGTACGCATGAGCTCCCATGTGATACTGCCAATGACTACTCCCGGAGGTAGGACTTCTCCCGCTCACCACACAACCGCAACAAGGCATCAGACTTGATGTTATGGCTTCCTGGCCGATAGGTGAGGGTGAAGACGAATCGGCTGAAAAAGAGTGTTCAGCAAGCTTGCTGGGAGTTAAGCCTCTTTGCCATTTGGACTTAAGACAGATTCTTGTGGTCTGTCCAGATGACGAAGGGTTGCTGGGCACCTTCGAGCCAATGTCTCCACACTCGCTCACAATTGCCGATGTTGGAGTTGCGTTCGGTGGAAGATAACTTGCGGGAGAAGAACACACAGGTGTGGAGCTTGTGGTCAGGGCTGGTGCGCTGGGAAGCACGGCTCAGACCCCCGTGTTGGTGGCGATGAGTTAGGATGGAGGCTGAGGTGAAACATGCCTTGAACTCATCCATGGCCCTTTGGGCTTCAAGGGATCAACTGAATGGAATTTTAGTGGAGGTTAAACCGGTAAGGGGCGCAACCAGGCTGCTGGAATTCCTTATAAAATGGTGATTACAATTCGCAAAGCGCGGATGCTCCTTACAATTAGAAGGAGGGGGCCACTCGCGAACCACCTGAACCTTTCTTGGGTCTGCTTGGATCTAACTTGGCCAAATGACAAAACCCAGGAAAGTGACTGTATCGCGGTGGAATTCAATTTTTTCTGTTTTAACAAAAAGGCAACTTAAAAGAAGATGAGACAGGTGGACATGAGAAACGTTCTCATACAAAGTGCAGGAAAAAATGAGTATGTCATCTAAATAGACGAATACAAACCAGTCGATAAAATCATGTAAAACATTGAACCCGGTATTCAAAGTGCCCCAGGTGGGTATTGAACGTGGTCTTCTACTTGTCCCCCTCCCGAATACGCACCAGGTGATATGCATTATGCAGGTCCAGTTTTGTGAATATTGTAGCTCCTTGCAGAGATTCGAAGGCTGAGTAAGTGAGG
>JAYDZG010000014.1:8406754-8423143 GCA_034509265.1 Microcambeva bendego
AATGAAAGTATATTGTTCCACAGGGGTCAATGTTGGGACTTCTTTTATTTCCACTCAACATGCTATTATAAACTATTAATTACAATTAATGTGGCACCAGTTGGCACTGAAATGCAGATGACAGTTGCAGGAGATTCCAACAGGTTATTTTACTAATGTCTTGGTACAAAAGCAACATCCAGGAAAGGAGCCTGATGAGCAAAGATGGCCAGAGGAAGTAACCCTTCATTTTTATATTATTTGCATTTAACATACCGTACCAACTTATTTCTGATTCAGGCTTGTAGTTAAAAACAATAATTCCACAGTAGAAACATTTCTTAGGCTCTGCAGGGTGTCTGATCTAAATCCGTCTATCTTCAGAGCTGCCAGCAACATGATGGATCGTCAGCACACCAAAAAACCAGCCTGCCACGTGTCTCTTACCAGGAGGTGTAAAAATGTGCTGTGTTCATTTTTGTGTTTGAATTTAGCTCACTGGTGTTCTTAGGGAAGACAAAATGTGCTACTGGTAGTTATACTAGGTAATACAGACTATACTAATAGGTATACCAAAGCCTAGTTCATGCTGCACAATGTTTGACCTGATTTTGGCTCACCGACTGGTCGCTGCTAGATTTGGCAACCAGAGTCAACTCAGCTTCACTCAGGGATCGAGTCTTGACTCTTGATGACTGTGTGAACTGTTCAACAACTCGATCCATGCGACTCACAGACTCAAGAAAAATATCTAGCATGCTAAATATCTGTACCTTCCGGCAACTGGCAGGGAGTGTCAAACTTTAACCTAATACACACAATCTTGATCATTGATCTTGAGAGTATAATCCCAAAACGAGAAGCAATACGATCCTCCAAAGAGATCAATAAGCAGCAAATGCAGCATTTGTTTAATCAGTCTCTTGAATAAAATGATCAGCTTCATGCAGAATTATTTTTCCTCATCATGCTGGCCAATTACCATAAACGCTCCACAGTGATGTTCCTACTTTCTACTTTTCTAGCATGACTTATTCCTTGATATTGGAAATTGTTCTATGTTACATTGCTCACAATAATATTATTCTAAATGACTTTTCTTTTTTATTTAAAAGCTCTTGGGAAACTGAACCATCGGCCATTACAACAGCTTTGTGGTTCAATGAGGAGAAAACATGATTGGAGCTCCAGATGTTGGTGCTGCATTCCCCACTAGCACTCTCTTTATTTATTTATTTATTTATTTATTTTGTATTCCCAGTGCTTTTTATGTCGGATGTCAGTAATAAGCTCCCTGATGGTGCCGCTCGTTTCAGACACTGTTAAATTGATAATTGCATTGTTGAGCAGAAGCATTATTCAGCATACTGCTGTGAGGGTATATAAGCCCCAGAATCAGCACTCAATGTGTGCAGAATGTTCTCTGCAGTGGTCTGAAAAGACAAAATATTTGAAATAGAGGTCATAAATCATCTCTTTTGCTTACTCTTTTTTAATGTAGAAGAAACCTTTCATTTCATAGTAGATAGAACATCTGGTGTTTGCCTAGCAATAGAAAGAATACTGATAACATGTGTTAAAGAAGTGTGCTTGTTGTGATTAATTGGGAGCAAGTGTTACAATGATACTATGCACAAAGATTGTTTGTGCATTCTTTTCAGGTTAGGGTATTCTGTGTATTTCAGATGTGGTATAATTATGGTCAAAGGCAAGGTGTATCTAGAGGTAAGGGATATTTGTATGTACTGGATCATTCAACTGTCCATTTAAGGTCCTTTCATATAACTCTGTTTACACACAGCCTTTTACATCATCATCTGCACACTCCCTAAAAAAGGCCTGTACAAATTCTTGGACACTCTAAAATGCGCTCTACTGAGATGCCTCATTTTGAGGGTATAAACTGACTGAACTGCAAAGGAAAATCAGATACTCCTGTAGGATGCTGAAGAAAATCCCAACATTCAGTGTGGCACAACTTTTCTCAGAAAAAAAGATAAATATGGTAGATTAATTCAGAATGTAAATTAATTCTTATTGACTTTTTGTATTTGTAGTGCAGGTCATTTGTTTGAGTGGCCTGAGGCCAACAACAAAAAAGTACATAATTGAATAAAATAGATTGCCTTTATTTGTCATATTTACAAACTCAGTTGTACAATATACAGAAATTATTTCTTTGCACATCCCAGCTTCTTTGCGGTCAGAGTGCAAGGTCAGCCAATGTACAGTTTTCATAGAGCAGACAGTGGCTAATGACTTTGCTGAAGGCAGGATTTAAACTCTTAACATTTCTACTGATAGCCCAAAGCTCAAAACACTAATATTCCACTATCCACTGTAACTGTTAATGAAGTGTCACAGAATACACTGCCAATACACAGGCAGCAATATAGCTCACTCTGTTTTCAGACAGACCCATGGACTTCACAAGACATTTTAAGGAACCCTGTGGTATCGTGAACTCTACCTAGGTGTAAAGGTGGAAAAAACAGACTAGTCAACATTTTTTTTCATTGCTTTGATGTACAGCTCTGGTGCCAGTGTACTCTTAGCTGTGGTCAGAGAATGGCTGTGATATAAAAAGTCATTGTACTGCACCCTGTATATGTGTGTATTTGTTCCATATTCTTCTATTCTATAAAAAGAAATGTGAGTACACTTCAGAAAGTCTTCTTTCCAAGAAATCCATTTTAATGGCAATCCAAGTGCATCAAGGCGTCTAGACACCTTTTATCAGACCAATATAGCAGTCTGATACTATAATGACAGTACTCATACTGTGGCATCACTTTCCTCTAAATGCCTCACATGCTCGCTATCCCAACTCGATCAATCCCCACCTTTAACCAACACAGAAATAATCCAATTGTCTACCCAAGATCTATCAATCTTCTTTTTGTCCTAGGTCCTAACAGTCTGTCAGCTGGCCAATGAAAAACTTAAGCCACTTTGTCACTGACCGATCTTACCAGTGGCAGATGCTAAAAAGACACAGGAGGATGGATGGCCATGCTGCCAGCGAATAATTTCTTTTTAAGATGTTTGCTTTGTTTGTGCATGTTGAGTCACCGGTGTAAGCACAGTGCTAGTGCTGCGGAACTATGCACTTTTGAATAAATGTGAATTCAGCAGTATAGATCACATTAATATTTGAAAAGCGCGTCACAGATGCCGCTGCAGCATAAATTTGGATTAAAACACTTCACCAAGGTTCCATAACTCATTACTCATAAATTATGGTCAGAGCTTTGTGTGAAGTCTTCACAGTTTTAGACAAAAAAAGTTTAATGCTTTAATTAAACATTGTGATCGAATCCCCACTGGTGCTATGGACAAGTCTTTAACAGACATGACTGACTACATCTGAGGAAGGGTTGTCCAAGGCTGTGCAATAGATTGGTGACCACAATCCTGACGAGAATAAAGTAATGGTAGAACATGAACTTGAAATTAAATACTAAATACATTTTTTTAACAAAACCATTCTTAATGTCTTAAGACACTCATATCAAATATTTCACATAGATTACACCTATATTTCCCCTGGGTAAAAAGTAATTGCCCCTGTAAAGACAATTACTGGTTCTGCTACTATGTGCTTTTATCAGTAGAATGAATTTACTTTAGTCACACTGGAACAGGAACTAGCCATTTTAAGGTCCTTTAAAATAATTTTATATGGGGCACTCAAAAACCCTTTTTTTTGTATTGTTGTAAGACAGTTAGTGCTGATCTTGCTCATATTAATAACCAGGAATTTAGTTATCTGGTGGAGAAAAAAACATGGTTCTTTCAACTATGACAAGTTGTTCAGCCCCTGAAGCAACAAAAGGTCCTGGGTTTGATCCCCAGGTTGGACGTTCAAGGTCCTTTCTCTACAGATTTTGCATGTTCTCCCCGTGTTCCTCCAGGTACTCCAGTTTCCTCCCACAATCCAAAGACATGCCACCAGGTTTAGTGGAGACACCAAATTGTCATGTAGGTACCTGCAATGGACTAATACCCCATCCAGAATGTTACCATGTGCCCAACACCCTTGAAGAGCTATAATAGGCTCCAGCACCCCTAACTGACCCTGATAAGGATAAGTGGTTTAAGAAAATGAACTAAATTTAAGACTTGACTACAGGTTTTTAGTTGTTTTAAATTGTTTGTATTTTGTAGTTTTACATTTTGGAGAAAGTAGTTTTTCTTGTTGTAGTTGTTGTAGCTGAGAAAGGTGGGAAAATTGGTGGCAGAATACTGGTCTTAAAATACACTGTAAAATCATTCAGGAACGGCATCTCCCATAATGAATGCCAAGTGTACACATACCACCAGATGATATTGGGAAGTATTTACAAATAATCCCGAAATGCAAAAGAAGAGAACATAAAAGCCAAAGGAATGTAATTTAAGGAAATATTGGGAAGTGAAAGTGGGAAGTTTGTGTGGTATGTCTTCTATGTTCCGAGGCCGTGTCTGAGGTAAAGAAGTACAATATAAATTTAGAGTTACATTATAATATATCAGTTTCATATTTTGACACCAAACACACCATTACACCTCTAAGAAATTAAGTTAATTGTCCAAGAATTAGTTGACCATGGGTGACTACAATTAAAGCAGGATAAGTTATAAACGGCCCTTAATGCTGATGTGGCCCTTACTGAAAAGGAGTTTGACACCCCTGAGTTACAGCTTTGCTGTGCTTCCTTACTGAGTAATCTCATTCTCTGTGCTTATCTGAAGCAAGACTGAATCAACTGCCAAATAACATGCCAGCCTTCAGTCGGCCAAGCTGTGTGTTTCTGTCATGATGAATTACAACTTAATTAGAATCATGTACTTCCAGATGAAAACTGAGCCATGTTTTGGGCTAATGTTGATCTTTATAGTGTTCAGAAGAAAATGTGGATGAAAAGCACCTGAAAAACATAGACACAATTAATGCTTGTGCTGCAGATTTTATATCTGCCACCTCAAAAATGCTTTACACTGTTCTCTGCTTCAGTTCAAAACAAACAAAAAAATGAATTAAATAAAATGCTGTGTATGGTGGATTCAGAAAGTTTTCAAAGTTCAATCTTCACACACTTTGTTGTGTCATGGATGTAATTTTACATGAATATGCACTGCAATTATATTATTATAATAATTATTGTTATTATTATTTGAAGCCATGCTTGCTGCAGTGCATTCCACAGCTGCTAGAGGGGTTGTGGTGGAGGATCCACAGAGCCAAAATGTACATCATGGTGGTCTCACAGATACTCAGCTGGGTTCATGTTTGGGACAATTAGAGGAGTACCTGGAAGTCTTGGTCATGCTCTTCCAGCTAATGTAGGACCACCTACAGCTAGATGTCCAGAGTAAATTCCCAGGTAGAGCAATGCAGTCTAGGTCCTTACTTTGTGTAGTTTGCATGTTCTTCCCATGCCTGTGTGGGTTTTCTGTGGGTGCTCTAGTTTCCTCCCAGAGTCCAAAGACTTGCAGTCAGGTTAATTGGAGATCCAAAAAAATGCCTCTTCCCTGCAGTAGACTGGAATCTGGGAAACACAGGGTGTTTCTGTGTACCTTGGGCCTATTGAGAGCTGGGATTAGTCTCCAACCCCCTCCACAACCATGATTAGGATAAGCACCTGAGAAAGTGAGTTATTAATTGCCTTTTCTACACATCAATCTACCCTTAATTACCCATAGTGGTAAGCTGAAAATATGTATTAAAGGTAATTGTGTTTTCAATGTAACACATTATGTTTTATTTACAGATTCTCACCAATTTTTGCTTAGTCAGTTTATCTTCCGCTGCTGGGGAAACCCTGATTGCCGTTCACTCCCCCTCAAACTTGTGCTTAGACCTTGATAGCAACCCATGGGAGAACATGCAAAGTCCACATAGAAAGAACTTGGATCACCCCACATGGGATCAAACCTAGAACCTTCTTGCTGTGAGGCAAGAGCGCTACCCACTAAGTCACCATTCCGTCCATTTGCCAAAAGGCATTCTTGGATCTTATGGAATTGCAGGAACTCAAATATATAAAATCAAAGTCAAGGTTTCTCACAGACTTACTGGAACTTCTAAAACAATCCATTTTAACTTAGGGGAAAGTTTTGGGAATGAAGAAATGATTGCCAGATTAAGCCTTTGAGGATTTTATTACAGTATGGAGCTAATTCACCCTCATAATTAAGTGGTGTTTGTCATGTGACTACTAGCAGTGATCCATATCATATTTTAATGCACCTCCATCAAGGGCTCACTGCATCTCAGATAAAATCAGATATATTATTTTATTGAGGATGTATGCACCACATTTGCATTTTGTCCTTGTTTATGTCTTTACAGTGCAGGGACATTTTCAGCTTGAGAGTCAATGTCAAAAATAATGGGCTCTGTTTTCAGTTCTGCAATAATGACTATTGAAATTGAACAGCTTTCGTTCACTGTAATTTTCTCATGCCTTTAAGCAATGCTGTCTTTTTTGCACACAAAAATAGCTGCTTGGTTCGAATTTCAACCAATTAATCTGATACACCATCTCAGGCAGGAAAGTTTTACTGTAGATCAAACGGTGTGGAATCATACAGACCTGGGACCCATTCTTATCTCCAGTAACTATAGCCATATTTATTTATGCATATAGTGTCCACATATCCTAAATGTGTTTATTTAATTGTCTAATTAATGTGTAAAAATAATTAATAATATTAACACCTTTAATAACGAGTAAAAACATCAAGCCAATGACCAGTAAGATGATAAACCACAAAAGGTGGCACCCCTTGATTGACCACAATTAAAAACAATTATGATTCAATGAGCCATATGGAATGAACACAGCTATGAAGAGTGACTTTTCTCCATATAACACACATTGATCCATATTAAAGTGCATAAAGTTATCAATATTCCATTCATATGAAAACAATTCATTCATCCATGTATGAATCTTTCCTATTTAGGGTTACAGCAGGTCCAATTCCCTGTACAAAAAGTAGGAAACATCCTGGAAAAGTCAGCATTCCATCACACAGACATACACTGGCCAGGCAGCACCTTATAACCACTGACAGTAAATAACACTGATTATATTTTCATAACTGCACCATTTAGTGGGTGGGATATATTAGGCAACATTTGAACATCCTCAAAGTTGGAAACAGGAAAAATGGGCAAGCGTATGGGCAAGCGCAAGTATTTTAGCTAGTTTAACAAGGGCCAAATTGTGTTGGCTTGATGACTGGGTAAGAGGATCTCCCAAACTGCAGATGTTGTGGGGTGGCCCCAGTGGTCTGATCCAACAAACAAGCTACTGTAGCTCAAATAGCTGAAGAAGATCAGGCTGGATCTCATAGAAAGGTGTCGGAATGAACGGTGTATCACAGTTACAGGGGGACCAACACACTATTAGAAAAGTGTTGATAATGTTATGTCTGTTTAGTTTTCAGCTTTTGGCTCCTGGAGAAAACCTTCAAAGACACAGAGAAAAAATAAATACAGAAAAGACACGACCCAGGACTGTGCTGGTACAGTGCTATGTATGTCACCAAAATGTTAAATATTCATATTTAAGATTTATTTAAAAATGCATTTATGAACAGGTACAGGCTGTAGAAAGCTTTGGATGGATGGATTTATGTTCATTCTAATTACTGGTGTGTGACCAGCTTTCCTGTAGTTTTATATCTATCCATTTGCAAACTGGTGTGTGACCAGCTATCCTGTAGTTTTATATAGATCCATTTGCTAACTGGTGTGTGACCAGCTTTCCTGTAGTTTTATTTGCAAGCTCAAGCAAGCTTAACAGCGCTCATGAAATCACTACTCAGATCATAAGTCCTGCTGGCAGATGCTGCAACATATAAATATGTGATGTGATATAATGTATCTGACACAAAGTGACGAATGTTTTCAGACAAATGCTACTCCCTTCAGCTATAAATCAGTCAGAGTGAGACGAAGTTTACGCAGCAAATGTTGACAGTGGTGGGAGAAAAGAATAGTCAAAGGAATTTGATTTCCAACAACTTTTCACCAATTTGTAACATGGAGACTTTATGTCTGGTTTAAACTAGTTACACAATACTAGCCCACTTTTGATGGAATGGTTTAGACTGGTTGGACACCAAAAGAGAATTGGTGTGCTTTGTCAGAAAGAAGGGATTAATTGGGCAAGACCATGGATTGGAATGACATCCAGTCCGGGGTGTCAATCTTTACCCCAATCAGGAAAAAGATCTGTCTAAGGATTTGTGTTCGTTTCATGATTCAGCCTCTGATCCATGCATCCCTGTCCGGATTGGTCCCTTCTCGGCTAACTATCCAAAGCTGCGGGTATTTAAGGAAAAAGCTGGGGAACATTCAGTATGGATTGTTGAGCGATTTTTTCAGCCTGGTTTTCCAGTATGGATATTTGAAGTACCTTTTTCAGTTCAGTTAAATTTTGATTCTGTCTGTCATTTGTACTACTGGTTGATTTTTTTGTCTGTCAGTTAGGTTTATCTATCATTTATCTCCCATTGTAAACAAAGCCTTGTCTAGCCCTGTCTAGTCCTGTTTAGTCCATTTAGCCTGTATAGTTTGTTCGATCTTAGCAAGTTAGCCTGTTTACATGTTTCAGCCTGTTTAGTCTGCTTGCTAAATCCATAAAATCCCTGAACTAACAAACAGGACTAGGCAGAACCAGTGTTAGCATTAGCCTTTTAATTCATGATTAGCATAATTCTTGTTTAGTAAATCATCTGTATTGTTTTTAGAACCCTTTCTTGTTGTTATTAAATCCTTGTATTATACTTATCTGGATGTGTCTGTCCTATTTTGTCTGACACAGCCTGTAACATGCAGTATAGAAATGATGATCATTCATTTTTGCCAGTTTATAACAAGAAGACATTTTGTCTGGTTTTCATCTGGTGGTAGCTTAGTAGTAGCTTACTTTTGATGGAATCCAGGGTTTGAATCCCCAAAAGTGCTTGACTGGTAGAACATCTAAATACAGAAATCAGGGCTTTTTGTCAGAGCTGAGTTATACCCAGCTACTGAAGCATGATCCCCACATCTATTAGACTAAAAATGAAAGTACAGGATGCTATGCTGCTAACGGCATATCAGAACATGCTTCACCTCACCTACCTTTTAACCAATACTATGTTCTGACCAACACTTCTCCTGTCTCCCTTGATAACTTTTTAAATTAGGAATGTCAAGCTGCGCTGTTGTTTATATACACTGTGTATTGTATTGTCTTGCACCTTTTGTTCTTTGTTGCACAATGGTCCCGGAGGAATGTTGTTTCATTTCAATATGTCCTTGTGTATAGCTGAAATGAGAATAAAGCCTCTCTTGAAGAGACAACTGAGAAATTCAAATCTACCAAAGAGAATACGAAAGAGAAATTGATAAACAAAGAAAGACAAGTAAATGTCCCTGTTTGCATGAATGGATGAAGAGAAAAGAGTCATTGAAAAACCAAAGCAGCATCAACCCAGGTGTTAGGGTATCAGAGAACAAGTTTGTCAACAGAGGAGCACCCCCTCCCGCGAATTTACAGAGATTATGCAGTCCAGCTCATTGCAAACAGATTTGTACAATTAACTTCTTGAGAAGAAGCTACATTTTATGTAGCTCATTTTCTTGTTCTACCCTGATTGCCGCCGAGATAAGTATATTGCTGCTCACACCTCCTCTGAACAACACACAGCCCTTAGCGAAACCCCTCTTTACCTATGCAATCTGCACAAGCGCCTTTGTATCTGCCAATCAGTCCTCACACAGCATTTAAAGATCCCACCCACATAGTCCGTTCATCCCACCCTAGCAGAACCCGAGTCTGCTGCAAGCACTGCCAATTATGCCTGCTATGTCACACCCAGTGGTTTGACAACTTTGATGTGGAGGATTTCAAGCGGATAGTTGGAGACCATGGTTACTAACCTTTTTGCATGTTTTTCCTATGTCAGTGTGGGTTTCTGAGTGTAGGTGATCTGATTTTTTTCCCCACAGCCCAAAGATAATCAGTAAGGATAACTGGAAATTTTCATGTCATGTCATTTGTCACAGGAAATTAAAAACTGGTAAAACTGCTAAAAGAAACATTCCATGAATTCTGACATTTGATTGTGTGTGTAAAATAAGAAAACAATTGAGCATGTCATCATTGATACAAGCCACGTCCCAGTTTATTAACTGCCCTGATAACTGAGCTGTGTTTAAAATTATTCACCAGAATGATCTGACGCCCCACAGTGAACTATTTTTTTCTGTTTATTTATAAAAATAGATTTCAAACAGCACCTGACAGCATGGAGTCGATTAGCAGGGTTCCATTTACAGTTCACTCAGGTACCAGCAAATGGACCCATTTGCTTTCGCTGTTATAAGGAAAGGCTTTAATTGGACTTTAAGGACTAAATGAAAGGAAACGCACCCTGAAAGAGAAGCCAGACAGAAATCATTTAGCGAGGCTTCTCAAAATAGAAATAAGGATGTCAGGTCCATTAATAATTTAATGAACACTGACATTGCTTTATTGTTAATGTTTTCTATAAAAAAAAAAGAGTGCTTAAAACTGGTTAGAGGTGAAAATCATTCTTTTAGTGCGGTATATTAATTGAGAAAAGAAATTTTGCCAAGCTGGTGGGTCTGGAGCTGGAAAGTCTGGATGTAGTATATTAGAAGACAAAATCAGAGTTTTCCTGGACAATCCCTCTCACTGCTTCAATGAGAAACTGTGGCAGCTAGACAGTTCTCTTAGTCATAGGCTCATTCCTTAGATCAAGATTTAACGCTTCTTTTGTTCCCACTGCCATCAAACTCCACATAAATAAAATAATGCATTACATTTAACACAATTTTTAATCAGATTATTATGATCACTTCTTACTTTGTAAAGTACTTTCTTACTGGCTATAGCAGGAACGACATGTTTCATGAGCTGGCATGATGGGTATATAACGAGTAGAAGACACTGAACCGATTCCGATCATGTAGAAGTATATGTGCTGATTGTCTTCACTGGATTGGATGGGACCTTCCAGCAATGCAACACGGCAAACAGCTGGTTCCACATTGGTTGAAAGAGCATGACCAAGACTTTCAAGTACTACCCTGGCCCTGTAATACCTCAGAATTGAACCCAATTAAGACACAGTTGGATCATCTCGATTGTGACTTTTGAATTAAGGATCCACCCTAAGCTGTGTCTGGCTCCAGACAGCTGGAGGTCAAAAAATGTGACATGGCTGTACATTTATAGTGATTTCCTATATATATATTTAAAAGAGCACATCTTGGAGGTGGTCTGGTTTATGTTTCCAAGTTCACACCCTTTCACAATAAGCTTAATGTCATGATGGTTGTCTTGTGTACCCATGTCTTTTCTGCTTTTATGATGAATCCTTTTTCTTATGCAATGCACCTATTTATCTGAGTACTTCAAACTGTTTTTTGAATCCTAGTGACATGGGTGGGCAGCAAGCTGTTTGGTGACAACACAGAGTTTCAAACTGTGAATTTCAGACTCTTGGCACTGGTGTGCTAGCAGAAATCCCTACTGCTCTGATGGAGCTGCTCTGACACTCGAATTTCGAATTGGGGAATAATAAAGTAATCTTATCTTATCTTACAATAGAAGTTGGTTTTGAATGCCGGTATCAAATTACCAGGGGTGAATATGCTTCATTTAGATTAGGTTATGACATTTTAGACTGACATTGTAATCTTTCACTATTCCAGGATTCACTTAATTCACCAGCCTGTATTAAAAATCTGCACTCTAGTTCCCAGCAGACTAAATTAGACTGTTCATCTACAGCACTTTTAATTATCTGAATATTTGATGCAAGCACACACACACACATATATACTGTATATATATTTATTTATACACTGCTCAAAAAACAACAGGTAACTCTTAAACAACACAATGCAACAAGTCAATCACACTTCTGTGAAAACAACCTGTCCAGTTAGGAACCAACACTGATTGTGAATCAATTTCACCTGCAGTTGGAAATGGAACAGACAACATGTATTCGTGAGGGGCAATATGCAGGATGACCCCATATGAAGGAATGGTACTACAGGTGGTGACCACAGACCATTTTTCTGTTCTTCTCCTTTCTGGCTGTTTTTTGGTCACTTTTGCAGTTTGTCAGTACTCTCACCCCTAGAGGTAGCATGAGGCGGTGTCTACAACCCACAGAAGTTGCTCAGGTAGTGCAGCTCATCCAGGATGGCACATCAATGTGAGCTGTGGCAAGACGGTTTACTGTGTCTGTCAGCTCAGTATCCAGAGCATGGAGCTGATACCAGGAGACAGGCCAGTACACCAGGACACGTGGGGGGAGGGCGTTGGAAGGCAAAAAAACAGCATTAGGAGCGCTACCTCCTCCTTTGTACAATGAAGAACAGGAGGAGCATTGCCAGAGCCCTGCAAAATGACAGCAGGCCACAAATATCCATGTTTCTGCTCAAACTGTCAGAAACAGACTCCATGAGGGGGTATTAGTGGGGCTTGTGCTTACAGCCCAACATCGTGCAGGTGTTGGCATTGGCATTTGCCAGAGACCACTAAGATTGGGAGATTCACCACTGGGACCCTGTGTTCTTCACAGATTCATTTTTGGCTCATTTAATGCCCCGTTGCATTGTTCCCTGGTGGTGTAGCGATCTGATGACTCCTGGGGTTTTTTTTTTCATATGGTCCTGGTTTTATTTTTCAATGGCTTCAATGGATGGTGGGAGACAAGCATAACATACTGGTTCATATGTGTTGGTTTGTGATTTCTACTTTCAAATGGCCCCCATCATGAATAACAATTTCAGGATATAAGAAGTTTAAACTGTTGTTGCTTGATGAGAATTTGATGTGTTTTTGCCCAGCAAAATTTGGTATTTCCTGTTCATCTTTCACCATTGTACAATGCTGTATTTGCAGTTTTACCCCAATCAAAGCTGAAGGGCATACATGGTCATAGAAAATAATATTTAAAAATAAAATTGTGATTTGCATATTGTCCTGATCACAAGTTCTATTGTTATGAAATGGGCCGGGATCAGTTGTTATGCAGATCATCATTCAACACCAGCTCAAGCTAAAGAAATTACTTGGATGAGTGACGAAACATACTTTATCCCTGCACAAAACTTGATGAACCGATTCAGCTTTGTGGATTACTGAGCATGCATCAAGTGAAATCACGTAATGCTATTTTTAAATAAAATATTATAAAATGCAAGTTTTTAAAGTAAATACCTTATATAAGAATCAGCCTCTCTCACAACTGGATCAAAAATATTTAACGATTCAGAAAGAATCAGTTCATTTGGGGAATCGATTCATATAGATGATTCTCTCTAGATGAATCAACATTCACTTTAAACACCAGGGGTCACTGACTATATTTTAACATAAAAAAATGGATCCATTATTTTTGACTTAGTTTTGCTACTTCCAGAAATAAAAAGTCATTGATTGTTTAAATTATTAAGAGAGAATTACAAATACTTTATTGTCTGTTTAATACGTTAAATTTTTTCTAACAAGAAATAGTAAAATGAAACTTTGTTAAGTTAATAACAAATTTTACATTGTTTATCGGGACAAAATAAACCCAGTATCATGGCCAAAGCATCTGATCAAATACTAACATATTGTCCTGCAGGATTTGACCCAGTGGCCCCAGAGGGTGGCTGTCAGACCAGGTATGGTTCACTTAAGGTGGTCCTTTAGTCGGATGGATGAGGACACATGTGCTTTGACAGTGATGGACAGGATGATAGTTCTTCCTAATCACACACTCATGCTATCAGCCCCCTGAGTCAGACGTGCAGGGACAGACTGAAGGGCGCGTATAAATAGCTGGAATGAGAAAGTGGGCATGAGCAAGGCTGTCAAAAGTCTAATCAAACCTGTCTGTTTAATTCTTTATTTCAATCCTACTTAGAACCGGTGTGAGTCAATCTACGGAACATATTTCTGTATGTAACATAAAATAGTTTGTAGGAAATATCAAACAGGTATATGGCAAGGAAAAGTTAGTCCTAGTCTTTATTTTATTTGCAAGGTAATACCTTAAAATGCATATTCCTACTAGCGAAAAGATTGATTGATTCAATTACAATAATAAAACTTCACATCTACAGTTTAAATCTACATGGTTGCCATGGTTTTTTCTAAGTGTTTGTTTTTTTGTAATTATCATACACAACAATCCTGGTCTATGTCGTTGTTGATTAGATTGTATGTTAAATGGTTTATACTCACATATAGTGTTATCAGGCCTAATATGGGAGGGAGGTGATGGTCAGTTGTCACGGTCACATCCAGGTTGCCAGGTTTCTATTGGGTGGAAGAATCAGGGCATGTACTACACATGGATCTTTAAAATTAAAATAGTACAAGTAAGATACTACAAGTGCAAGAAAGCCTCAAGCTAAACTCTCAATTTTACTTAATCATAAAAATGAATACATTAACCTGTTAATAAGGACTTATCGCTTAACAAACTATATTACACAAGATTTAAATGTTTAAACAAAGAAATGTACCTCAAAGAAATAATGAATTAGCTTATGTCTCCCTCTACAGTGCATAATATCATTAAACAATTTTAAGACAAAGGATGCAAGCTTAAGCTTGCAATCTTCAATCCCTTAGATGGCACTACATCAAGAACCACCACTCAACAATCACTGATATAACCACATGGCCAAAGATTACTTTGACCAATCTTTGTTAAGCACTAGAATCACATCCAAAAATGTCACTTAAAACTTCATTGTGCAAATAAAAAATAGTATGTTAACCATTTACAAAAGCTGCGTCAACTTCTCTGGGCTTGGAGGAATCTACACTGGACCATCAGACAGTAGAAACATGTATTTTGGACAGATTAATTAGCTTTCCAAGTAATTTTTAGATGAATAATGGACACTGTAAGCTATAGACCAAGAGACCGGAGTGTTATCAGTAGCAAGTTGAAATGCCAGGGTCTGTCGTGGTAGAGGGCTGTGTCAGTCATTTACACTTTTGAGATAAAAAGGCATTGCTGCAAAAGAAGAGGGTACTGGAGTGGCCAGCCTGCAGTCCTGACCTGTCCCTAATAGAGACCGTGCAAAAAAGAAGCCTTAAGTTAATGTCCAAAAGTGGCCTGGATGGACCATCACACAGTAAATACATGAATTGTGATCAGACGAATCAGCAGATGCTGTCTTCAAGACTTCATCTTTTCAACAAGCCAATGCAACACCACATGCTGCACACAGTCCAAAGACATGGCTGTGGAATAAAAGGGTTTGGACAGGCCTGTCTGCAGTCCTGATCTGTCCCTATTAAAGAATGAGTGGAGAATGACTCTGTACTGTTGCACATATTAAGATGCATTTGTCGGAAGAATACGACAAAATAAAAGCTGAAAACTAAATCTCTTAACCGTCAGTCATAATAATGTGACTTGAGAGAGTATCATTTCAATGTGTGGCCAAGGTCAGGAAGAAAACAAAACCCAAAATGTCATGTAATTTTCCCATAATCCCATGTCAAACAAAGTAATTTGTCCATGAGATCCAGACCACAAAAGTTCTGTTATTAATTGAAAGCTGCTGAAACACCACACCATCCACTTTCAGGCAAGCTTTTCAAGTCTAAGGGTCACAGTACAAGAAAGGAACCCCTGATTTTGCTCATTCATCATTCATGTGATCATCAACAAACTTAAAAACTTAAATCTAAGCAATTTGCAATAACAGAAACAGCCCAAATACCAATTCACAACATTCGACATCTTCTGTACATTCTTAGCCTCTCATAATCGCATAAGATCAAAATCTGCCTCACACTATTTGTTTTGTTAAAGACATCAAAGATAACCAAGTACGCAACCCGTACGCTGTCTAGCTTTTGTGCACCTGGCAATTCCTCCACATCGTGCCTCTCCACACCGGAGACTGCAGCAGATGAATTCCAGGCTGCTAGCAATCTCTCTTCACGGACCGTGAGCACAACATCGGAGAGAGACAGATGGATGAAGCAAAGGAATATTGGTAACAGGAGTGTGTGCCGGAGAATAGAAGGTGGCAGCAAATGCAGAAGAGTAGGTGGAAATAAATAATGATAGACAGAAAGGGGAGGAGGATGAGGGTCTGTGCCAAATGAGGCCATGGCTGCATGTATAATTGCCTCTATTATCACCATCGCTCTAGCGCTCAGACTGTGCTCCCTTTTGCCCCTCGCCTCATAAACAGTCTCAGAATAGCTTTGAATATTAAATGAAACATTTGCTGAAAAAAATTATATTAGTAAAAATGCAAATACAGAGCCTTTTTTCAGATTCAGCCCTTCCATTAAAATGCAATAAAAACTGAAATATGGAATTAGTTAAGTCAGTTAAACTTTGACAAATGGACAAAGAAAATATTTT
>JAYDZG010000014.1:8423243-8435394 GCA_034509265.1 Microcambeva bendego
ATTATGCTCCATCTGATTTTCACCTTTTTGGATGCTCAAAGAAGCTTTAAAGGGATGAAGAATTTTCATCTGATGATGATGTGAGGTGCACCAGAGGCTACACACTGAACTAATACAATCTGATGGTGTTAAAATGGGAAAAGTGAATCGCAAAGGAAGGTGAATGTGTAGAAAACTAATGTTTTAGAAGTTCGTAATAAATAGTTGTAAAGAACCTTTATATTAATAAATGTTTATTTATTGGCCCTTTTGTAATCAGTGCTAAACTCACTCAAGTGTCAAGAGAGGCCACTGGAGCCTATCTCAGCTTTTTCAATGGGCACAAAAGGCACACAGAAATACCCACACACAGCATACACACAGGCATTCACATATGGGGGAATTCAAAGTCTCTAATTTACCAGAGATCCCAGAGAAAACCCACAGGGACACAGGGAGAACAGAACAGGACCAGAACCTTTTTGCTATGAGGCAACAGTGCTACCCACTTAGCAACCGTACCACCATACCACCCATAACGAAACTCACTGAAACAAGCGTCATCTATTCTTTTTTGCCACAGGAATTAAAGGTCCAATAGCAAACTGTTATGGAATCCACTTCTTCAGTGGCATAATAGAAAAAATAAATCTTTTGCATTAACACCCGGGTGCCTGATATAATGAATTAACATGTGTTCATGACATTTACTTTCTTGAGTTCCAGTGATCAAAGATGTACATATGTGAGGGAGAAAATCTCAGAAATGAATGTAGTTAGATGCAACGACTGTCACACTGTGAACACACTGAGAAAAACTATTTGAATTTACAAGTTTAGGCTTGCTACAATGAAAGTAAAGCTACAAAGCCATTAGCAGCCTCGTCTCACACTTGTGGGTGGCAGAATCCAGAGATAAGCACGTCAGCAGTAAGATGACAAAGCGTGTCATTCTGTCAGACTATCTCCTTCTGTCTGGTGGCATCGGATGAGAGCCACCTTTTCATATTTGGCAGTATCTATTAAGACAGCCATGTGTCAAAATCAAAGAAACTGAATGTTGTCTCACATAGGATATTTATTCATTCTTTCATTTTTACATTTCATTACAGTTTCTGGTATCATTTCGGGTCAGTGACTATTAGCCCCAGCTCATTAAGTAGATGAGATGCCTGACTGTCAAACAGGACAGCTTTTTCTTTTGGCTATTCCTGTTGTGGGTTGTCACAGAGGCTTGTGATCTGCATTATTGATGTGATATACCATACAACGGATGACCTTACTGACACAAACCCCTATGTTTATGTTTCTGGGCTTGGGACTGGCACTATAGTGCATTGGTTTATACATCCTTGTGGCTTGGACAATTCGGTGTTTCCAATTAACCTGGCTACATGTTTTAGACTTGGTGGGAAACAGGTTTGCTTCACACAGAAGGACCTGGGCAGCACAGCCTGAGGATTGAGCCCAATACCTCCTTGCTGTGAGGTGGCAGTGTGGCAGGCAGGAGTAAAGGCTTAGAAACTGTATCATTTAATTTACTCTGGAGCTCACTTCAAAGTTCACTTGGAAGTGTTAAGCCTCCTCCAATTAAGCTCAATGTGTCGGAACACCCTTAAGCTTGTTAAAGCTCTGTGATCATACTGATGCTACTGGTAATAAAGCAGTTTTGTTAAAGATAAAATGTGAATATTAGTTATTTCCATGAAATTGCGGGGGTTTCAAGAAACTACTATGAGTTAGGTTCCAAGTGAAAAATCCATGAAAAACTAAGTCTGAAAAGTCAGTGAATTTGCAGGGGGTTCACTGTGTTATTGATTGTTTTGTTCCTGGTAATCAATATGACTTATAACACATTCTGGAAGAAGGAAGAAGTGGAGCAACAGATATTTTATGAAAAATTCCGAATATAGTAAGTTTTTGTTCATTTTTATGGGAAGGTTATATTAATGTATGGGCAAACTTCTACTCTTTCACAATAGCGGTCTGTTTGAGAATACATCTTTTTCAACAATACAAAATGACTAAGTTTCTACCTCCATGAGAATAGCAGGATAAACCAGATATACCCTAGTGGTTAGGATACGGGACTGGTAATCCAAAGGTCACCAGTTCAAACTTCACTGCTGTTGGGATATTAAGGCCCTTAACCCTCATTTCTTATACTGTATACTGTACTGTAAGTCACTTTGGATAAAGGTGTCTGCTAAATACTGAAAATGTATTTATCAGACACCCGTGTGAAACAAGCATTTTCCAGTGTAATATACAGTTTGCAGTGAATTTAAAGATTCTAGTGTCTCACATTTACTGGTTAATTTGCACTATGAGGCAGTCCCAGCAATCATGTGGCAATTCAGTTAGCAATCACATACTCAAAATGTTCAAGGTGTCTAAACCAGATAAAACACAACATGGGTAACTTAGTTTGGAAAACTCTTAACCAATTCTGTGGCCGCAGAGGTGGGGTGTCAAAACATGGATGAAAATTATAATCTTTGAAACATAGCTGGATTTCCTAGGTTTTCATTCAACTGTTAGGATAGACAATGCAGTGTATTGTAGCTTCATTTATTTTATACTTCAAGTTATGAGTGTAATTTATGACCTCTATGGACTCTTTCGGTAAAAATCTCTGATTTTTGCAAACAAAATCTGTAAAACTATGCACATTACGTTGTGAATTTAGTAGGGCCATTATATAGCATATAAAGGCAGACTTATGATTATTATGGACATTTTCCACTGTCATGCTAGTCCAGTGTAATTCAGTCACTAGGACATTGTGTTTACAATTGAGAGCTATTAATCAGGCTCAATGTTAGGGGCTAATTAACACCAGTCCTGTGTTAGTGTTTCAAGGGCACCAAACTGCAGTGATTATCCCTACGGGGGGCACTTTAAAGTGCAACAGCAACTGTCATTCCATTTTAAATTGTTGAAAACAGTTGTTTGAGATCATTGTCATGCTGGAAGACCCAGCCACGTTCTGTCTTCAATGTTCTCACTGATGGAAGAAGGTTTTGGTTTAAAATCTCATGGCCCCGTACATTCTTCCCTTAACACTGATCATCAAAGGTAACATTGTAGGATTTTTAAAGACTTTATTTGTTAATTATGGTGGAAAATAAGTATTTGGTCACCCACAAACAAGCAATATTTCTGGCTCTCACAGACCTGTACCTTCTTCTTTAAGAAGCTTTTCTGCCATTCACTCATTACCTGTATTAAAGGCACCTTTTTGACCTTGTTATCTGTATAAACACCTGTCCATAGCCTCAAACAGACAGGCTCCAAACTCAATCATGGCCAAGACCAAAGAGCTGTTGAAGGACACCAGGAAGATAATTGGAGATGCATTGGAGATGGAACGTGGCTGGGTCTTCCAGCATGACATAGATCCCAAACACACTGTTTGGGCAATGCAGGAATGGCTCCGTAAAAAGAATTTCAAGGTCCTGGAGTGGCCTAGCCAGTCCCCAGACCTTAACTCCATAAAAAATGTGGAGGGAGTTGAAAGTCAGTGTTGCCCAGTGACAGCCCCAAAACATCACTGTTCTAGAGAAGATCTGCATGGAGGGATGGGCCAAAATACCAGCTACAGTGTGTGCAAACCTGGTGAAGACGTACTATGTATTAAGTATTGAGTTGAATTTTTTTTCGTAATTTCTCTCATAATTGAAGTGTGCCTATGATGGGTGGGAAGGGGCAGCGGTGAACTGAGCAAGCAAATGGGAACTGAAATATTGAAAGTCCAGAGGGAGAGATGACCCGAGGCAGGTTTGGTGAACATTGGTGAGAGGCACCGAATGACGGAATAAACAGAGTGTGTGGCTGTGCACCAGGGAATGAACCAGGGAGGTACTGACCCATGCTTTTTTGGCTGAGGAGCTGGCAGAAGGAGTCCGGTAGAGAACGAAGATGTGGCAATTCTGATCTGGTAGGTCAGGCGAGCATACACTCGGCAATGCATGCCGAGAAAAGGAGAGATGGTACAAATCCAGGTGGGCAGCAAATCCGAGAAAATGTGGAGTCAGACGAACGGACACAAACAACAGAACCGGTAGGTAGCGATTAATCTTAGCTTTGAAATAACACAAAGAAATACAGGTTTCTTAGACTAAGAAGTAACGGAACACTCTTAATTCTCTGGTGTTGAACTGCTGAGATCAGAGGCAAAAAAAGGGTGAATCAGCTGCAGGTGTAGTGGAGGTGGTGCCGCTAGTGCCGGGGTTGCTTGACAACGGGAAATGCTCACGCACGACTTCCACGTTATAGGAGGAATCGCGTCTGCGCTTGTTCCACTGTGGTGCTCTATGCTCCCATCTGATTCCTAACAGTCCTCAGTTTGCTCAACAGGGATTTTTGGTCGGTGTGGTCCTAAACTCTGTAAATCTGCTTTGTTATGTATATTGTAAAAAAACACTAAATGAATAAATTGACTTGACTTTACTATTAATAAAAAGCAGGGTGTAAATCCATCAGAGTTTGTCGTACCCTACCATTAAATATTGGTGTTGATACCTGTCTGGGATGCAGGTTCAGATTTAAGCAGAGATGAGCTAGCATAATAGAAAGCTGAGCCATCTGAGTCAAAAATAGTATTTGTATGCACCAGCATCAGCATTACTGTTTACAGGTAAATTGCCCCAGAGCGATATTCCTCCTCATCCCCCAAACCTTGCAGCTGGCATGCTGTGTTCTTCTGGAATATCACAGCATAGCTATTCATCACTTCTCATCATCATGTTTCCATGGCTTCAGAAGAACTATGAACTGCACAATTTATCTATGAACTGAAAAGTTTTTTAAGCATACATACTAAGGTCACCACAGTTTCACTTACTAAGCTGAACCATCACAGTTGAACTTGGACCATTCAAACTAACAGACTGAGGTGACAACCTAATGACATTCCAGATAATATCTTCCTGTGTATCAAAAATGATTCAACTGTTGATAAGAATTATAAATCAAATATATATTTATTGCAATTTAATTTAAACACACCCCATCTCATCATCAAGGCACCTGTTAGTGGGTGGGATATATTAGTCAGAAAGTGAACATTTTATCAGCCTTGGTGGCAAAGCAGGATAATCCGCTAGGACACCAGCACCGAGATTCTGAACTCCTCGGTTCAATGAGTAGAGAACTACTAGAGCATAACTAGTATTGACTGCAGTGGACACGTTTCTGCTAGGGCGGGATTACTGGAATATGTGGGTGGGGTCTTCAAATGATGTGTAAAGACCCTGAGCTGCAGATAGAGAGGCACCTCTGCAGAATGCATTTGTGAAAAGGCTGTGCTGTGGTCGGATAAGGCATGAGCAGCAATATACCCACCTCAAGATCCCCCAGCAGTGGAAGGCAAATTGTGCATGTTGAAGTTGGAGAAGAAATGTTATTAAGCTACTAATGCACCTCTGCTTTTACATCATCGTCACAGTAAATCTTCTTCCACTTAAGTTTCTCTGAGCGATCCAAAAAGGTGGAAATCAGATGGGTTGTAAGTGCTTTCAGACATGACTCTTTGAAGATCCATTTTGTGTGGTGTAATAAACCACCAACCTGCTAAACATAGGCTAAAATATGTCACAGAGACTTTGAACTGTGAGGCAGTTTTTTCTTCAGTACTGAACAGTATGTTGCAGGCCAAAAAAAGACGGACTAAATCCCTAATTTTGACTCGCTGTAATTGGCGAAAACTGTGTTTCATGGCTACTCATTTACATTTTTTTCTGACTTGACAGGCTAAAGAAAATAATTTGCCTTTGTTGAGCAGTTCAAAGAAGAAAAGACACAGTGATAGATTAGAGTGGGGGAGGAGAATAAGAAGAGTCAGCATTCTGGTAGAAATAAAAGGGGAAACTAGAGCAACAAGGTAATAAAACAAGAGGTGATTATCCTCGCTTCAGTTTAAAGCAAAGATTTAGAATAAGCATTTAAAAAGATGGTTTCCATAATATTTCACAAATTTCAGCTTGTTCACCTTTATGCTCGATAATTACAGAGATCAACTAATTTAAATTTCTAGCTCATTTTGCTACTTCATGCTGATCTATTAGAAACCCTCTTCTAAATGCTAACATTCCAGACACATGACTAGAGCCTAATGACTTTTGTGCAGCACCGTCATGCTGGAACTTTACTTAATTGGTTAAAATTAGATACAGGGGTGATGGATTTAGATAATTATCAGGCCTTTTTGCAGAGGCATACAGAAGCCTACGAAGTATCTCGCATATTAACTCCACAGACCTCCACTTAAGAGTCTGAAAGACGCCAACCACACAATTATCCCCCCACCTCCAAGGCATACAGATCAATGCTGAAGTTGACGCAATTACGGGAAGGTTCCAGTGGGCTAATGGGAGTAGTAACAGCCTGATTGTATTCATTTATTCATCCATTCTATCATTCATTTATTATCTGTTTTACCACATCTTTATCCTGGGTCTGATTTATCAGAGGAAGGAAACACGCTGGACAGTCAATCACAAGGCAGACACACATACCAACATACTTATAGAATATCTAGAATTTGACTGACTGCATGTGTTTTGACTTGTAGGAGGAAATAATGTTTTTTAATGGACCCCACACTTTTTCTACAAATGTATGCTTTTTCAAATTGCATTTCAGGTTTCAGGCAGGTACTTATGAACGACTTACTTACTTACTTATTTTTTTTTTAAGTAAAAGTGTCTGCTAAATATGGAAAATTAAAATGTAAATGAACGATTTATTACAACTAAATGTCTGAAAAAATTTCACGAACGTAGTACCCTACACTACACAGCATATAACAAAGTTATTATATGCAAGCACTTTGTGTCAACCCATCCCATTGGTTTGAATGTCGTGATACCAACTCTGTTTGCTTAGTAAGCATTCAAAGTTACAGAACACAGCCATTATACTCTGTGAGCAAAGATGTGGACAGTATTTTTCCAGTGTTTTATTCATATTTTGTAAAATTCAACATCAAAATGACGTAGTGGTGAGAAAAAGAAAGAAATATATGATGTTTTGTAGTTTTTTATTGTTTAATACAGTAAGGTCTATTATATAATTTAAGATTTAAGGGAAAATATACTTGGGTGGTCAGACACAGATTTATTATAAATCAGGCAAATAGATTTAACTATGAATGAAGACCCCATTTAATTGTGCACACTGGATAGCACAGACCAGCTGACAGGTAGCAAAGCCAATTTCTGAATGGGGTGTTCAGAATCTCAGTGCTGGTGTGTTATCAGATTATCACGCTGTGCCACCTGAGCGCCTGTAGCCCACATTTTGTCATTATTTTTTACCTTTACTAACACAAACAATGCATTAAAACAAAAAAAAACCATTTAATTCATGAAAATCTCCACAAACATTTTTGTGTTTTCCATGTACACGTTTTCCATGGATATGTTTTAAAATAAAGATACAAATCTTTTTTTAATTATTATTTTCTCATTTTTGGATATATTAGAATCTACTTTAAACATTTATCCTCCATCATTGCACTCGTAAATAAAAAAAAACTTATATCCTGGTGAATTTTGCTGGAATTGTGTGGAATTGTGCGCTGTGTGCTCTAGCTGAACTCGCTAAAGAACCAATTGATGCTGTGTTTTAAAAGGTTCAACTGTATTTGCATAAATACATCCCAGCTGTCACACACAGCCCATTTTTTGCCTCTCTTTGTGCTCCTGCACACCTGCCACACCCACCTTTCTTTCCTTTCTTTTTTGTTAATATTTTTATTAATAAATCTTTACTTTTGTTGAATCGCTGCATATCTGTCCGCCCCTTCTGTCCATCATAGTCTGTAAAAACGTTACACCAGCGTATTTGCAGACAGCCATGGAAGCTAGAGTAGGCAGAATATGGAAAACTTAACATATTTAGAGAACACTGCAATAACCATAAATACAATTTTTATTTATTTCAATCTGAGCTTCAACCCACCTATTCTTGGAAGCAAGAATAAATGCTTTTCCAGCATCATTGCGCTCATAAATCAATAGAAATACCAAGCACACTGAGCCTTTATGAAGGAATGATACATTTATAACAGAATGATTTTCTGGTCACACCATACTGGTGAATTTTGTAGGAACTAAAATGTCTACACTTTGGAACATATCAAGGTCAAAATTAACTGACATAGTTCTTGCAGTGGGTGCTCGGGTGGTTCAGTGGGTAATTAATACCCATAAGTACCAGTATTCAGGGAGGTGAGAGAGTTAGAAGGTCCTGGGATCAATCCCTAGGTGGGGGGGGGGGTCAGGTCCTTTCTGCGTGGAGTTGTGAGTTTGCATGTTCTCCTCATGTCTGTGTGCATTTACTCCAGGTGCTTCAGTTTCCTCCCACATGCACATTAGGTAAACTGGATACAACATTGTCCATGACTGTGTTTGATATGACCTTGTGTACTGATGAATCTTGTGTAATGTGTAACTGCTGTTCATCTGTCATGAATGTAACCAAAGTGTAGAACATGACGTTAAAATCCAAATAAACAAATAATCCGTTATGGTCGGATAAGATGTCACAGCAACAAACAAGTTGTCTGTTAACCTAGTGACCTCTCATAACCAGCATTTTATGTCGCCCTACATGCGCTGCCGAGAAGAAGTCTGTTTGAATTCTTAGATACCCTAAAATGTTGCCTAGTAAGGTGTTTTAAATTTTGCCAGTATTTTAAGTAAATAACAATGGAGCATATGATGCTTCCTTAAGCCTAGTTTACACTACATGACTTTAACCCAGACTAGTCACCACTTGATATGCCGGCTTGGAAGCAATGCAGAATCAAGTAGTGTGAACTACATAACAACTCACCCCGAGCAGCACGCCCACTGCTCCCCGAGCAAAATCAGATTTTAAAACCGCTGAATATTTCTGACCTTTTCGTTCTCTACAAAACACAATGCATTTACCTTGGTTTTTCATTGCAAAAAATATATGTATTGTTCTCCTGGATTTTACGCGGCACTCAGTATTACCCCTCGTCACTTTTCACATTTTTTTTCGTGGCGATTCCAGCTCCAGTGGATTGTGTAGTGTGAAACCCGTGTAAAGTGTAAAGTGAACTAAGCATTAGCGGTGACGGAGATCCCAGCATTCAGTCATTTTTACAAAAAAGAAAACAAAAAACATTTAAATATGGCAGACGAATGAAGAGGAACAATGTGCCTCAATTAGGAGATAAACAGTGTAATTAACTTCACCTGTCAGTGGTCATAATCTTATGCCTTGTTGTTTATGATATAAAAATATGTTGAATGCTCCAGCTCTTCTTGTATACCAATGTATAGTCACTTTTTTACGTTAAGTATTTTGACAGTTGGCTAAAGACTTCTAACATGCAATTTATATTGATATTACATCATATTTAGCTATTTAATAAGCCATTCATCCACAGCTCCAGGCTTTAAATCACTATCATAAGCTTCCCCAGAAATTAGTAAGTATTTCACAAGTGAAACTACAATATACAATCATAATCAAATCAAACAGACAGGCTGTGGTCAGAGCGGAAATGCTTAATGACATGGTATTAATAATAAATATCAGAAAGGGAGTTAGGCTATGATGCATATGGGTCCATTTGTATAAATACTATACTGTCCATTTCACAGAATGTGTTTCGCTATTCAGTATGGGGATGTGATTGTGGTGTGTATGCTGGCCAGCTGCAAGATTGACCATTCAAAAATTAAGTCAAATGTTTAAGCACCACACGTTTTGGCATTGGTTACACTACACGACTTACAGATAGCTGTACAGTTCTCACTACACAGCTTGATCTCGTGTACTCTGGAGTCCTGGCAGTCATTGTGGTTTTCACACTACACGAATGCTTTGGGGTTTCACACTCCATGATCTACCATCAGGACGATGGGTCTGTCTGGTCTCACTAACTACATTTCGTCATGTAAACAAACCCAAGAAGTGATGAGAGGTTTAATGATATTATGTCCAAAAATCTACCGGTCATTCTAAAGACTACTCCACCGTAACAAACTCTAAATCCCAGAACGGCAATCTTATGACTCTGCAAGCCAAGAGTGTGATTACTAGATCTGATTCACCTGTGTTGTAAGATCAAATTCCTGTATGCTTAGTGTCATTATGTTTGTGCATATTGTGTTTTAACCATTTCAATATGTCCACTTAGATTTTTGCCTTGCTTGTTTCTGTGTACCAATTTTCCTAGTTTTGACCCACGCCTGTATTAAAACCAGGGATTTTGGTTTCTTGATATATAATAAAGCTAATTTCAGATTAAACCGCAAGCATCTCTATACTGTCTGTACCGCTACAAGGATTTTTCATGATTTTTTAAGAACGTGAAACTAAAGAGAAATTCCATTTACTTTTTCTCTTCAGAAAATAAAATAAAATACTTTTTGTGATTATCTTTTATTTATCTAAACAATGAATTGCCTTTTATTAATGAGACTCATCAATTTGAATCAGGCCTCACTTTTCATTATTCAAATTATATGTAAATAATTTGTATTTATTTTATTTTATACAAAGGAATACAAGTGTCATTTGTTTGCAAATTCAGGCTTGTCAGAGACAACTTAACATGTCTCTGTACACAGGGTGATGTTAGGTGGCATGCTAGCGGGTTGTGCTGCTTCAAAGTATTTAAGTATTAGATCTCAGATCTGGATTTTATGTGTAATAATATGGATTATGGTATAATTCCTGTAACAGGGTTTTTTTTTTCTTAGCTGGGCAACAGACCCAGCAATGCATTAGCTGCTCATAAAGCAGAGTAGGTGGTGTGTTGTTGGACCATAAAATATTACGAGGGCCATTAAAAACGCCATTATCTTTCCCCAGTTCATTCAGATGTATGGCAGAGATTAAGGGTGGGGGGGACATTTTTATATGTAGTGATTTTTACTCTGCCGGTACAGTAATAACGCTCAATCTCAACATTTTGAGTATTTATGAAAATTTCTGACAATAGTGTAAAGGAAATAGTAGCCACATAGAGAGACATTTTCATTCTACCGGTAGTATAATACTGAAATTTTTGCATGTCTTTTTTAAAGTAATATATTATGAGTTAATTAAAGTAAGTCTGTAAAAGATTATGTCAGTTGGATTGAAAAATACTTTTTATGGTGTGTGTTTCGAAAACCTAGTGTGCTCTCTACATAGATAGCATTTTATGTCATCTTATGTGCGCTCCCGACAAGAAAGCTGTTTGAAGTCTTAGATGCCCTAAAAGCTCCTCAATGTGGTACATTCAATTTGTAAGATGCTTTCTTATCGATGAAGGGAATCCCAGCATTCAGTGCAGCACAACTTTTCTCTCAACAAAGTATAGCTTATTTTCAAATGTAAATAAATCATTGATTTTTCATTTGTATAAGCATGTTCAAATGAACTTATTTTCCAGTTCAGGCTTGACAGTGACAATTTAACCTTTTTCCGAACCCGGAGGGAGATATTAGTTGACATGCTAGCAAGCTGTGCCACCTCATGCCATTTGTTTAAATGGCATAATGTTAACTTTTTTAGCTTAGGAAGCCAAAACAATGTAATTACTGTCTAAGTAGCATGTTCAAATAATCTGACTTATAAGTCGATGTCTTCTCAGAATTCTCTGTACTAAGGCAGCTGCCTATGTAGGCAGTAAGACAGCAAGGCAGCTCACTAAAATAAAAGAAGTGAAGAGTGAAGATAACTTTTTTATTGAAATACATTTTTCAGAAGTTTGAAATATCAATATAATTTATTTTGTCTTTTAATTGTGAAACTTTTATGTTATGTTTTCCATTTTTAGTCTTGTGTAAAGTAAGACTAACAATTGTTTGAAAAAATTGTTTTCCTATGAGCTGTAAACATGCATTTTATTCATGGAGCAAAACAAAAAGTTTAACAAAAATGTTGTATGGTAATGTTTTAGTGGCTTAGGTACATGAGTATTTTAAATATTTTACAATATAGTATTTTAATGTGGTCCCACATTGTTTGAGTAAAATCTACTAAGATTCACCTATTAAAATATACTTTTCAAAACTTATGAAAAATCAATAAATAATTTATGTTAAAATATAAATTAATTTAATTGTTAAATACTTGTTTTTAAATAGATGTTTGGTTTATTTTTGCAAAGTATATTTATTAGCTGTTATTGTAATTCCCA
>JAYDZG010000014.1:8525350-8542400 GCA_034509265.1 Microcambeva bendego
TTAACCCCTTATCCTAATTAGGGTCGGGGAGGGGTGCTGGAGCCTATCCCAGCTCTTCAATGGGCGCAAGGCACATGCGGGCCACTGGTTATTTAGCATAATTATTATTTTACATCTTTTATTTAGCTAATTCCTATAATGAAATCTTGATTACTTAAAAGTGTAATTTTTGTGGGTTCAACCACTTTTTTAATATAAAATGGAACTTGGGTGCTTTCTGTCCACTGTGCTCTGATATCCCTGTAAACATCATGCCCTCTATTTTTTTTTAATGCTTGAAAGCGGGACTTTCCTGTTATAATACTGTGACTAATAACTAATGGAAACTTGCTTGTGCACAAACCCCACAGTTTGTGGGATGCTGCTAGCTATGTTAGCAGTTTTGTTTTCAACCCTGTAAGCATCGGTTAAGAGGTTAGTGCACGAGTCGTGGCGTGAGAAAGGGCGCACATGATTTGCTAATCACTGCACGCATTTATTTGTTCCCTTGCAGCTGGCCTGAGATTAGGCTCAGAGGAGTGAGGTTATATAACAACAGTGTGCTCGAGCAGACACAGGCTCCAGAAAACATTTTTCACCTTTCAAGTGGAAAGCATTAAAGTGTACTTCAGCACAGGACCTTTTGGCCCAAACATATCCAAGCATATTTTTTAAGGTGGACTCCAGTGTACAGCACACATTTCCACTTTCAGTATCTCTATCTGAGATATGCTAAAGCTAACTGCAGTTTCTGGTGTACCTTGACGTTGTTGAGTTTTTACATTCTGTTTTGTATTGTGGAGTAGTAACTGCATCTGCAATCTTTCAGCATTCACTTTGCACAAATCAATCCGAGTATAAGTAAATAAGTCGGCTGACTGAGCCGAAGGGACCGGGTGGAGTATGTGTCAGGTGAATATACCCTTCTAGGACATGTATCAAGGTCTCGAACAAAAGACTAATTGGCTATGCAATAATTGGGAGGACAATTGCTGGTGTCCCGGGAAATTGTTGTTTTTACTGCTTTGCATAGTGAAGTAAAAACTTTGATTTATAATGCCGTGAAAAACTATGTGGCTGATGTTGTCTTTTCTGAAGCTCATGCAGTTCACAGTAGTATTTGGTAGTTGAGACACCAGACTAGTGAAAGGAAGGTCCTGATTACACCGCAAATGTTAAGTCACATTTTGGGGCTTTAGAGCAAGGCCTTTAAGCCTCTAGTCCCGCTATGAGGGATCTCAAAGAAAAAAGAAAAGTTTACTTACTTTTTAAAATGTGCAAAACATTGTTTGCCGCATTGGACTGTTTTTATGGAATCCACAAAAACGGTTTTTGGTTGAGCATAATGCAGTGCTGCTTTCACATCATCACATAAAATTTCCTTCCCATTAAAGGTTATTTGACCATTGAAGTCAGATGCCCCCAAATCAGGACTATAAGCTCTCTTAGACACAACCAGTTACTACTACTCCCACCCTCTGCGTTTCCAAGCAAAATAAGAAAGTGTGGAAACTTTGTCACTTGTATTTACTTATAGGTGGTTATATTTAACACCCTGGTGGAGCAGCAGAATTCCCTCCAACCCGCCAATATGAACTCCCTTGGGTGCCACCCTAGCCACTAGAATGCACAAACCAGTGGATTGTAGTGGCGTCCCAAGCCCGGTCAAATAGGAGGGTTGCTGTTAATGTGTACCACAATTTGCTGTGGCGAGCCCTAACGGAAGCATGTTATTAAAGCAATTGCGTCTGTGGTTCATGTTTGGCTCACAGAATTTTGTAATAATGTTATGGACATGGTAAATCCCAACATTTCTTCTTATTTACATTAAACAAATTGTTCCTAAAGTGAAAGACCACTTACTCATGCATTTTCTTTCCAAGTGGAAAACACAACCTGTCATGCTTGTACTCACTGTTTTTTTGTTTGTTTGTGTGTTTGGTTTTTTGTGTCCGTGTGTGATCATATCACCTTACATTTTACAAGTATGTTGCAATTGTGAGCAAATTAAGAAGTATATATTCAGCAGCACTGCATCTGTTTTATTTGTGTGTGTGTGGGGGGGGGGATGCGTCTTTATGGAATCATGTATGAATCACCTCATGCATTTCCATTTGACTGACTTTTTTAAATGAACAGTTAGAATCAAAATGAGCCTCAATAAACATATGTGACCCATGAGAACCATATCGTGTAAAAACCCATGTGCTTCTCTTTCCAATTTAACAATCTCTCACATTTTGTTTACAACAGTGTTAACAGAGGTCACCTTTTTAATTAAACTTATGTCTGAAGGAAAGTAAATTTGGTAGAAATCATTACATGAAATGTAATGAAGCTGTAAATCAAAATGTAATCATCAATGATGGGACATTTTTGTAAACCGAATGCATTTTGTTCCATAAACATGTTGTGGCAGGTCAAAAATCGCACAGCATTCTTTCTTTAATAAGGGCTGAATCATTTACTCCTACTCACCTCTTATACAGAATCATTTTCTGCTGCTTCCTGTAGATTATTCTTTTCAAAATCAACCAAAATTATTTATTTATCTTTCTTTTTATCCATAAAATATTTATATTTGAATTCATTCCTGCTCCATAATTTGTTGAAGGTCATTACAAATTATACAAAACGAACTCAAAAAAGGTCCAGTTATTGTTTTTATAATAAGATGGTGGGGTTAGTTTTCAACTGAGCAACTGCTATAATTCCCATCATTAACAGAACCATGAATTTAAACCAAACAGGGCAGACCGGTGGCTTGGTGGGTAGCACTTTCGTGTCACAACAAGAAGGTTTGATTCCCAGGTGGACTTTTCATGTTCTTCCAATGTCTGACTGGGTTTCCTACTCGAACAGATGAATCTTCATGAATGTAACCAAATTGTGTAAAACATGACATTAAAATCCAGTGGCTTACAGTGCCTACAGTGAGTTCCCTCTCTAACCTTTCCACCATGACCAAGAACAAAGAGCTGTCTAAGGACATCAGGGACAAAATTGTAGATCTGCAAATGGCTTGGATGGACAAAAGGCAAGCAGCTTAGTGAGAAGGCAACAACTGTTGGTGCAATTATTAGAAAATGGAAGAAACACATTATGACTGTCAATCTTCCTTGGTCTGGGGCTCCATGCAAGATCTCCTCTTGTGGGGTAAGGATGATTCTAAGAAAGGTCAGGAATCAGCCCAGAACTACATGGGAGAGAGCTGGGACCATAGTCTCAAAGATTACCGTTAGTAACACACTAAGTCGTCATGGATTAAAATTCTGCAGGGCATGCAATGTCCCCCTGCTTACGCCAGCACATGTCCAAGCCTGTTTAAAGTTCGCCAATGACCATCTGGACGATCCATAGGAGGCATGGGATAAGGTCATGTGGTCAGATGAGACTAGATTTTTTGGAATCAACTCTACTTGCTGAATTTGGAGGAAGAAAAAGGATGAGTACAACCCCAAGAGCACTGTCCCAACCGTAAAGCAAGGGGGTGGAAACATCATATTTTGGGGGTGCCTTTCTGCAAAGGGGACAGAACAACTGCATTGTATTGAAGAGAGAATGGATGGGGTCATGTACCGTGAGATTTTGGCCAACAACCTCCTTCCCTCAGTTAGAGCATTGAAGATGGGTTGTGGCTATGTCTTTAAGCATGACAATGTCTCAAAACATACAGCCAGGTCAACTAGGTCAACTACGATCCTGGAGTGGCCTAGCTAGTCTCCAGACCGTAACTCAATAGAAAATCTTTGGATTTTGCCCAGCGACAGCTCCGAAACCTGAAAGATCTGGAGAAGATCTGTATGGAGGAGTGGGCCAAAATCCCTGCTTCATTGTGGGCAAACTTTGTCACAAACTACAGGAAAACTGTAATTGCAAAGGTTTCTGTACAAAATAATGAGTTCCGATTTTCCATTGTATTAATACTTTTTTCACGCAATAAAATGTTAATTAATTATTAAAAAATCATACAATGAGATTTTGGGCAGCACGGTGGCTTAGTGGGTAGCACTGTTGCCTCACAGCGAGAAGGTCCTGGGTTCGATCCCTGGGGGTGATCCTTTCTGGTCCTTTCTGTGCAGAGTTTGCATGTTCTCCTTGTGTTTCCGTGGGTTTCCCCCAGGTAGTTCGGTTTCCTCCCACAGTCCAAAGACATGCCACCAGGTTGACTGGAGACACTGAATTGTCCTGCATGTACCTGCGATGGACTGGCGCCCCCCATCCTGTGTGTTACTGTATGAAGAGCTGGGATAGGCTCCAGCACCCCTCCCTGACCCTAATTAGGATAAGGGATTAAGGAAAATGAACTGAACTGAACAACGTGATTTTCGGGATTTTTTTATTATTATTCTGTCTCTCACAGTTGAAGTGTACCTAGGAAAAAATGACATACCTCTCTCTATATATCTGTAAGAACAGTTATCTTGTTTTGTCATGTAATTAAAGTCAACTTCAATGGAATGTTAAATATTAGGCATGTCTGGACATGTTAGGCAGATCTGGATGTCTGCAAAAACCATAAAAGCAGTTATTGGATTGATATCTAACAAGACTACCTCTAAACAGCTCTAATATACTAAGTTCAGGCTTTTGTATGACTTGGAACCATGTTGAGGCTATGCAAACCTTTGTTATAGCATTGTAAAAACTGACCTGTAGTTACAAAAAATGTTTTATTGCAGTTGTGGCAACTCGTTATTGAGGTTTGAGAGCTTTTACTTCAGTCTAGACTTTGAAGTCACTTTAATTTGACTACTAGCTAATATCAAGTGTAACCACTGTGTGCAGCATGGACAGTAGCTAGACGGACTGGCAATGACTCAATAAGGTCCCACAAATGCACAAATCCATCAGGTTAAATAATAATAAAAAGGGGGCCAGTGTAGTACTTGAAAGTCATGCTAATGAGCTTCCAACAAATGTTGGACATTTCTAGTTGTTTGACTTGCTGGTTGGTTCTTTTGGCCCATGAAAGACAATCAGCATGTGTGTGTATGTGATCTTCTACCTTATAGCATCAGTAATCCAGCTCACGAAATGTAACTGGTCTTATATTGTAATGTTTAATAGTTTAAAACAGATAAAAAAAGAACACAATTAAATGTAGCAAATCAGAATATGGTTTAGCTACATGATGGATTTTTTCTGCCTCAATCACTCAGTTACTTGCTACTTTTAAATACCACATTGCGAAGAATCAAATAAATAAAATGTAAATTAGTATTTTTAAAATAATTTCAAGCAATAATCTCATGTTTTTTCCATGTCAGGTTTTCGAAACTTGCACCTGGACGATCAGATGACGTTGTTGCAGTGCTCCTGGCTGTTCCTCATGTCCTTCAGTCTTGGCTGGAGATCCTACCAGCAGTGTAATGGAGGCATGCTGTGCTTCGCCCCTGACCTCGTCATCAATGAGTGAGCTCTGCACTGCATTTTAAAATTCTGAAGACGCAAATGTACCAAATTATTAAACTCATGATGATTTACCAACCACCTCTGTTACACCTCAAGTTGTACAGATGTAAATTAGAAAAATAGAACATCCTGTCCTGATAAAAACAAAATAAATAACACCTAAATATTACAAGTGTATTCACATGGCTTGTGATGGAAAAGTTAAATAGACTAAAGTTGGAATAATAGAGGCACGATCATGCTGGCAATACATTTACATAATAATTTTAAATAAGTAATTGAATACACCTGTTAGCAATGGGTGTGACAGAACATCAGAACAAATCATCTGATATTGGTGTCCATGTACACATATTATGACAATGATGACCTGAGATTCAAACGGGCTGGGCTCACAAATACAAAAGCCACATGGCGTTATGTGCATCTAGCCATTGTGAAACACATTTTACTGCCCACTTAATGACGATGTAAAAACTGTGCCAAGTCAAGTATGAAGACGAATCATCAGTTGTGGTGACTCTCAAAAGCGCATTTCCATTAGAAGCAGAAAATGTCAACGAAGATGAGACAAATGTGCATTTGTGTGCTATAACAGTCATCCACTGTGAAAGTGTCCACATTGTCCTGGATTGTCCTCACTGTTTTACTGGTGTTATCGCTCGGGTGCTGAGGAATTGTGAGAAATAGCAATACCAACTTAGTCCAAAAGGCTTATTGTTTAAAAGAGTGCTTAATATACTAAAAGAAAGTCACAGGAACACTAAACTCACTTAATCATTACTGGTTATAAGTTATTTCCACTAATTATTTTTAATTATTTTGATTTTAGTACAGTAACTCATGTTAGGCTTTGTTCAGGTCAAGCATTGTTCACACTACCCGAGTCAGTTTTAACATGTCATATCAAACAGTTCAAGGGAGGCTCTTAAAAAGGTAGTGGCAAAATGGGTTAAAGTTCAATCATGGCAAGTATCTTCCACAATAAATTGGAAAGCTGGTTCAAAAGCCTCTTCTCATGTGAGTGTGCCCTTTCTGGAAAAGCTAAGGAACCTCATCAACTGTGTGTAACAGCATCGTAACAGCAGAGAGTGCGAGTACAGTATTCAACCCTTTTTATCATGTTGAGTATTAAGTAATGTGTTGTTTTTTTATTCAATATTCTTCCAGTATATTTATCCATTTTATATGTGCACACATTGTATTTTAAATTTGTACATGTGAATAAGCTTACATGAAATAATTCGATTTACTCGAGTAATTGTTCCAGCCCTAACTGGAACTAACCTACAGATTATTGTATCATTTTTAGAAACAATGGTCATTGTGTTATTCAGGCCAAGGGAAAATGGACCAGCCCTATTGTTACCAACACTAAATAAAAAACCAGAGTTTTATAGTATGATACTATATTTGTTAAAACTGGGGTATTTTGCACAACTGTGAAGGTATGTATATTGTAGCATTTGCAGTCATATAGACAGGGGACAGTTTCTGCTTGTTTTAGCAAGTCAGTGCAAACCACATTCTGCTGGACTAACAAAAGTGTGACTTCATGGTAAAGCATTGTAAGTAGAAAATTAAATTGCAACTAAGGTGTTTACTAACTGAACATTTACCTATATGGTATGTGTCTTCATTTAAAAAAACGATGAGCTGCTACTACAGCTTATTATATAGCCAATTGTAACTTATATTTGTAATAGATTATTATACGTATTTTTCCAGCAAACAATCGAGTAATTGGATAAGAAATGCTTTTGCTTTAATAAAGAGCAAAAACGAATACATACGTCTCTTAAAACAAGCTGCACATTTTTATTTCTTGCATATAGCACAATTTGAAGATAACATTCCTAATTGGCAAAATACATATGAAATAAATCCAATTCAAATGACTTTTAAAATGTATACGCATTTAGTTTGTGCAACTTTCAGGACTAAAAGTTTCAGCTACATTTAATTTACAACATAAAGCTTAAAGTTTAATCAGGATTGTTTCTGTCAGATGAGGTGAGCATGTGCTGGTTTCAATAAAAAAGTCAGTGTTTTAACAACTTATCTAGTTTTTAATGATGGGAATCTTTTCTGTTGTTTTCTCTGTGGTTTTCAATGTCTCAATATTCTCTCCGTTTTCAATTTTACAACCTGCATTATCAAGTCTCGGTTTCATCCTTGTTCTCACTTTCTCACTGAACAGTAGCCGGGAGCAACGAATGTGCAGTGAACATACTATTTATTGAACTATGCGCGTAAAGTCCCCTAAAAGTAGAAGTGCTGTTTCGGTGTGATTTTGGATGCAGCCGCCTGTTTTTTCACAAAACCTGCCACAGCTTGAACGCATTGCTCAAAAGTAAAACTCATCCATTTGAAACATTGTGATATTTATATGCTTGCATGGATTAAATAATCCTTCGATGTGAACCAATTTGAATCGATGATCGATTTACTCAAGTAATTGTTCCAGCCCTAACTGGAACTAACCTACAGATTATTGTTCCTCGTTGGCACTCCCTGTGACATGTGTTACTAAAAAGAAACATTTAATTGATTGCTCTTATCATTAATCTCTCTTATTTAAAATGATATGACATTTTTAACAATTACTTGACTGATTGTTAACTAAATTGCTGTAGGATTGCTTGGACCGCATCATATTGCAGATTAATCAGTACAAATTACATTTGAATACAAAGCAAAATGAAAATGATAGATCATTAAACACAAACCTTAAATTTTGAATGTCATTGCAAATTGGGAATGAGGTTTGGGCTTAACTAATAAGTAATGACAAAGGAATTGCTGTTTTGCATGTATGGTGGTACGGTATGAGCTAAGCAGTGATGTTGGTGTTGCAGGGAGAGGATGAAGTTGCCCTACATGGGTGAACAGTGCGAGCAGATGCTGAAGATCACCAACGAGCTGGTGAGGCTGCAGGTTTCCTATGACGAGTATCTCTGTATGAAAGTGCTGCTGTTGCTCAGCACAGGTGGGTGCAGGTCTGTTTACAATTCTGTTTTATAGTCACAGCGTGTCGCAGGCTGCCTGCAGACCAGCCACAAATGGATGACAGATTGAAAGAATAAAACCTGAATGAATGAGCAACATGATGTTTTCAGACCGTTGCACTAGAGGATGCAATAAAGCAGTTAACATTTTATCTGATCTTGATATTAAATGGCATTTGAAAGGAAAAATGACTTGACTAAGTGATTGTTCAGTTCGGCAGACCAAGCTCATGCTGATAATGTCACATACGAGTCATGGGACAGTGTTGGCCTCGTGGGTAGAGCATTTAGGCTATCAGTCGAAATATTGTGCATTCCTCTTAAACAAGGACTCTTGGCTCTGGGGGCACCTGATCCTATGCTCAGACCTCTGCTTCTAAACAAATTTACTTGATTGAGGACTCTTCAAAACTTATTTTGGTTGGAAACATCTAATTTCTTCCTTTTTGGGCAACTCAAAGAAGGTTGAAGGGGAAGAAGATTTTCATGTGATGATGTAATAGTAGAGGTGAAATAGAGGCGAATTAGGGGCTACAGGCTCATCCAAAAACATTTTTAGTAGGCAGTAGGCAGCTCACTCATTTTTTAGACAGACCCCATGTATTAGTTGCTGCCCTGGTTAGAGGGTATAAGGTTCTGTTACTTACACATGAAGGAGTGAAGTACATTATTCATGATTATATCTTTGAGTTATATATTTTCATTATAATTTATATCATGTCACTGGAATCATGTTCCAAATGTTCACTGATATGTGACATTTCCACATTGAAGACAATCAGTTATTCGTTCTCTCGTTTTTTTGTCCCTAATTGATCCCAGGTTGTATTAATCAGCAGATTGTTTGTAAAATTATAGGCAAGATCGCTGCAACAGTATCATTAAATTCATGTTTACCAGTCTTCCCTAGTTTTGAAATATTCCAGAATTTCTTGTAGCAGAACACAAAAACACGCCCATCCAACCAGTGGGTCAGAAAAACGATGTGGCTGCTGACCGAGATGCTGCATTTCACAACTAAAAAGCTGCACTCTCTTTTATAAAGCGTTTATATTTGGAGGAATTCACATTTACAATGTATTATACCTAACAGTGGTTTATGTTCTTTCTTTCTTCCCCATATTTGTTCTGAATTAAATTCTTCTGCAAAGGATGTCATGATTTAAGAATGTTAGAACATTGTAACTCTGTTTTTCAAGGAAGAGAGTTTTAATTTCTTTCTTTTTGTTGAGTTAAAACACGTATTTTCAAAAAACAGACATAAAATCTATGCTAACCAATACTAACAATATAAATCAGGGGTGCCCAATACACCAATCGCAATCTACTGGTCAATCGCCTAGTTTACTTGCGTAGATTACAACACTTTCAAATGGATCAACATGATCGACAGGAAATGTGATCACTGTCCTTTTAGTTAGCAGGATTTTTTTACAATAACTGCGCCAATAACATAAAGCACTGCTTTTTATTTACATTTACATTTTCAGCATTTAGCAGATGCCTTTATCCAAAGCGACGTACAGTACAGTTAATGAGGGAGCAATGAGGTTTAGCAGCAACCTGGTAGTGGAAAGGGTGAACCTGCGACCTTCAGAATACCAATCCACTACTCAAACCAGTAGGCTATGGCAGACCTCATTTATTAGTTCCATTTGTGCATTTTCTTTTTGTAACCTGCACTGTGTGTGAAGATGAAACAAAATAATGTTGGATTGGGGCCACACTGCAGAAATGCTGTTTCATTCATAAATTCATTCATATGAAAACAAAGGCCTCTACTGGACAGTTTTCTAACGTTGTGATTGAGGAAAAATGTCCAAACATTTTTGCATTCACCTTTTTGAGTAAATGAGTCTTTTTCCACAGAAAAACAATGAAGTCTAAATAATGTACAAAGATTTATATTCTGAAAAAGACATAGTTCACTCTAACCATAACCTTTTTGGGTAAATTTGCTGGCAAATAGCAATTAGCAGATATGCTAAATATTTGCTAAATATGCATGCAAACTAAGAGTAAACATGTAATAAGAACCCCTCATATGAATGCAAACTCACACGATTGTAACAGATACTACTACTATTATAATCATGTATTTTAGAAAACAAAGTGTTTATCTTAAACAGAAGCAGAAGTTTCATTCTTACCTTAATGCGTGGCACAAATCCCTTACAGAAAATTCAGCAACGTTTCTCCTCTTTCAACTTCACTTAGATGTAGCCTTATTGGCATGACATGTGTGTTGCCTTAATCTTAATTCCATATTTAGGAAATAGAATTACAAAATTTGCTGTACCTCAGTAGAGATGATTCTAATAAGACCTCGAAATTAAGTCAGGTTAATCAACACACTACATTGACTACGAAAATCCTTCTTTGAAAGCTTAAGTCAAAACTTCTCTAACATCTATCACATGTATTTGGGAGACTAGGTTTCCATTTGAGCACACGGTGAAAGCAAGGACCTTCTGTGAAGCGCTGGCGATATACAGTAGATCCCCCCAGGTGGATACCAGAAAGAGCTGTTAAAGCCTTTGCACCTTTTTCAAAGTGTCAAGTTTTTAACCCGTCATGAACATGTGCAAATCATCCGCAGATGCATCACTCCTTTAATAATAATAAAATAATACATCACGTTTTAATGCAACTATGTTTCTTACTGATATATGTACCATATCAGACTGTTAAGATCACTGACTATTTATGCTTGTCCCAGCATAGGTTGTGACCTTAAAACTAGAAAATACTGTATGTTAAGTAAAAAAGGTAGTACAGTATTTATTGTGATGATTGACTTTGCGTGTAAATGTGATTTGATTGCTACAGTACCAAAGGATGGACTAAAGAGCCAGGCCGTGTTTGATGAGATCCGCATGTCCTACATTAAAGAACTTGGCAAAGCCATCGTCAAACGGGATGAGAACTCCAGCCAGAACTGGCAAAGGTTCTACCAGCTCACTAAGCTTTTGGACTCCATGCAAGAGGTACGATCAGAATATTAATTCAGGAAATTCACCTTAATATAAAGTGGAGTGTAGAAACAAAAACATTCAGGAGTCTTAACTAGAAACCAGTGATATAACATCGATCACCTTCACATGGCACACAAGAGACCCAATTTTTTGTCCCTACATTCAGTAAATGGCAGCGCTTAGTCAACCTCGTTATTAGCCGTTAATTGCACATCCAAACTTTTTTGGAATGTGTTGCAGTCCTGAAATGCAGGAATGAAATGAAGTTGAGCAAAGCATGACATTTCTTGGGTATAAACTATCTGTAATCAAATAAAAGTCAAAGTAAATGTAATGTAAGGAACACTGCATTTTTATTTTATGTGAATTTACCATACCGGCACGGTGGCTTAGTGGGCAGCATTGTTGCCTCTCAGCGAGAAGGTCCTGGATTCGATTCCCAGGTGGGTCGATCTCGGTCCTTTCTGTGTGGAGTTTGTTGTTCTCCCTGTGTCCATGTGGGTTTCCTCCGGGTACTTCGGTTTCCTCCCACAGTCCAAAGACATGCGACCAGGCTGACTTGTGCCCGTTGAAGAGCTGGGATAGGCTCCAGCACATCATCAACTTGGATACCCTTCTTGACACAACCCTCCCTATTTACCCAGGCTTGGGACCAGCACTACAATGCACTGCTTTATGCATCCTAGTAGCTATGTACCTATCCACCTGGGGATTGAACCCATGACATTCTTGATGTGAGGCGAGCTACCGTGCCGCCCCATGGAATAAGTACTGTTAAATGTCATTAATATGACTTTTTATATTTACTTGTTATGTCATTCGTAATGCACAGGCATAAACCTAATATTGTTAGCTCAGCTGTAGGCACTGGATTATTGACTCAAATGTTGCTGACCAAGCCACATCAATGACAATTTACTACTGCTGGACCCCCTATACATAACTACATAGTATCTGTAATATATCTTAATTAGCAACATTAGCCCACCAGATCATAACTAGCATATTGACAAAAATCAACTCACACTGACATTTAAATATTACACCCTGCACTTTTACATGCGAATAGCAATTATTAGCTAAGGTTACAATACCTGCTGTTAATGGGCTGTCCCAGGGTCTCCACACAGACTTTGTATTAACTCACTCTCTGTCCACATCCAAACTTGGCCCTCACACAATTAATGCTACAAATCCAAATCCTTAAACCTAAAGGCACACAGAACCTCACATAATGACACTGTACAACATTTAGTTGTATATATAGATATACACTGATTAGTCACATTATTATGACCACTAGCTAACATCTAGAGAGTAGTAGCAGCAAGATGGGCTGGGAGTGACTCAGTAAGGTCCTGGTAGGTTGTCACAGGTCTCTGGAGCTACGCTGACCACAGTGCATATCACATCTGCAGGAGAAGGAGTGGAGGAGGAGACACATAAAACTCAATTGGGTTCAAGTCTGGGGAATTAAGAGGTCAGGGATGTACTCAAAAGTCTTGGTCATGCTCTCTCAACCAATGACAGACATTTCTTGCCATGTGACATGTGATGGTGTCTTGCAGAAAAATCATATCCAGTCCAGGTAAGACAATCAAAATGTATGGATGTGCCTGATCTGCAAGAATGGATTAATATCCAAATAGGTTGAAAGTGTTTTCCACTTGATGTAAATTCCATGAAAACATTGCCCAGGCAGATGAAAGTAGGAAGTGGTCATAATAATATGACTTTACCATGTATATACCAGAATGATTCTAGTCCTTTTGACGGGATTCTCAGATGAAACATTATCAAATGTTTTTTATGGATTCTTGTGTTCTCAGATGGTGGAGGGACTTCTAAACTTCTGCTTCTACACATTCGTGAACAAGACCTTAAGTGTGGAGTTTCCAGAGATGCTGGCCGAGATCATTAGCAACCAGCTTCCGAAAATCAAAGACGGGAGTGTCAAGCCGCTTCTGTTTCATGAGAAATAACTGTTGTTCATATGACAATGCCTTAATGCCGCCGGTAGCCTAAGAGCCGAGAGAAGGCCCAAAACTGAACTATAAAGAAACAGAGGAGTAAAGATGTGCTTGTTCAGGCACATTCGAGGACACAGGACTCCTTTTCAACCCTTTTTTTATTCAAAGTCACGATCTATTAGATTTTAATTATATGTTTAGATGGAAGCAGGCAATGTTCTGAGATTTACGTTAGGAAGATGTGTTTAAGAAAGTTTTTCCTTGCATGTACACTGCTGCACTGTTTACAAAGGTATATCAGAAAAGGGAAATTGTGCCTTTTATACAAAAGTCTATTTCGTTATCATGCTATTGTCTGTCCAAACAGAAGTGACATCCATGCTCTCAGTGTTTGTATTGTACTTGTCATGGCATGTTTTCTTTTTCTTTTTTTTAAATGTATGCACTAGTGCTTTTGGTATCGTAGTGATCCTCAGAAGTTAAAAAAGCTTGCACTAGCATTTTATTAAGCACTTTTAAACCCTGCATTGCATCCCTGAAATCAAGCTCTTCATTACTTAATTTGTAAGTAAATATGAGGGATCTTCAAAACATTTCCACAATTATCTTTTGATTGGAAACGCTGCGTAGTAAGTAATCGGATGTGTTTGAGAGAGCAAGCACCAGGCATAACATTATGAGCACTGACAGATGACATAATACAATCTCTTCATTGTGGCACCTGTTGGAAAATGTTATCTTCAAAGTTAATGTTAGAAGCAGGAAAAATGGATGAGCTAAATGATTTGAGTGAGTTTGACAAGGGCCAAATTGTTATAGCCAGACAACTAAGTGTCTTTAGCTCTAGTAGGGTGCTCCTGGTCTGCAGTGGTCAGTATCTATCAAAGTGGTCCAAGGAAGGAAGAGTGGTAAACCGGCGTAAGGGTCATGGGCAGCCAAGACTCATTGATGCACTGTGTGGTTCGATCCAACAGACGACCTACTGTAGCCCAAATTGCTGAAGAAGTTAATTAATGTTCTGATGGAAAGGTGTCAGAGTATACAACGAAGCACAATGTCCAGGCCTATTATGACAGCAGAAGAAGGACCAAAACAATATTAAAATGGTGGTCATAATGTTATGTCTGATTGGTGTATAGTCTGGAAACATTTAAAAAAGCAGAATAGGAAGAAGATTTTTATGTGATGATGGAAGCATCAGAGGCTAAATGCTCAATCCAAAATATTTTGGCTGATGGGATTACAATGGTACTATGCTGGGGAAAATGCATCATAAAAAGAAGGTGACTGTAGAAAAGTGATGCGATTTGCTTTTGAAAATGGCAAAAAAAAAAAGGTTTTGAAGAACCCTCATATATTAAATCATGTGCGTCCTCACCAGCCAATTTATAGCTATATACATTTATGAAACGTATAGCTCTACATAACAATTTCAGAATTAAGTCCATGGTTGCCCTGCTTTTTGGGGACAGCTTTAAATGAACGGTTAAGCAGAACTGAAGTGGATTTATAGTAATTCAATCTGAGACTTTTCCTCCCACTTGCCCCATCTACACGCAATCCTGATCACAGCGGGTTCTAATACTTTCAAAATATTCGAAACATCTGGAATTGCTGTAGGACATTTTTACCGAGGAGATCAGTACACAGTTGGTACTGGGTGGCCTCAAACCAGCCGTCCTATCACATTTCACCTCCCAGGATTGACTGCAGCCAGCCACATTAAGGTTTTATCGTGTGTAAAGGCTGGATGTTCTCTAAGTTTTTTCCCCTTGTGTGTCAATTTTCATTTTTATGTTCCAATTTACAAGACATTTGTTGTGCCATTTAGCTGAGTTTGTTTTTTTATCTGACCCATATGGCCTTTCTGTGCTCTCGTGGTGCATTTAGAAAATCAGGGACACAAGCCTGTGTGTTCTTGTGCTTCTATGTGCATCATTAGGTTAATACGGCTATTACGAGTCGTTAATTACAGCTTAGTCATACAGTCATACCTAGTGCTGAAATGAATTTGGTATGGCTTCTAGTATGCTCACTTCATTCTCCTTCTCAAAGAGGACGAAGAAGTACCAGCTAATTCAGATGACTAAACAATGCGTGTGTGATTCGTTTTTGAACGGTGTTAATTAGTTTTTTTAAAACTTTAAAACGTTGTTGAATTCTTTGAGTTTGCTGAATGAAAGCTCATATTTAGCCAGTACCCTGTCCGTCCCTCCAGAATTTAAAGCCATCCTTCAGGGAATAGCTATTGCACTGTGCTGACACACACACACATTAGTTTTACAAGGACAAATTGCACAATTAAGTTTTTCTTTTCTCTTTTCACATAATTCCTTGCAGCTCTGACTATAAAAGGAGATACAAAGCCCACATATTTAAATCAGAAGGGTTAAAGCAGCTCTTGAAAAATGTTTTCTGAAGACCGTGACTCCTTTTAAGATATTTTTTTTTTAGAAAGCTTGGATGAGCTCGTTTGTATTTGGTATGGAGATGTACGGATTGCACTTGCTCCAAACAAAGTGTTATGTTTGACCTGTTAGTACTTGTAAATTCTTAAAAACAATAGGAAAGACATACGAGTGGTCACTATGTTCGAATTACGATTGTACGTGTAGCCAGGCCGAGACTGGATCATATTTTGTATAGTGCAACAGAGTGACCAAAGCAATGTAGATTATTAAAACATAAATAACTGCCGTGTTTAAAGCGGTTACATTAACAGTAGCACTTTTTTGTGTAAGTCTCGTTTAAGAGTGTCTCGTTTTACCTGCTTTTTATTTCCTTTTGTAGGGTCTAGGCTTTGGTCTTATATTGCTGTGAAACTGAACCAGTCACTTGAAAAGGACAAATAAAATGAAAAACGTAACGCTGTGTGTAAAGTACTAGAGCCTGAACATTTGCACTACCCTGTTATTGGTTTAAGAAATTCTGTTTTGTACACCATGCAAAGATTATCTTTACGATTAAGGGCAGATTATATTTCACTGGTGTGTGGCTTAAATTAAGGTATGGTTTGTTTGTATTTGAGTTGTAATGGTAATCCAAAGTAAAAAACAACTACAAAAAAACACGTCTGTTAAAATAGTTTTGTATTAACTGTAGTCAATGTCTATCTTTACACATATTTGATTAAATGTTGAACACAATAATTTGGGTAATGGTGTAGAGTCTTCTAATATCTGTTTGGTTCATCTACATGGACAGCAATGTGACACCACTTGCTTGGATTTATAGAATCTTATTGCACAAAGTCAGGGTCATGCTCAACAAATACATCATAAGATGTCATGACACTACATTTGGAGTTCCCTCCATATGCCCTTCTAAAATCGAGTTTAAAATTGAATCGCTGTTTTAATTTGTTTTTCATGTGTTATTTTATTATTATTATTATTATTATTATTATTATTATTATGAAAATAATGTAGGTTTTAATTTTTTTTACACAGTTACAGGCCAATACAGACCTGTTTGAAAGACTTCTGGTTTAAACTGATGTGCAACACACACATTATCAAAGTGTTAATATGTCCCTTTTTAGCATTGAAGTGATTATTATTGATTCTTCATTTCTTCAAAAGATGATCAGTTCATTTTCTATAACCCCTTATCTTAATTAGGGTCGGGGAGGGGTGCTGGAGCCTATCCCAGCTCTTCAATGGGCGCAAGGCACAAGGTAACACCCTGGATGGGGCGCCAGTCC
>JAYDZG010000014.1:8554432-8572578 GCA_034509265.1 Microcambeva bendego
TAAATTTTTATATATATATAGCGAGAGAGAGAGAGAGAGAGAGAGAATTTAATTTCAAAGTTGTAACACCTTGAAGTATACAAAAGTGAACGAGGGTGAATACTTACACAAGGCACAGTAAATAACCCTAAAAGTAGGACATATTAGTTGTGATGGATAACAATAAGAAGGATTTTATGTTATTATTTAGTAATAGGCCCCTAGCAAAGCAACTCAGCTCCTGCAGTTAAAAATGAGGAGTGGCCTGAGTCACTCTTGCAGCTATTGCTCATAAGGAACTTACCGTTTTCAAATATAGTCCCTGCGGCGAAGGAGAGCTCGGAGTCATGCTCGGCTTTACAGGCATACAGTGCCCGGGCTTTCCTTAGAGATGGGCTGGGATCAGAGAAAACACAGAGGAATTAGGGTCAAACTTAAACTACACTGATAATTTCCAACCATTAACCAGGAAAAACTGATGACCACTCTGTGCTTAAAACAATGATTTGTTATTCTTTATAGCTATTTATTGTGATTAGGGTAGGTTAGAGAAAACATCATGAAGACATCGACCTACAAAGCCTATTCAAATCTCGGAGCAATGTAGAATCGCCGATTCACATTACACATCGTTAAGATGGCAGCTGGATCTCTTGCACTCAGGAGTCTTTTCAGTCGTTGTGGCTTTGGGGGACACACTACACCAGTGGTCGTCGTCCCCCCATTGATACATAAACATTATTTACTTCCAGGCCCCACTGGAATTTATAACTGAGACATAAACTTGTTTACTTATGTTAAATCTGATTCTTTGTGGCGCCAAATAAATTAGAAATTGTAGATTAGAAACGAGCTCAAGCACAAGAGAGGATTTTTCTGAAACTGAATGCAGAACAACCACAGTTTGTCTATTGCACTGATATGTTTTGCATAGTGGCCACTACTGTTTCATATGTTCTTGATTAGCGCCACCAAATACACCTCACTAAAAAAAAGAAGGACGAGCCATGTATTAGCATGAACGGAGCCTCCCCTCAAAAATCCGTAATTCCTATAGTGTGAACTAAGTCTCTTCAAATCAAAGTTTACAGTAATAAAAAAATACTGCTTGAGGCTTGTCGCATTGTGTTGCTGGAAGATCATATCTGGCACACATTCAGCTTGTATGGGGTGTATGTGATCTACAGGGATGGATTCAAACCTGCATGGATGCATGGGCCCAGAGACTCTAAAGAGATTCTTCAGACCATAAAGTTGCTACAGCCATCGAAAGCAGGATAATGACATTCTTTTTAAATAGTTAATATACTTTTATTACGATAGCTCAAAACCTTATTATTTCATAACAGTCTGTAAATTAGTAGTAAATTGTCCTGTTGTATGATTAAACAGGTCAAAATTGAGTGTGATACTCTCAGATAGACTGAATCCCAGTTCATGCTGTATTCCCATCATGCTCCAAGTATCAGAATTACACAGTTACAGATAAAGAAAAAACACACCTGAGCGGAGAAGTATCGCTGGAGGTGCAGGAGGCCAACTGGGGACTTGAAGGAGCAGAGAACATTGGCCAGGAAGGGGAGCGTGGAGAGGTGGGGCTGGGTGAAGCCGGACTGTCACACACACACACACACACACACACACACACACAGAGTGAGTGGTCACATTAAAGCTGATAAAAAGGCTTCACAAGGCTTTTGTTAATTGCACAAAATTGAAGTACATGCACAGGCAATGTGATGCTTTTATGCATAATTAGCGTTTAGCCAATCATAACGAAATACAAAAATAAACCTTCGAATAGCATTCAGATTTAGCAAAATGACAATTTGCTATGCTGAATCATGAGGCGCTGAATAGTAAAGCATAACAGGAAACATGGAGCTTTTGTATTCGTTCAGGCTGCTGGGATTCAAAATGTATTTCTTTATTTATTAGGATTTTAACGGTGGCCTTACAGCAAGGTGGAGCGTTTTGGGTCAATGGAAAATTTTGTATCTCCAGTTTACTAAACTTGTCTTTGGAAACCGGAGCTCCCGGAGGAAGCCCACACAAATGGGGAGAACATGCAAACTCCACACTGAAAAGACCCAGACAGCTAAACCGGGGAGTCAAACACATAAGCTTCTTGCTATGAGACGATAGTGCTTTAGTTATTTAATTTTAGTTTTAAATGGTGCATTATTTTCTTAGCCTTTACTTCTCACACGTCTTACCTTGTTGATGTACTGCTACCACGGCTCTTTGGATTTTGACTGTGAACAGAAAAAAGAGGCTGAAATATGAGAAAGACCATAAAAAGATAATACAACTATTATTGCTAGTCGGTATTAATAACCCACACTGGTCTATTTTTGTTTTCAGTGTTTTCCACCTGTTTTCTCCCCATTACATTAATGAGTTTCACCTGTTTCTTGTTTCCGTTCATGTACTTAAGCTTGTTTGTTTCCACAGACCAGTGTGAGCTATCAGCGTTATCCATAGCCTGTAGCATCTCTTGGAACAGATTGATTTGATCATGACCCTGACTTGTATTTCTGTATCTTGCCTACCAAAGCCTGTTTGTAGATTGAGCCAAGAGTTTTGGAGAGATTTTTTAGTGATTGTTTGCCTTGCTCCTCTAATAAACCTCCACTGAGATTTAATCCATATGCAAGTCCTACAACAAATAGAACTAAACAAAGTGATATACTAAAAAACTGTCGAGCCTCATTTTTATGACCACCAGCTGATTTCCAGAGTAACCAGGAGTGAGCCTTAAACTAAAAATATATCAATCTAATCAATTCCTATCTATTACCTACATATTAACTAACAAACTACCATTCATTCTTTCATTTAATATGCTTTATCCTTGTCAGGCATGCCATGCATTTAAGTGAAAAAGGTTTTAAATATTACAAGAGCAGTGGGTAGCCCTAGCTGCCTAGGGAGAAGTTAGGGGTTGGGTGCCTTTCTTCAGTCGTGACTTGTCGGCTCTGGGAATAAAACCAGGAACCTTATGATCACAAGCCCAGTTCTCTAACCACCAAGCCACTATATAACCAGATTGTTATATTTAAGACCAAATGCGAGGCATGCTTTGTTTATCTCTAAAAGAAGATTTTTGAAATATAATGACCATTAAAAGGTTCTTCACAAGAACATTATGACATGAGAGTAAGAAGTACAAGTGTTTAAAATCAATCATACGTTAAATAAATAACATTAATATAAAAAATAAGCACAAAGAGTATCCTGTTTACAAAAAAAGATTAAACCTAACGTGAGATGTTCCAGTCTTAATTGTGAGTTCTTTCACCCAGTCTAAAAAATAAATACTTAAGTGATGATGGTGCCCATTCCAAGATTGTGGGCACAATAACAATCATTGTTGCATCTGGCTCAGTTTTCTGCAATACCTCAGGCATATACAAACTGATGATCATCTACTGGGTGGTTGCCATGGTAATGACCTAACCTCACATGGTGGTGAGATAAAGCGATGGGTAATTCATAGCTCTGGCTCACAAGTGTAACGATGTGTTCTGTTTTTAACCATTTAACATTTTTGTCAATGTACATGAGTATTTATTGTATAGTTCTTCTAAGCCTTACAATAATGTGACAATGTTCACATCCAGTGGAAACGCAGCAATCACTGTGGATGGTCATGTAACGTCTAGCCTGACCATGTAAGTATGGACGATTTCTAACACCTACTTTTTGCCCTCTGGCCCTTTCCCTAGCAACAGACTCTCACTCTTTATTGGATTTACGCACTGCCAAAGTAGCAGTAATTCAACTCACTGCATGATATCTCATCTAATCAATCAGTCGCATAGCTGAATTTATAGGCTGCGGGGCCATTGCAGGCTTTTTGGTGATATTAGACCTGGCAGGATTAATAGGGGTGGCACAGTTAATCTGTCCTTGAGCTTTTAATACACTCGCTATCATGCTGAGGAGCCAAAACTCACACTAGGTGCTAAACTGAAAACATCTTGTTTATGTCGTAGAGGCAAAACTTAGTGTGCCTTCATTTAAATGAACAGAAGTTACGGTGTGATTTTTACTGTTCAGTAGCAAAAGCCAAGTCTGTGTATTCTTTATTAATCACTTAATTCGATTTACACTGACCAGGTGGAACATTTATAACTCTGATGATCTCTTCATTATGGCAGTGATTGGGATATATAAAGCACCATGTGAACATTTTATCCCAAGAGTGGATGTTAGAAGCAGGAAAATGGGAGAGCGTAGAATTTTTGAGTCAAGTTTGACAAGGGACAGATTAAGATGGACGTAAGATGGACGGGGTACGAGAATCTTCCAAACTGCACCACCTTTCAAAATGGGTGTTTCTGTGAGGAGTCTGGCCAACTAAACAACAACAAAAGCAACAACTAACTGTCCTAGGTGTGTGTGTGTATGTGTGTGTGTGTGTGTGTGTGTGCCTGCCCTGTAATAGACATGTTTCGGATGTTGCTTGCTTTGATCAGGCTCTGATGGCTCCATGCCTCTGATCAGGATAAAGTGGTGGTAAAGACAACGAATGAATGAATGGTATCCCAATGGACTAAAAATTCCTCTTCATCAGTCTAAACAGCTGCTACAGGCCACACTAATGTTGCAAAAGAATGTTTTACTACTCATAAAATACAATGATTTATGTTCCTTTTAAAGTCTGGGCTTAATCAATGGTTGGTTTGTGATTTATTTATTCATTTATTTTAAATCATTAGGATTTTAGGATCACATTTCCCACACCATGTTACATCCATGACAGGACAGGGAATTACTATCGTTTAAAATCTTTGAGGTTATGTTTGTGACATTTTAAACACTGTGGTAATTTGTGCTGTTTAGCATATCAGTATTGCATTTGTACTGTATATCAAGCGCTTAACACTCTTTTAACAACTCTGCACGTATACACACTGACGCGTGTTCTTCTACCTTCCAGGCTACATGATCTATAAAAGATCTTTAATTCAAACTTTTATTTTGCCTATTAACATACACAAGACAGCAAAAATGCAAATACTTGTAAAATAACTTCTACATTGTTTAAGTATTTTAACAAATGAATCTACAAGACACGACACAATAAAAAAATGACTTCGTCATAAATGATAATAATCTAACTCACACTGCACAAATCAATCTTCGTCCCAGTCTTAAAGTGACAGCTACGTCAGCTATGTTATGTTAAAATAAGGATCGATATCAACAAATGTGGACCTTCGATTATGTGAACAGACCAGTTTAAATAACTGTCTGAATTTTTATAACTCTATATTGACAATGGCTGGCTTCCTAAATATAATTTATTAGTAATAATTGAATCATAACATTATTAGATTTTTCATTAGTAAACATTCTCTTGTGGAAAATGTGCAAAACTAATTATGATTGAAAATTGTAATCATGTGACAGCACTATTAATTTCTGATTACACAACATTCATCAGTTCAGGTTTTTAACAAATATGGTATACAGACTTATCCATTTTCCTTTTCTCACACATGAGAAAATGAGAGGCACATTTGAGAGAAGGCTACAACTCCTCATCAGTTTGTTTTACACCGCATGCTTTTTAATAATGTGAAATATGAGTGTTTCGAGGAAAGGCGAGGGGATCTAGAATATCCCCCAGGAGCCAGGTATGGCTAAATCAATTCAAGTGTCAAAGAAAACTCAGGAAATGTATCCTTTTGTAGAACAGCTTGAATACAATACTGCTGTATGTACTTCTAAGAACTGAAATAAAAACCTAAAATACTAAAATGGGCACTGACTGATCTAGCAATCTGAAGGTCGTTGGTTCAAGGCATCACTGTTGGGCCCCTAAGCAATGCCCTTATCCCTCAGTTGCTCAAAATCATAAAAGCTTATATATTAAAATAAATATTAAAATTGGTGTGCTGTATTACTGGGGAGTTTCAACTTGTCAGCAATAACTAGAAACACCTCTTTCAACATACAGCTCATCTTGTGAAGCAATAACTAAGAACTAGAACTTAGTTGATATATTAAAATACTAAAAAAGAAGCTAATACTAACAAGCTAAACAAAGCCTGTTACTCATGCACACAGTCAGACAAGCACAGGTTAGTGGACGATTACTGAGCAAGGCAGGCACCTCGGACAGGGCATCAAGACACACACTATAGCAAATACACCTAGAGAAAGTATAAAACAGCCACTTAAGGTTCTGCATGTTTATACTAGGAGGGATTTATCGTGGGAGTTCCAGTAGAGACCTACACAGACGCCGGGAGAGCATTACGCATTAAAACAAATCTTCCTCATTTCCGTTTTAATATTGTGTTCACATTCAGTGACACAAACTGACCCAACTGCTGTCTCTAGGCAACAGTGTTTGTTCCGCACAATCCTAAAATGGCCAAGACATCTTTTTTTTTTTTTGTCCAAATTCAGTGATGATCAATTTTAATGCACCAAATGTTTCTGTCTGCCTGTTTACTGAATGCTCTCTCTATCTCTCAAATCAGAGATGCATCAAAAACCATTCCCTTCACTAATGGCTGAAAATTAAGAGTGCTCACAACAGTGCAGCCATATTAATTCAAAAATCCATTATCAACGTCAAGAAAAAAGGATGGAGAGACATAGAGGCTGAGGTAGAGATTTAACAAACTCAAATTTAGGACTGCAAAAACTCTTATAAACATACAAAGGATTGAACAAGAAAAATATGGATTAGTTGGTTTACATCATAATTTACATAAACATGTACGTCATTCGCCTTCAAACATTTAAAACAGGGTTGGCCAATTCCATCTTTCAAGGGGTCACATGAGAAACTGTGATTGTTGTGGAGGACCAGACCAATACGGTGAATTCTGCTCAATATAAATTCTTATCTCATTGTGAAATGTTGTTCATTATACAGTTCTGATAAGCACTTGCTGTTATGATATGTTATACTCATGCAATGAAAGCAGGCAGATTCAAAACATCAACATTACACTGATCAGGCAAAACGACCTCCTTCATAATATTGTGTTTGATCCTTATTAAAAATATGTGATTAAAACTCAACGTCCTATGGACTCAAAAGGAGTCCTTTTAAAGGAATTATTTATTTATTATCAAATCTACAGTAAAGTGGTTTGTTTGGCGCTTGGCTTGAGTGGTGTAAATATGTGATGGATGTCCACATGTATGTGTGTTTCACTTTTAAATTGTTAAAAGCTCAGGGTTCTATAAATTGTGAGACTCAGCTTTTCAAAGTCAAAATGCTTATCTCTATAAAAAGCTCAATGTGACATAATGCTGTATATTAAATCCGGGGTCTGCAACCTTTTTTTGTTTAATACAGATTAAAAACATTAAAGATGAAGTACTCAGTGTGTTACGGAATGCATCAAATGCCCCTTTCACACATAAACATTTTTACCGGAGTTGTCCTCTCACACATGTAACGATCATCCCAGAGATGTTCACACTACAGAGGAAATGTTCTGGGTGCCTAGGTAAGGGGCGGAGCCTGGGCGATGTGTGTGCAGTGATTTTGTGGAACTTTCAATGCTTTGTTCTCACATGCGCTGACTCAGGCTTCACCCGGAACATTCACTAGGATTCTAGGAGGATAAAGTCCGGGTACGATCGGGGACGAATTCTGTGGGTGGTCACACTTACAGCTCCTCTGGAAAAACTCTGGATTACCGTGCATGAAAGGGGCTCAAGTCGTATAACACAAACTTTTGCTATGTATGTGACCTATAGAAATTAATTAGCTAATTAAAATTTTATGTTGGCGTAATCCTTGTTCCTGACTTTCCATCTATGGTGTCTATGAGGTGACTGAGCTGAACACAGGTATTGGGTGTACAGTAAGCCTGTTACGAGAAGGGTTAAGGATAAAATACATCTGTGAAGATCTGATACAATAATCCGAAGATGGACCACATATCAAATGCAATCTCCTTCAAACAGTCAGACTTCGTTGTCCCAGGTCATGAGCTCTGGAACTTTCATTTCAAAATCCTCAATTCCCTTCCATTTAAAAAGTTTGTCCGTATGTTGGAACATTGGTTCATGTCTCTTTGTAAATCACCTGGAAAATTCTGAAATGTTGACTGTGTTGACTGACTGATGAGTAAGAAGTGTTTGAAGTGTGCCCGGAATTATCCAACTAACAAGGTACATTACTGAACATCCTTTTTTTTAATCTTACCAATCATTGTGCCAGGCAAACGTGCCTCATGTTCCACATTTGGCATTTGCACCATAGGTTTCCTACAACTGTATTAAATGAACGAGTCAGGAAGAATAAACTTCTCTTAATTACACGTTGTTTAGGTGCAGTAAGTCTGGTACACCCCTCAGAAAAGAACTGTTTTATATGATATTCATTTAAGTTTCACAAACATCCTTATTATTTTATATTAGCCTAAAATATATGCATGTCCACAGGACCATGGAACACATTAACAGGTTTGCCATACATCCATATGTAAAAAAATGATAAATTTTTTGCTAAGTCAGTCTTGGGTTTGATCCCCTTTCTAGGTCCTGAACTGAACTGAACTGATTTTTTTAGCTAAATCTGCTAAAATAACACTAAAATAATAGACTGTAATACACCTGTAGTGTCCGGAATACCAGTGTGAGAGTAGTTACATAACTGTTCATGCAGATGTACTTACACTGCATTGATCCGGCTCTGTCGTGTCTGAGTAGGACTGTCCTGGTCTCCATCTCCACTGCTCACGTTATTAACCCTGCTCCATTTCTGAGTGCTGTTACAGTTCAGTGAAGAATGTGCTGACTGTGATTCAGAACTAGAGTTCAAGGGCACGCTATTCCTCCTGTCTGCCACCGCTGCTGATAAACCATCAGTAAACAGAAATGTACAATTAATAGTGAATGAAAACAATGATGGCTTAGTGGTTAAGGTACTGGTAATAAGAAGGTTGATTAGAGCCTCGTCAACACCAAGTTGCCACTGTTGGGCCCCTGAGCAAGGCTTTAACCTTCAATTGCTCAAAATCGTGTTGACTCATAATTAGAGATTGCTTTGGATAAAAGCGTTCGCTAAATGCAGAAAATGGTTTCACAAATATAAGAAAAAAGATTACGAAATACACCGTCGAGTCACATTATTAGGAATCTAGCCCAGGGAAGACAATCAGCATGGTATGGTTGTAAATCATCTGCACGGAAGGATTCACGCCAAAATCTGTTAGTGCCTTCCACACATTGTATACCATTGTACACCAATGTACCTCCAGGGTCTATTTAAACCATGCTCTGTGCCACTCAACCTTAGAGCTACTAGTCTTGCTCAACTTGATCCTCCACCCAGGACTCGAGGCTCCAGGCTCTTCACTGTACTTGCACACAAGTGGTGGAACTAACTTCCTTTGTCTGTCCAAACTTCTGAGTCTCTTTCTGTCATTAAAAATGACTAAAAACTCACAATTTTACCAATCACTTAAGCTGACACACTCACTCTATTATTATTTTAAAAAAGATTCTCACAAGGTTTTCTATAGATTTGTATAGTTGAACTGTTATTTACTTTAATTAGAGTATGGTAAAGTTACTATGGAAGCTCTTCTGGGAGTCGTTCCGGATAAGAGTGTCGGCCAAATGCCAAAAATGTAATTGTAAAAATATGATTACTCTGCCTCACCTTTCTCTTTTTCAGAGTGTGTGGGGGTAGGGAAGAGTGTGAGAGGTCTCTCACTGCAGGACGGGGCCTTGCTCTCTGTACTCTTTCTTCTTTGAACTTTCACCTGTGAATTGGGACGTCCTTCTACAGGAACTGGCATTGCTTTAAAAATCTGTCAAAAAAGAAGGCAGTAGCAGTGTCGGGGTGCGTTAGGTTGTTGGACATCCTACTTCAGTCAATGATCATGAACCACCATGAACTATGAAATGTTTAACAGGTTTAACTCAATTTGATCATTGATAATAAAAGTTGTGTAAATACAAGATTACAATCTACATTGTCTGTCTTTGAAATGACCTCTAGAATTGAGTAGTTTCACAGTTGCTCAGTATGAACTAACACCTTACGATCTTCATGTCACTGTGAAGACATCGCCCTGGCGACCCAGATGGGTCAGCTTTGTCAAATGCCTTCGGTCTCATGTGGTTTCAAACAAACTGACCCCATATAATGTAATCCATGTTGTGATTATGTCAGTCCAGCTTATTTTTGGTATTTCTCATCCTTCAAAGTCTGGACAACTGTGCCTTAAGTAATGTAACTGGGATTTAATGTAATTAGATCCTTTTCCTTTTTGGCCCTATCGTAAAGTTGCTAAGTGCTTATTCTTTACATTTTACATTTCCAGGATTTAGCAGACAGTTTTATCCAAATTGACTTCCAGTTCTATGACAGTATACTGTTTAAGCAATGATTGAGTTAAGGGCCTTGCTCAGTGCCCCAGCAGTGGCAACCTGGCAGAAGTCTGGCTTGAACCGATGACCTTTCAATTAATAGTCCAGTACCTTAAACACTTAACCGCTAGCCTATAACTGCCCACTGTTATCATCTTCCTTCATGAGATTTTAGCAGGTTTCTGATATCCTGTATAAATATGTGCCTAGACCAACGTTTTCATCAATGAAATTGGGGCGATTACTTAGTGAATTATTTTAATCAATTGACATTTCACATTTTATTAAAACACATACATGGATTGTTAAAGTAAAAGCTATTTTTAAAGTGGTTAAAATTGAATAGCTGTCTTCTGTCCGATGCCTAATGTGTGCTTATCATATTAACCTATTACAAGGGTTCCACTCTGTTGGAATGTGTCTTTGTGTTGTTTGCTTTACCCAAAAACAACGGCCTTATTTAATCCCGATTGCACTGGTACCAATTTATCTGCTCATTATGGAGTGTTCCAAGATGGTCTAAAATAAAAATGATATAAACATTTTAGCCTGACTGGTCCTCTGTGCCCAGTTTTTTGGGTGTGTTGTGAGCAGTAAATGCTTAATATATTTCATTTTTTTTATCTTAATAAAGGTTCAATCAAAGTTCAAGAAAAGTAATCGTATGTACAAAATGTCCCAACTTACAAGAAATGTACTTTGTAGATAAGAACTACACAAAATTTTCTAAATGTTGATATTCATCAACATATTTTGCTGTTTGTTTTTAGTATTAGATAAAAATTGTCCCGCTTATTTAGATTGTACTTTTGGGGGATTTTTGCAACCACAACATGATGACAATCATTCAGTGCTGAATGCTAATGGTTTAGTTATCTAATCAACAGCTTGTGTGACTTTACTGGTATGGTTAGAGAAACTTGGCTGCTTATTAGTAGCATATTTCTTCACTTCCCTTTCCTGGTGACAGTGCAAAAATAATTGAGATCATAAAATAAATTAATTCAAGAACTTTTTATTTCTTCCACCAACCACCAGTTGCAGATAGTGGGCCCTATTTTTGAGATCTATGGCGAGCCGTCAACCATGCACCGCGCAGCATGATTTTGGGGGCGTGGCAGTGTGACTGTGCTACCTTAAAGATGAGAAAATAACGCTGTGTGCGGTGTGAAATGCACAAAGGGGATGTACTAAGTACTATTCTCTGGTGTGTTTTGGGCGTGATGAGCAATAAACTAATCAGTGTGTCAATTGCCATTTCCTGTAAGAGTCCGGTCTGATTTTGGAACGTGACAGTTATTAACTTACCATCATGAATGAAATGATAAAATAAATGGAAGCAACATCACGCAGCACGGCCAACCTAAATGACTGAATGTAAACTTAGACAATCCATTAAAGCTTTATGTTCTAAATCCTCGCTCCTTCCTACAAACTGTGAGTTAATGAGACCAGAGTCATGTGTTTAGCTGCTCCGACTCAGAGGTCTTGGCCATTTTGACTAAATGATTGCTAACTATAACTATAAAGGATTGCTAGGACTGCATCATAGGTGCAAATTAAACAGTAAACTTGAGCCACTAGACACTTACAAAGATGCAAGGGTTAAATCGCTAAACACAAACCTTGAAGACTGAATTTTAGAGCAAATTGCATATTACAAGGGAAAGGCTCATTTCTCTGTTCATGGTGCGATTCCACAGTCGTGAATTATGTAGAGTTTTAACTATAACCAGCAGGATATTCCACTGTGCACCAACGCAGATTTTCTGAACTCCTGGGTTTCAAAACCTGGTGTAGACAAACTGTGGGCCTTTTCCTACATACTAATTTGATTTCTCATTAGCACATAATTAGTAAAGAGGAGGCTGTTTCGAACACAGTCATGTGACTCATGGGTCACGGTATTGCAATTTGCCATGGCAACCTTGTGCAAGCAGCTTGTCTATCCAGACAAGAGCTAGATCTTCATGCTGAGCTAGATATGGAGTTTTGCTCTCAGCACCTTTATGAAATACTTTATCCATTCTGTTTATAAATCCGTGTCAAAGCAGGGAAAGTGAAAGTGGGATTTGAGCCTCTATGCTGTGATTTAAGAATTAATAACTCGGATGTCCGCCCCCCCCCCCCCAACCTTGTGCTCTGTTTGGAAGTCCCCGCAACTCAGAGTCTATTAAACAGCTTGCTAAGTATTCTCAGCCTTTTGCAATTGCCTCGGTCATTTGTGACTTTTAAAACTAACAGTATTTTATGTTAATATTCTATTCCACACCCATTATTTTTTTTAAATTGGATTGGAAACTAATTCCAAGTTTATGGGAAACCGCCCAATATGTCAACACTGCTAGCCTGTGCTGTAAATAGAATTTTAGGTGCCGTTACTTGAAAGTCCATAGAAATGTCCAATCATTGAAGGGAATCTTTTATCTAAGAAGATAGAAATATCTCAGAAATATCTCAGTGAATAGTTAAAAGCACAATGTGAGTGTATATTTTAACAATAATCTACAAAATCATACAAAACATGTTTCCTTATATTTCTAATTCATTAAATAGGCAAATAACTTGAAACTGGTGTGTGGTTATTTGAAAAGAAAACTAAGATGGAGTAAAGAACTGATTATTAGTGTATTATTAGTGGAGGTAAGGAAGCTCATCATTAAACAACACCAGGACATCCTTCCGCTCTTGGATGTTCTTGCATGTATCTCTCGGCTCAGTGCCGTCCTCTATTGGCAAATCCTAACCACTTAAGACACCTCTGGAGGTCTCTTAAATATCTGTCGGAGTAGGAGTGATTCTTAGACTTGAGAAGGTTGATAAATAGCTTTTATTCTTAAGTTTGAGAGTAGGACTAAATTTCACAAATTCTCAACACTTAAGCCTAAAATGGTACTCTGGGACACTTGATAACTACGGCCCCAGGTCTATCACACACCAGGTCTGTCTGCTCGCCCGAACTACATTTGTCATAAACACGCTTGAGAAATGATGCAGAGTTTAATGATAGCATGTCCAAAAATGCACGTCCGCAATAAATGAGTGACATTGCAGCGTAAAAGCAAAGAGGAAAACGAAATCAATGTGTTTGAACTGTTCCGTGACCAGCAGGGATGATCTGTTCTGTGTCCCTTGGAGGTTAAATAAAAAAATATATAAATAAATATTTTTTGCAAAGCATCACTGGTGTTTTAGTTTGATGTGAATGGTAAAGTTACAGGTACTGTAAAGGTTGTGAGTGTGCCATTGTATTCTGATAAAAAATATATTTTGACTGTCTTCCCCTGGAGTTCCAAACACTGTGTCATGCATTCCATTGGCCTGTAGTTCCTCAGTGTTACTCGCAACCTGCTTGCAGTGTTTTACACACTGCAGGCTTTTAGAAATTAGATAGAAATCGATTGATATTTTTTAACTTATTGAACCACGAGCACTTGGCAGCTCAGATTTTCAGCATTTAGCAGACGCCTTCATCCAAAGCGACTTACATTAGTTAAAGAATACTGAGCAATGACGGTTAAGGGCCTTGCTCATGGGCCTAACAGTTGAAACGTAGCGAATGCCATGTTCCAACCTTCAACCTGACACATCTAGTGGTGTCCAGTCAGTGAGCAGCATTTTAGCATTTAGCAGATGCATATATCCAAAGTGACTTGCAGTACAGTTACAGTATACAGTTTGAGCAATGACGGTTAAGGGCCTTGCTCAAGTGCCCAACAGCTGAAACCTGGCAGTGGTGAGTTTTGAACCGGTGACCTTCAGATTACCTGTCTTGTATCCTAACCAGCTGTGGATGCACTGCAGTGAGCATGGCTCCACATATATTTGACAACATACCAGGACCTTACTGAGTCACTCAAGCTGCACATGGTGGTTACTCTAGATATTTTCTGGTGGTCATAATAATGTGACTCAGCAGTGCATTAAGTTGGGAAGTCTTATCCAGTCAAAAAAGAATTTGACTAAAGAGAACGATCTTGATGCTTCACCACAAAGAAATAAATGTTTCTGGCTTTTTTTCTACTTATTTGTCATGCTGTTCTGAATAAAACGGCTCATTCTGTCTTTTGTTTACACAGAGAAGCAGCGTGCACTGAGTAATAGATGTAAAATCATTTTCGAACAGGCAGAAATTTGATTTCACAATACATACAGATGTTAGCTTCATTTTTTCTTTATTTTTGTACTTTTATAATGCTTTAAAAACCGAGACGTACCCTCTCGTGGTTCTCAATTAGGATCTCCACCACAATGTTTTGAAACTTGATGTCCATTATGGCGGCCACGGTCTCCTCCTGTGGCCGGAGCAGGGTCGGTCCGAACACTACACCCAGATTGGCAACAGTCATCAGATTTTGCTTGTGGTGGCTGGCCACACTATAAAAATGACAAAAGAAAGAAGTTTGTTTTGCTGGTTCTACTGAACATCTCAATGTTTGTTCCCAACAGAGTGAGTGGTACAGTGGTACTCTTTCAAATGGCTAACACACACCAGCACACAAAAACTGAGCTTTTAAACACATCACTGAATCTCAGCTCTGCCAGTCAGGGTGCCTTGGCTGGTGTTTACACAGGGTGGGAAGCCGGACCAGGGTTCCTTGTAAGTGATGCAATTGCACCTACAGCAATGTTCGACAATGCTGCTCCTGATAGATGAGACAGGGAACTGGTGCAATAAGAATGTCCAGAACTCAACAGATTTTAGCATAGACTGGACTGAACAATGAAGAACTCCAATATATGTTTATAGAGTTTTATAGAAGTTTAACATTAAACAGTAAAGGGGAAGCACAAGGCCATCTGAGTTTAATGCGATTAAATTAGAAAGAAACTTGGGAGAATTGCAAAAGAAAGAAATATGGGATAGAAATGCAGAAACAAGAAACCAGAGATTATTCATGTGTTTTGTGTTAGCAATGGTTTTTTTTGGTTGTTTACATCCTCTTACAGTGTTGCATACAGTCAGTGAAAAGGTGCATAGCCTACTTTGCCAAGTGTTTAACGAGCAGGTCCAACATCTGGCGGTTTTTCTCTGGGAGGCGATGAATGATACTATGAATCTCCTGCACTCGTGCCTCTGGATTATCCAGTTCTAAGAAACAAAGCGCAAATAACACGAGAAAGTCAGATGAAGAGAAATTATCGGACAAGAGAATTAATAAAGACAATATACGAATGTACATCATACTCTCTGCAGATTCTTTCAGTGAGTCTATCTGGTAAATGAGAGAGACGACAGAATCTGCAAAGCCTGAACGACTCAACACAAACATTTCACACACTGGGAAGTACAAAATGTGGCAATAATAATATTGCTGAGTAACAAGAACAATTACAGACCAGTAGAGGAACAGTAATCAAGAGGTAGCTACTGTCAGGCACACCATCGAGCAAGGTCCTAAACCTTTAATTGCTTGGATTATGCACTTTCACAATCGTAAATCCCCTAGGATACAATTCATTAAGATTCAATAAGATTTATGCAATATAACAACTGGATTGTCCTTACACAATTCTAAAGTAGTATTTAGAAATATTATACACTTTTCAATTCTTTAAACATCCTACAATGTGATTTCCTGGATTTTTTCCCCTCATTTTGTCTCTCATAGTTGAAGTCTATCTATGATGAAAATTACAGACCTCTCTCATCTTCATAAGTAGGAGAACTTGCACAGTCAATGGCTGACTAAATACTTTTTGCCCCACTGTAAGAACATTTATGGAAAGAAGAGAAAACGTACTCAGTGAGTGCAACAGCTCAGATGATATTATCGTAAATGCAACGATGGAACAGGATTATATTTACATTTTCAGCATTTAGCAGATGCTCTTCTCCAGAGCGACATAAGAGCTTCCATAGTGAACATTAACATACTCTAGTTTAAATAGACAAAGCTTGAGAAATATAAATCTGCTGAAACCCTGTTAGAAAGTTTCTTTGTGTGGTTCCAGGTCTGCAGTGGACAGTACCCATCAAAATAGCATAAGGAAGGAACAGTGGTAAACTGCTGACAAGGTCATGGGCGGCCAAGGCCATTGGCAGCTAAGGCTCATTGGTGCACGTGGGGAATTAAGGCTGGTCTGTGCAGCGTACAGCGTACTTTAGTAGGTTAAGGTGACTTACTTCATTTTAAGTACATTTCTGGTAAGATACTTGTACTTTTACTCAAGAATGGCTTACATTTACTTCACACAACACTGCTTACTGGCATCTCTTGGCAGACAAAGTGTAATCATTCTGATCTGCATACTTGATTTGCCACAGATTTGGCACGCATGCCTTCCTATTTTTACCCAGGTTTGGGACCCAGACTGAGAACAGACTGGCAGACTGTAGAGTGTGAACGCACACACCAGACCTGGCAACAGGAGCAATAAAAGGGTGTCAAGTGGACCAATAAATTCTGCTTTCTCCTTGATCGTGTGGACAGCTGGGCACATGTATATTGTTTATATGTGGAAGATTTGGTGTCCCAGGATGAACTGTAGGATGATTCACTTCACAATGTACAAATGTTCAGCAGCCTGTTGGTAAAGTTATGGAACCTAAATAATTATAGGGCTATATCATATAGATAGAAAAGACGCACATATACAGTGCCTTGCAAAAGGATTCACCCTCCTTGACATTTTTCGTGTTTTGTTACCTCACAACCTATAATTAAAATGGATTGTTGAGGGTTTGCTTCATTTCATTTACAGAACATGCCTACAACTTGGAACATTTGACCTTTTTTATTGTGAAGCAGACAACAAATAAGACAAAATAAAATACATCTTCCTGTGCATAAATATTCACCACCCTAAAGTCAGTACTTTGTAGAGCCACCTTTGGCAGCAATTACAGCTGCAAGTCATTTTGGATAAGTCTCTATGAGCTTACCACATCTTGCCACTGGGAGTTTTGCCTATTACTCAAGGCAAAACTGCTTCAGCTCCTTCATTTTAGATGGTTTCTGCTGGTGAACAACAATCTTCAAGTCTGACCACAGCTTCTCAATTGGATTACGAACTGGGCTTTTTCTGGCCACTCTTCTATAAAGTCCAGCTCTATGGAGTGGTCATATATGTGGTCCCTCCTTGTTAACTCTGCAGCTCCTTCAGGGTTACCTTTGGTCTCTGTGCTGCCTCTCTGATTAATGGCCTCCTTGCCTATATATATTTATTTATTTTTCATTATTTCTCTTTCCTCAAACTTCAACACACAATACCCCATAATCACAAAGTGCAAAAAGAAAAACAATTTTTGGAATTTTAGCTAATTTATTAAAAATGTTAAAAATCACATTTTGTCTTTAACATGGCACTCAAAATTGAGCTCAGGTGCATCCTGTTTTAAATGAAAATTCTTAAGTTGTTTTGAACACTTGATTGGAGTGCACCAGTGGTAAATCCAGTTGATTGGACATGATTTGGAAAGGCACACACATGTCTATATAAGGTCTTATAGTTACAGTACATGCCAGAGCACAAAGCCCAAGGAATTGTCTGTAGACCTCCAAGATAGGATTGGATTGAGGCACAGATCTAGAGTAGGGTACAGAAACAATTCTGCAGCATTGAAGGTCCCAATGAGCACAGTGTCCTTTATCATCAATAAAGGGAAGAAGTTTAGAACCACCAGGACTCTTCCTAGAGCTGAGTGATCGGGGAAATGGGGCTTTAGTCAGGTAGGTAACCAAGAACTATAGGTTTACTCTGACAGAGTTTTAGCATTGCTCTGTGGAGAGAGGAGAGCCTTCCAGAAGGAACCATTTCTGCTGCACTCCACCAATCAGGCCTGTATGGTAGAGAAGCCAAGATCG